>CM016728.1:14102401-14660130 GCA_005771605.1 Scutellaria baicalensis
ATTGTTAGGTTAAAAATGGATCATTACACCAGTGAGCTACAGAAACTTCAAGCTGCTCAGTAGATCTCTCTCTCTCTCTCCCCCCGTTTCACTTCGATTCCGACAAGCCAAGTTCGCAGCGCCGCCGTAATTGGAAATAAACGAACGCGAAACCCTCGATTTCCACAAGGTGTGTTACTATAATTATCTTTTGATGAATTTTAGATATTGGAAAATAGTTTTTTTTCTTATTTATTTAAATTTCTCGAATCTGTTGCTTCAAGGAAATTGAATAGAAGAGTATTTTACTTTTTAGAGTGTTTGGAGCTTGCTATTAATAACGACTAGAATTTTTTTCAGAAAGATCAAAGAAAAGGGTTTATGTAGATTAGGGTTTTTCCGCAAGTTGAAAGCTAAGGAGAAAAATCGCAATACGCAATGTAAAAAGGGAACCTTTTGCGAATGGGGAATAGGAATTATATTTATTTCGAATATAGTGAGAAAATATATGGATCATTGTTGGAATCAAATTTTGGCGAGTACGTAAATGTGAGGCCTTGAGTCTGTGGATGGGAATGAATGAATATGACAGAACGAGAACTCGAAAATTTTAATTAATGGGGAGGATGAAATTAGCTTAAGAAACCATACCTGAGTGAGGTAGATGAGATGAGCAACAGCTAGTTCTATGATCTATATTACATGTATTGCTACTCGTTAATTTGCAACTTGCAAATGTGTATATGGTTAGTGCTTGGATTAGTTTTTAATGAAATCGAGTCACATACTTATTCTGTTTGAAGTTCTTCATTTGGGTATGGATCCTTTGAATCTGTTGGCATAATTGATAGAGAGAGCTGTTTCTTCTTTCTGTTGTTTGCATTTGTGTGTTAAGAATTACATTTGAATTGTTACTTGAGCTTTCAAGCCATAGAAGAAAGTAATTGTCTTTGTATGTGTGATTATTTGGTGAAAAACCTTTGCTTTGGATTATTAGCAAATGTAGCCTTTCATATCCCCACCTGAAAGTGTCTGGAAGCAGTTTCTCATTTCATTGCTCTAATTTTTATACACTGACCCAGAATAGCACTTTTTAGTTTTGTACTATGATTATTTTGGTTTTTCGTGCGGTTGATAAATTCGACATGGGGAAGTACCTACAAGAAATTGCTACCTCTATGCTATTGTTATTGAATTGTCCACATGAGCATTTTGATCTGTTGAAGCATCGAACAATTCCATCTTGCTCGTTATTACTGGATGCTTCCTCCCTGTCTTCCTTTAAACAAGTTATAGAGCATGGGTCAGATGAGGTTATATCATGTGGTTGAAGTTGAGCATTTTATACATTTAAGAAGATACTATGCCAGGACCTGTTGGTTGATACATATTAATATTTAATTGTTTGCTCTTCAGTTTGATACCATGGCCAGAGCTGAAGGTGAGAGCAATGAGCCATTGAATGAGCAAGCCGTTGCAAACATTTATGCTTCCATGAAGAATGAAATCAACCAAATCTATTCCAAATTTACCGAGCTTGAAATGGAGGTAAGTGAGCATTCCCTTGTGATCGATGCCATAAAACCTCTCGATCCATCAAGGCGATGCTACCGCATGATTGGCGGGGTTCTTGTCGAGAGAACTATCAGAGAAGTTTTGCCAGCTGTCCAGAGAAACAAGGACTGGCCTTGAAGAGGTGATTGCTCGGCTTACTGAAGCATTGGAGAAGAAGAAAAAGGAAGTAGCTGAGTTCGAGGCCAAGTACAAAATCCGAATTAAAAAGGGCGAAGGAGAGATGAAGGCCGAAGGCGGGAAGAAGGAAGGTAATGCTCAGGGAGTTCTTGTTGGCCCTGCTGGTGCTAATTGATTGCTGTAAGTTGTGTTTTTTGTAGCACCTTTTTGATCTATGGAGCTATTCTATTGTAAGAATCTGAAACCTTGTTTTATTACACATCAATCTTGAATCATTGGATGTTGAATTAGTCAATTTTGTGGGTGTACAATCTGAAAAGATATACAAACCTCTAACACAGGAACTAATATTTCCAGCATAGCATTTCTATAAAACTGAAACCTGGTCACAAAATTGTCACAAGTTTACAATGACTATAGTCTATAGGTCATTGCTTCAAGAAAGAAGAGATTAAAAGCTGAAAATCAAGAAAAAAAAATGGTGGGCCCTTCCACACCAGATGGAAACCCTTGTCTCCTTATCCAAAGAAATCCTGCAGGCCCTTCCCAGCAAAAACTTGATCAGAAATCTCAGCCAAAACGGCATTAAGAGTGAGCAAAACGACACTGGAGGCAGCCATAACTCCCAACACAACCCCAGTCGTCCCTAAAACTTTATTAAAAGCAGGCCACTCAATTTCTTTTATTTCCTCAACGACCCCGCTGAAAAACCCAGGCTCCTCTTTCCCTCCCCTTTCCTTCATCGCTTTCTTGATTTCCATGCCCAATTCTGTCATTTCATCACTCCGGGTCTTGTCTTCCTCACTTTCTGCTCCTGGGTTTTCATCCGCGGTGGTGGTTTTTTCTTCTTTTTCCGCAGCTTTTGGGATATTGGAAAACTTGAGGGGTCTGGATGCAAATTGTGGGAATTTGAGGGGGTGTTTGGAGAAGAAGGTTGTGGGTTTTGCTACTGTGCGCGATTTCGGAGAGGTGATGGTGGAGGAAGAGAGTGGGATTTGTGAGAAGCGCAGAGCCATTTTCGAGTTCAGGAGGAGGGGAGAGAGAGAGAGAGAGAAGCAACATTCAATTTAATTATTTTATGAAAACTTGTATTTCAGAATAAAAAAGAGAAATAATTTATTATATGCATTTTCATTTAATTTTGCAGTTTCATTAATATAAAAACAATTAAACACTAAATATTTTATTGCACAAACTTGGCATTAATTTTGAGAGTACAAACAATACAAAATAAAATAAAATTGATCCTACTTATATTTAGTTTCCACTCATTCTGATTTTGCAAAATGGTTATTTAAATAGTGGCTTATTTACTACATTTGCTAATGCTATATAATTTTTTGGGCTCTTTATTTAAATAAACAACAAATACTCCACAATCTTTTTTATAAAATACAAGATGAAATTAGATTTCCTGACTAAGAAAATTGGTTTCAACCCTTCAAAAGTCCCAAATTTTCTCTTCTGGATCCCAACTTTTCGCACGATTTATTTAAAATTTCAATTATCTTACTTTATCTCAAACTTTGTGTTTTCACCGAATGAGGAAGAGAGATAATATTTTGTACACACATGTTAACTACATATATACAATGGAATATAGCAAGGAGAAAGTGGCACCACCACCACCGCCCGTCTCCGGCGAGATCCAAGATAGGATTTCAAGGGTTTTGTCAAGATGGATTGGCCTTCAAATGGCTGTCCAAAATGAATGGGGAGGCCCTGATTCCATTAACAAATCACACCAACTTGCTTCTTTTATTTACTCTTCCCTCTTTCATTCTAAAGGTCATAATAAGTAACAATAATTATTGTACTATCTCTTTTACATATGGTCAAAATAAGAGCTTAAATTTCTTTATTTAATTTGTTGAGTTTTATATTAGAAGAATTAATCGAATATATTGTCTTAATTATGACAGTGGCTAAAGTAGAAGACTTGGAGAATTTGCTGCATGAGAGATTGTTGCTTACCTTCAACACAGAGATTGAAGATGGCAGCATTGAGCAGGTCATCTATTTCTAGCTATATTAATTTCTCATGACATGAATTAAAACTATATATATATATATATATATATATAGTCCATTATTTTGCAATTTAAAATCTCAACAACTTTTGTTTTTGTTTTTGTTTTTTTGCAAAAAGTTTCTAACAAATTGTTGGTCGATTTGATTATGATCATATTACATGTATAGGTGGCAGAAGAGTTGATGAGCATAAGGGACGAATATTTGCAGACAAATATAGTTTCTGTAAATTGAGATGAATCCTAAGATTCATATATCACTTACATGAATCTATCTATGTATATATACTCAGATCGAGTTTCGACTCTCCAGGTGTTGACACGTGGAATCTCGACACATCAGAACTATCAATGCATTTCTCAATCATCAACATGCATTCAGCTCTTAATTTCATTTATCCTTCTAAATATGCATATATAGAAAATTTGTTATCATTCATGTTCACCTCTTGAAAAAATGGAATGTCATCACTTGTTTTTTTTTTCCCCTTTCTTTTATTTATATTATTTTAATATTATTCTTAACTTTTCAAAATTCACTAATGTGATGATCTAACAATTAATTCAATGAATTAAAAGAGCTTCACCGACTTCCAAGACCATCTATATATATATAAAAGCAGGATATTCTGCCAAAAATAACTGCAATAAATTATCTACCTATTAAATAATTACTATTTTAAGAAACCTATTAATTGCTTTCATATTATATTTATTGTAAGAAATTAAATACAAATAAATAAATACAAATAAACATATTTATTGTATTTTAAGAAACTCAATACAAATAAAAATAAATAGACATATTTATTGTATTTTAAGAAATCTAATACAAATAAATAAATATTTAATTTAAGAAATCAGTTATGATACTCAATTTAGAATTTATTGTATAGAAATTTCAAATAAAAAAAATAAATAGATAAATAAGATGAAATAAGGGATTATATATTTATTATCTCTTATCTTATTTTTAAGTATTTATTTTAAAGGGTAAATTACAAAAAAAACAACTCTACCTATCGACTTTTTTCAAATTGCAACCTAATCTTTTTTTTTCAGATTGCCACCCAGTTTTTTTGTGGTTTTGTCGATTGCAAATTTTCCAGCGAAATGGAGATTAATTTGTTCACTTTGCAACCTAAACTTTGCTGTTTTTTTATTTATTTATCTAATTGCAACCTGAACTTTGTGTTTTTATCAGATTGCAGCCAAGAATGAAAATTTCGATTCCGGTGGAAATATAGGTAACTTAAATTCACGGAAATATCGTGAAAATATCGATATCGATGGAAATATGGGTACATATATTTATTGTTATCTTTTCTATATTTACCACTATATTCCGATATTTTCTAGATATTTATTGATATTCCATCGATTTTTTACCGATGTTACATATATTTCACCAATTTTGACCAATATTTCCTTGATATTTATTTTATGAATATCGATCACACTTATATAACATAAATGTCACACTCTTATATATAACATAAAGGTATCAGTGTGAAGAGGAAAAAAAATCATGACTTGCGATTGGACAAAAAAATTAAAGTTTGGGTTGCAATTGGATTAAGAGAAAAAGTTTGGGTTGTAGAGTGAAAAAAATTAATTCATTTGCAAGAAAAATGACCGGAAATTTTCCAATCGGTAAAACCACAGGAAGATTGGGTGACAATTTAAAAAAAAAACAAATTAAGTTGCAATTTTTAAAAAGTCGATAGCTGGGGTTGTTTTTTTGTAATTTACCCTATTTTAAATCAATTTTAAATATATAATATATATCATCAATCATTATTTAATGATCTTAAATTTAATATTCATATAAAATTTATCAAACTGAAATATGGAAATGTATGTGTGTGGGCTTCAATGATTTTTCATTTTTAAACGTTTTTATGATATATAGTATTAATTTATTGTAAATTGATATTGAAATGTAGAAATAAAAAAAAAAAAAATAGAGTGACACTTGTGTGCCCCGGGGCATGGTGTCCCCAAATTAATCATCATATTGGTGTTAAATACATACTCTACAGGTAACATGTGTATACTCTTCAGGTATCACATGTATACTCTTATATAAATATGATACCTGTAGAATATATGTATAACACCAAAAAACATAACACCTGTAGAGTATATATATAACACCTGAAGAGCACATATATAACACCTAGATCTATGTCCCTATGTACCCCAGGGGTATATAAGTTTTTGCCAAAAAAATATTATAGGTGTACCTAATAGATTACACATATAAAACATATCAAATAGAATAAATTAGATTAAAGTTATTATTGCAAGTTAACCAACTTATTCATTTGAAATATACAAATATTTTATTTTATCTTTCTTATTTTATATGTATTTGTTGTTAAATTTTATTTAAATTTATATTCTGATTAATTGAGGTGGCATAAGGGATTGGACAGAGGTAATTTTTCTGTTTTTTCACAAATTAAAATTTCATCATTCTTAGTCCCTGATATATTGACTTATCAATCTTATAATTATTATTCATATTTTTTTAATTCAAAATGTGTAGATTAAGTCCAATTTTGAATTGTTTCATTTAAATAGATAGTAAGAGAGATTTTCATGTATTTGATAAGTTGATATAATTTTTTATTTGATTTAGAATAAATGAGTTATATGTGGCGTTGAACCAAAAAAATTTATTAAAATACGTGTGTATTTATAGTTATAAATGCAAATAAAATATAAATTTATTTATCTCAGTACTTAAATCATAACGTTTCTAATACATATAACTTATTTTAGATATTAAATTTATTTTTTAAAATTTCACTACCCATGTAATATTCTGACACGATTTTTTTTTATTTGTTTGTTCAATCCATAGGTTAATATACTACTTTATATATATTTCAAATTTCTAATATTTTCGAATATAATTATTTATAATGGCATAAATTTAAAGTTAAAATATCTAGCTTTATACTAATACAAATTAAAAAAGTATCAATATATTTTTCTTAAAATAATAATCATTACATTTTATATGTTATTATATTTGTTTAATAATTATATATATAACATGTTGTGCAACGCACGGGTACACTACTAGTTAACTATTAAGACATCAACCCAAACACCTATATTAAACTATAATGTAAAGTTGTTCAATAATATGAATTTGATGAAAGATGCTCTTTATATCTTATAAACAATGATAAAATCATCATTTTATTATATTTATGATATATATATATATCCCTTGATGAGTGAGTTTTGTGTGAGACCGTCTCACGGATCCCATTCGGCCGTGAGACGGGTCAACCCGACCAGGTCAACGGTCAATGGTCAACGCCGGTCAACGGTTGATCAACACCGTTGACCAAAAAGTATTACATGTCATGCATAAAAGTATTACATGTCATATATAAAAGTATTAGATTCATAATGTAATACTGTTATTCTACTCACATAATACTTTTATGTGTATCATGTGATACTTTAAATTAGTATTACGTACTACATATAAAAGTATTACACGATATATATAAAAGTATTACTTGTTTATTTCAATAGTATTACATGTTGCACACAAAAATATTACATTATGAGAGTATTACTTGTTGATTTCAATAGTATTACATGCTGTACATAAAAATATTACATTTGTGTATTAGACAATATTTTTCTATATATCATCTTATACATCATAGTATTACATGATACACATAAAAATATTACTTGTTGATTTCAATAGTATTACATGTTACACATAAAAGTATCACATGATGTATATAAAAATATTACTTGTTGATTTCAATAGTATTACATATTACACATATAAGTATTACATGTTGCACATAAAAGTATTGCATGACGTTATGTTCTTATAATGTAATAATACTTTTGTGTGTATTAGGTAATATACTTTTATATATCATTTAATATTTCATAATGTAATACTTTCATGTATATTAGATGATACTTTTCTATATATCGGATAATACTTTTGTATTATATACATATAATGTATAATATATTACAAAAGTATTAGATGATATATAGAAAAATATTACATACTACACATAAAAGTATTACATATTTTCATACACTCTAACCAAATCCAAAATCATACCATTTTACAAAAGTATTACATAGTATATTGAAAAGTAATACCTAAAACACACAAAAATATTACATAATTTCTCAAAACTTTGTCACACATGATACACATAAAAATATTACCTTATAAAAGTAAAGTATTACATTCATAATGTAATACTTTCATGTATATTATATACTACTTTTACATATATAATATGTAATACTTTTGGTCAACGGTGTTGACCGGCGTTGACCAACCATTGACCGGCGTTGACTTTTGACCATTGACCGTTGACTTTTTTATCATTGACTTTTGACTTTGAACGGATCGGGTTGACCCATCTCACGGAATGAGATCCGTGAGACGGTCTCATGTAAGAATTTGGCTTCCTTGATTGTTCTCAAATCACAAACCTACTCAAGAAAAGGCCCTTGCTAAAAATTGGAAATTTGCATTGACACATCTTCCATGAATAGGACCAAGGAAATTACCTTTTTATCCATGATGGCAAAATGTTATTTTCACTTGCAAAGGTTGCCAAATTTTAAAATGTATAATGAATTATACATTTATATTTGTATGTATACATGAAATCACAATATATAACCCGAAATTTTAAAATTTTCAAAAGGGATTCATTAGTAAGAGGAAGGATTTCTGTGAAGTTTATTACAAATATAATCTTGTTGAATGGATAAACTCAATCTACGAGATATATATTAATCTATGAAATTTGATATTTGTGATATTCGTGTCATTTAGAACTTTTGTTGATACTAATTTTGACTGGATTTGATATGGTGCAACCAATTTAAGTAATTGGGCAGGCTGAAGTCAAGATTTTGAATTTCATCAAATATTTTTTAAAAATCGCATACAATTAAATAAGATTTTCAATTATAAAACTTCATAATTTATGTGGATTTACTTTAGATCAGAATTTTCATTTTCAAATTGTTACCAAGAAAAGAAAAAGGGGTGTGGTTCACACGCGCCAATGGAGCGTGTAAGAGCTCCACGATCAGGCGACGGAAATCCAGATGTATTCCGACAAAGGGAGAACCGAGTTTAGGGGCATAACTGTCATTTCAGCAACGCCAGTGTTGCCGTTAGTGACATGCTTCCCTCTATTTATAATATTCTTAGAAATTCAATTTCTCTTTCCCCTTCTTAGGGTTTCTGAGCTGAATTCGCTGTAAGGCTTACTCAAATTTTTAAATCTCTTTTTCGGTCTAAATATCTTTGTTTGAAAAATGAATTTCTTCAATGATTTTGTATTAGTGCATGAATGAATTCGAAGATGTTTTTGGCCTCAAATTTTGTATCGATTTCCAATTTTGAACGGAAAGAAGATGTCTAATTCATATGTAAAGTTTCTTGTTTAATTGAATGTTCGATCGGCTTCTACTCTGTAGTTCAGTTTGCAGCTCAAGTAATTTTTATTTTTTCAGTTTTTGTGATTCTGCAGATTAAGGGTTGCTATCAAACTCAGAAACCCTAACTCCGTTAATTTGGAGAAGTTTTTTGGCGTTTTGTTCAAGTGATAATCTACATTTCTGGGGTTAGTATATCTCATGCATCTGTACCTGTCATAGAATGAATTAGTTCATAGTTTTTTCTAGAAATGTAATATAGTTAATTGGGTCGAATATTGAAGGCAGCTTATATAATTAAGAGTTGTTTGATTCAATCATGCCTGATTAAGCGCTTGAGCTCATTGAGGCTTAATTATGAAGTAATCAATGTGTTTTGCTAGAGCAAGGTTAGTTAGTTTTGATAATTCTCGTCGAACATAGATTTTATTTCTGAAAGTATTCTGTAAATCTGTATTATATGCTTGTGATGGGCATCAGAACTGGGATACACATCTGATCTTGAAACCTTCGCAAGGCTATAGTTCCTTATACAATTTTGTAGGGTTTGCGTGCTTCCCTCTTCAATTAATGGTTCATATGTCTGATTATATCCGAGTTAAAAAATGATTAAGCATAATTTGCACCCATAAATGCTTTATGACTAGCTGCACTTGTGACCATTCTTACACATTCTACAGAGCTTAAATGACTTGTGAGCCAGCAAAGGAGTCTATGGACATCGACAATGGAGAAGAAAGTAAAGAGAGCCCTGATAGGCTTGACGATAATTGTTTCATTCTCTATCCAGTCTCTGTTAATGATTCAGGTGAAGGCTTTCCATATGCTCCCGAAAATTGGCCTAATCCTGGTGACAAGTGGCGTTGGAAAGTAGGGAAAAGAATTGCTGCTTCTGGATACTTTCTGGATAGGTACATGTACGTTCCCAGTAGGCTCCGTCAGCCAGGCCAAAGAAAAGGTTTTGCTAGCAGGCTGTCACTTGAAAACTATATCCGAGAAAATTTCCCTAATGCTGATGTTGGTGCTTTTTTTGCATCTTTTAGTTGGAAGATCCCTTCAAAACTATATAAGAAAGGTTAGTTATCATGCCTATTGCTCTGTGTCGGATGAACTGGTTTAAGTTGCTTTCAATATGCATGTAGAAGTTATTATTACCATGATCACATGGAATTTAAATTTTGTTACCCATTAGTAAAATTTTCCATCTTGTATCAAAATTTTGAACTCAATACAAGCAAAACTAACTACGTTCCAAAAATCCCTTATTATTGCCTTAAATTATGCCAATGTTGGGAAACAGCATTTGGAAAGTGCTAAATAATGAAATATTCATTTCTTCTGAAAGAAATTCTGTTTTACTCACTATCTATTGATATCATGCTTCAAATGCAGGTAATGATGTAATCTTGAGGCCGCTGGCAAAGGGTGCAGAAGATCCAGGATATGATGGCCTGATTGGTGAAGCGCAATGTAAGGTTGGTAACAGATTTTGCAGCAGCTTGGCTGCAGGAGAGGAACCTGTTTCAGAAGTCATGTTCTGTGATATTTGCTGCAGTGAACCTGACTTCTGCAGAGATTGTTGTTGTATTCTATGTTCGCGAACTATTGACAACACTTCTATAGGCTATAATTACATAAGATGTGAAGCTAATGTTGAGGGCAGTGCTTGTGGACATAGTTGTCATATTGACTGTGCTCTGCGAGCTTACATGGCCGGGACAGTTGGAGGAAGTATTGGTTTGGATGCGGAGTATTATTGCCGTCGATGTGATTCGAGAACTGATCTTGTTTCACATGTTGCAAAGCTTCTTAGTAACTGTGAATCAAATGTTTCTCGAGATGACATTGAAAAGACTCTAAACGTTGCTATTTGTATTCTGCGTGGTTCAAAGAGAACAAGTGCAAAGCAGTTGTTGCATCATATTCAGGTGGCCATGTCAAAGGTATCTGAAGACAATGGTAGGCTAATGATTATTTTCTTGAAGAAGTTTTTCTTGTTTCTGTGGTTTTTAGTGCTACAGCACAGTGACTGATCTATCTGATACTAACATCAGCTTAAGAATGGAACTCACTCGGAAGATATATGGAAGAAGGAAGACATCTCTGCAGATACTGCAGGTATCATTTCTTTCAACTTTGTTCTCTTTTAACCTATGCTATTCTTGAAATTCCAAAATGGTATTTGCTCTATAGAAGTAATTGTTGCCTTCATTGTGTATCTTCTTCATGAGACTGCAGTATGTGATGAATTTCTCAAGTAACTTCAGAATTTCGTTCTCCGTTTTAATAAAATTGAATGCACTGAGAAAAGTGGGACTATAATTTTTCTACATTATGGCTCTTTATTCACTCTATTCACTTCAGTTGCTATTTCATCCCTTCTATGATTCTGCCTTTATCTTTTTCTCCAACATTACTGTGATTTTTACTGTTTTAATTGAATTTCTCTGAGATGATATGATTATGAACCCATAAAAATAGTAGGTCTATCACCACATGCCAATGGTGCATCAGAACTCCCAAAGAACGAGGAGCCACAACACTGCCAGCAGGCTCACTTCCAACATTGTCTTCAATTTTGACTATCGAGTTGAATCACTAAAACTTGATGACGAAATTGACCAAATTCTTGATGCATTGAGGAAGTCGCAAGAGATTGAATACAGACTAGCTGAGGAAAGGCTTTCAGCTCAGAAGAACTATATTCTAAATCTCTACGAACAGCTTGATAAAGAGCGGTCTGATCTGTCAAGGAATATCTCATCAAAGGATCAGAATTCGCTGCTTGATGCAGTTTTGAATAGAGTGGATCAGATAAAACGGGAAGTTTCTCGACTGAAGGACATGGGAGAAGTAGCCAATGGTTTTGGTAGTGTTCCTAAACGTATTCTCAAGGAACACTTTGGTTTTGATGTTGAGCATTGACAAATTTTAGCCTGCCTTTTGCAGGCAAGTCCATAGAAAATCCATGCTCAATGTCACAATTTTGTACTGGTTTTTTTTTTTGCAAGAAAAACATTTTCTTGTAAAATGTTATAATGAATCTAATTGTGGTTTTTTGTTTTGGTCAGTGTGATTCTATGTTTTGGTGTATGTTTGGAGAATATTTTTTGAAAACATATGCAGAATTTTTTGAATCTCCACTTTATTTTTAACCTTTTCATATCCTTTGCTTCACAAATTTGTTTTCTTTCATTCAAAAGTTTCACTAAATTGTGCATTGATATTTGTGTTTAATTTATAGTTTTGAACTTCTACATACGGTAAATATAGAAATATCTGGTTGAACTTATTTATTTGAATTAAAATGGTAAGATTTTAGTAAATAGAAAAGTTTCATCGAGTGGTGTTATTTAAAAGTTTTTTATTATAAATTAAAGAAAATAAAAATTGAACAAAGTCAATAACATACCCTTAACTAATCTAGGTTTTCATGATTGATGATCGAAACGAAAAATCAAATTTATTCAATAAAATGTATCATATTTAAATCTTAAATTTTAGTTAAGAAATATTGATAGGAATAATTTGAATGCAAAAATAAAAATAAAAATAAAAATGCTGATTTATGTGCAAAAAATCGCTAAAATCATTTAAAAAGAAAAGGTTCGACATTCATTATAATACTGAGGGAGTATCAGTTCTAAGATACATATCTTATATTTTAAATGCATATTATGATTTATAATCATATTAAGGAAAATAGTCTAGGTTCAATTTGAGAATTCCTGAAATATGAATAAATTCAGTTCAATTCGATTATTAACCAAACTGTATTCAAAAGCTAAACACAAGTTTGATTTGAATAAACTCATCTAACATTTTCATTTATGAGAGGTATGAATAAACTGCAACTACATCTACACACAGCGATTTCAGATAATGCTTTGGGTGTTTCCATCACTGCCTTCTAGCAATCTAAAGACACAGCGAAACAAAGCAACATCACAGGAAACTGCACAGATAAAAAACAGTTTCAAGTCAAAGAATACGAAAATGCTGTCAAAATGAGTTAAGTCCGCCGGGCCTAAATAGGCTTGGCCCACAGTGGGTTGGGCTTTAAGCGGGTTGGCTTGCCTCTATCTTTTTTATATTTTAAATATATTTTCATCAAAATATAGATAAGAAAATGAATGACAACGAAGAATTTTTTTATCTAATGCAAGTAATGATTCTTTAATATATTATAAATTATACCGAATTGAATGCATATACATCTTAGTAAATTTAATTATACGGTACACATATTCTCTTATTCCTATATACTCTCCTTCCTTTGAAAAAATTTGAAAAATAAATAAATAATTTTGGTGGCTGGGTTGAGGTTTTAGGGTCTGCCACCAAATAAACTCGCCCCGCTAAATGATGGGTTATGGTACACAAAATTACAAAAAAGGAAAAATGTCAACAATTACCAAAATAACAAAATAACCCATAAATATCATCTCTAGAATACAGAAAATATCAACAATTTTCCAGAAAGAGGAAAAATGCGATCAAAGTAGCTTTCTTGGGCGAAGATCCTGCTCAGGATCGTCAAATGCGGAGCCCATTTTTCTGGGAATTTGATTACAATTATCAGTCCAATTTTTTCTGTAGCATCTATTCAAGCCTTAATTCATCCATTCTTGAAGTGGGTTTTGAACATCCCAACTTTGAGGAATTCTGTTTATATTTGGATGCAGCTCATAATTCCACAATCTTTTTTTTTTTTTTTTTAATTTCTTCTACAATTTCATCAAGAATATTGTTTTCAATTCCTTTTCTACAGAAAAAAAAAGAATTATATTCACAAAATCCTTTTAAAAATCCGAATCCAATTTTTTTTAAAAAATCGTTCAAAACAAACATAATCTAAATGCTGATTTTATGCTAGCATATCAACAATGAAAATATTCTACATTTCTTGAATATGAGCTAAAAAAAATTGAGAATCTTGAATATATCTCAAAATATCGTGGGGTTTTTATATAAAATTTTAAAAAAAAAATTGTGATGCATAGCAAAATATTGATATTTCTCTAAAATACTAAGATTAATTGAATATTTTATTTTATTTCTAGATAAAAAATATGTTGATTAATAAATTTAGGGAAATTTGATATTAAATCTTTAAATTAGTAAATATTTTAAAAAAATAATTGAAATAATAGTACGAACATACGTCCATAATAGTATTTGGACAAAACTTATATACCCCTGGGGCACATAGGGGCACAAATCTAGGTGTTATACACATGTTCTTTAGGTGTTATATATATACTCTATAGGTATTATGTTTCTAGGTGTTATACATATATTCTACAGGTATTATATGTATATAAGAGCAAACATATGATACTTAAAGAGTATACATATAATACCTGTAGAGTATATATATAACATCATAGAATAGGTTAAGTTGGGGGCACCGTGCCCCCGGGGCACACAAGTGTCACTCATAGTATTTTGGAGACACACTAAATGAGCTTTGAGAACTGAAATCTATATATTACCAAAATAAGGAATTTTTTTCTATAGTTGAGACTTTCCATCATTTTCAGTCATTAGATCTGAGATCATAGTTAACTTTGAGTTTAATGATCTCAAATCTGATGGAGAGTGTACTATAGAAGTATCCTCAAATATTATAGTATATGGAATAATAAATTTAAAAAAAAATTGTGTAGTAAGAATTTTTTCTTTCAACAGATTCCATGAACTTCATAAATTGTATAATATGTCACCATAGTAAAAAATGAATATTAGTATGTAACTTGAAATATATAATTTAATAGAAACTTGATAATTATTCATTCAGTAAACTTTATGTCACTCGGATGAAAGTGACTTGCTAATTAGAATTTTGATAAATCTAGAAAAAATTTGTTGAACTTATCATTTGCATAAAATTCTAGATTTTAGTATGTGTAATATCATTTTAAAATACACACATACATACATATATATTATATTTCAATGAGGTAATGCATAATTTAGATTATAGTTCATATTTATGAAACTTGTTTAGGTTCCATTTGAGAATTCATGAACTATGAATAAAATTCATTAAGCTATACTCGAGTTTAATTCAATAATAAATGAACCAAAAGTTCAACTCAACTTTGATTGGAATCAATTCAGAATCTTAAATTCTTGAAAACTCACAAGATTTTCACTTTGCTACAAGTCTACAACCCATATAATGCACAATGTTGTATTAACTTCTCCAAGTGTTCCACAAAGATCGAGATAGAATCAACTGAACAACGATGGAGTACTGGATCATATCCGAGAAGCAGCTCGACGCAGTCATGAAGTATTCATGACGTCACTCTTTCAAGTGTCCGTTTCATCGTCGCCACGAAGCTGCTGCCTGTGCCTACGGTGATAGCGTCTCTCTCTATGCTTCTCTCTTCTAGACAATGCTTTGGGTGCTTCCAGCTGAGGAGTATCTCCTGTGCTTTCAGCAAGCCCAAGAACAGAATCGAATGGATACCCTAGAGCATTGTCACCAGAACTCACCTAATAATCGGGAAAGATAAAACAAGAAACATGATACGTAATCATTCTAGAAAGCGGATAATATTTCATCATTGCATTCGATCAGAACACATTTTCTCGTTTATGTTTTATCATTTCAGCAGAGTCACTTACATTAACTTGCTTGGGTTCCGTTGTTATAGCCTTCTCGATATTATTCTCCTTTGAATCAGTTTCTTCGCTGTAGGATGAAGTCTGGAAATGTGCAAGAGGATCAATAAAAGAACCCCTGTATCGCCATCTAAGTATAGCCCTGTCGACTGATGAATCAACGTAAACTTTCTCAGCAAAAAAATGCTTGGAGAGACATTTCTGTATCCAGAGATTATCGGGATCCTTCAACATTCTAAAGACAAAGCCGGAAAAAGGAATTAGCAACCATAACAGGAAACTATAAATAGAAAACACAGAATGCAGTCGAAGAATAAGATGGATAAAGAAAATAACACACCTCGGTAATCTGATACAAAAGCATATAAGTGGGCAATTTTGAGAAATATAACCTTTGGTAAGTGACAGCAAATCAATCTTCAAAGTTAAAAACTCCCCAATTTTAAGAAAAACTACCAACCGAGAGTACAAGACTGGTTTTTATGGTAGCTTTAAGCAGATATAAAACACAAGTTAATGCTTCTCTACTATATCAGTTTACAAGAAAATCGGCCAAATGGAATTGGTAAACTAAAAACCTACATGTCTGCCAACTGTCTCTGCATCCGGCTCCCTTTCAGTGACAAAACACGATCAACATATGATTCAACAGACCTTAGCAATAGGTAGCCTCCGCAGACAGTACCAGCCCCTAAATGTAAAAACGTAGTCCAAAGATCAGTTTGTTCTTGTTTATCGATGACGTTTTGCAGTCACATAAATTTCGGAATATTAATATATATCATAGGAGGAATTTCAAAACACATTTTTTTGGGAAAGCAATGTAATCTTTCATCACCATATCACCATTTTAGGTTTCTGCAATGATCATTGCAAGACATTTGCATGATGAAAGCATATACTTGTGCAGGTTATGTTATATCTACAACCACATACATAGATAATCAATGGGTATAATTGGTAATGAACTGTGTGAGTGACCTGGACATAGTTCAATTAGAAATGGTATTTCTTATCTTAGTTGCCATGGAAACGAATCATATCTTGAGCAGGCAATCTAGAATAAAATAAGCTCAGTTTTGATTTAGTAAAGATCCACAGATCAGACATCAAAGAAAAACAATACCTCACTCCCCCACAGAAACCAACAACCGAAAAAAAGGGAGTAATATCACTTACCGAATGTAAGAGCTCTGCGGAGTGGACTACGTAGCGCTTGGGTCGCTGACCACAAAAAATATGACTGTTTAATCATAACAGTTAACAAAAGACAAATGTGTAATTATCAACAACTAAAATACATCCAAGCATAGGTCAAGAAATATACATTAACGAGAATAGGTACTTCGGAAGATTAAAATGTGCACAAGTTGCCTCTTTCCTTCCAAACACAAGGTAAGTCAGGTGACTTTGTGTACCAATGGCAGACTCACACCATAATTCCACACGAGGTATCATATGCAACTTAATAACACAACATCAACACATTAACGAGGTATCACAAATATTGTCTATAAAACCATGTAGACCCTAAGGATGAAGAAGCTCAATTTAGAATCTTTAAGCAGCACTTGTAATCAAAGCTCTATTCTGCCTCAACTCTTCTCCTCCACAAATGCGAAAATCGATACACACTATACTATTGTAAAACGAGTCCTAATGAGGGCATTCTTGCCAAAAAGAACCAATCAATCAGGTTCAAATCCATGTATAAAGAGACACAACATTGTTGCTTTACATATATCCAAATAACAATCAACCAAAATGATCATCAAATCATATACCTAGCCACGCAACAGTCGAACCACCAGCGAAACCAAGGGAAAAGTGTATCGCAGCCCGATTCTTCCATTCCAGCAGTATAATTTCTTCTTGAGGTGTCTGTTCATTCGTTTCAAAATCTCAAGAAAACTTGAAAAGGCGTATATTAACTGAAGCTGAAATCAATAATGAATGCTAGGTTTTCAGCAATTTTAATCCCAAATGGTATCAAATTCAAATCTTTAACCCATAAAATTATCCTGACATTTGAAAGAACAAAAGGTTTCCGGGAAAAAAGAAAAAATCAGATCGAAAAAGCAAAAACCCATCATCAAACATTCAGAATCAGTACCAAAAATAGCCAAATTCACCAATAAATTATCAGAATTTTCTACTCTACGGAAAGAGGAAAGAAAGAAATACTCTTTTTGAGCGAAGATGATCATCAAGTGCGGTGCCCATTTTTCTTTGTCAAGGAAATACGATTTCACTCTTTTACTCTCTTCACTTTTCAAGGATCAATTAATCGAATTTTATATTTTAAAAATAGGAGTAACTGCAATAAAAATTACGAAATTTTAACATGATTTTTCATACTACGTCCATTCATAACATAATTCAAGCATCATTTAATTTTATAAATATAGGTTTTCTACATAATTTTAAAAAATATAAGAATTTCTAAAATGCTTGAAATTTGTTCGTGTATAAATACACGAAATGTTAAAAATTATGTTAAGTTTGTCAATTTTCGAAAGTTATTAAAATAGTAACTTCACAAAAATTCATGAATTTTGCTGTCATTATTAACACTAGTACTCGCACCTGCGCGATGCGCGTTTTGTGATATAATGTTGGTAAATATTAATTATTTCATAATATAGTGTAAGTAATTTTAGTATATAAAAGACAATATAATATTTATTAACTAAGAAAGTATAAATTTGCTTAAAATAATTTAATTCACAACAATATATTTATATTATATATATTCAATTCACTAATCTATGATTTATGATTAATACTAAAAACAAAAGTATCAATATCATGATCTTCAAATCAAAATTGGAAATTCTACCTGTAAAGTTTGTAAGTTTTTTCAAAACTTCTTTATACACAACAATTATAGTCGAAACATTTTTTTTATCATCGTGTTACAAACTAATATATTCAGTCACTTAAATTAAATATACTAAAAAAACTAAAAACATTATGAATTAAAAATCAAATTCAATTATTTAAATTAAATACACATGTGTGTGAGTATGTATATATAGAAACATTACACAATAAAATTATAAATTTTACGTAGGAACTTGATGCAAGCATTGTTAATTATGTATTTTCAACTTTTTATTTCCAAATAAATTGAATTATAATTTTTTTATTAATATCGTTTAACATCGAAGATGACATATAATTATTCCTTTATAAGTATCACATAAATTAATTGATATAGCACGGCATTGATCATTACAATTTAAGTTCAACACATAATCAAAATGTAGTAGTAGTCTATGATCATGATGATGGCAATATAATTAGAAACTAAGCATATAATTTAAATAATCAGATGCTCCATATAAATTCAAAACGTGCACTCTCATATAAAAATATATAAAGTTCTAAGTGTAAAGTAAAATACTAAAATTTTATTTGATTATGAGGTATTTATAATTTAAAAAATATTTAAGATGACATATAATTCAGACTAAATACATATTATATATACATATATGTATATACACACATCTTTAATAGTGTTATATTTATTTATTAATTTATTTTATATTATTATGGTATATAAATTATATAAATTATCTCCATGCAAATTAATATTTTTATTTAAATTATTGTTTGGATATCTATTGTTGATTTTTAATAAATTCTTCAATAAAAAATAATTTATATTATAGTATTTATATTATTACAATATTTATATTATTAAATCAAATGAATTAAATAGTAAAAAATGCAAAATAAAAAAATTTTGTTGATGGGACACTTACAAATTTTAATTTAAAAAAATACTTAGAATGACATATAATTTCACACTAAATACATTATATATATACATATATGTATATATACACATCTTTAATAGTGTTACACTTATTTATAAATTATATTTATATTATTTTTATCCCCAAACAAATTAATATTTATTATTCAAATTATTGTTTGAACATTATCTATTGTTGGTGTATAATAAATTATTCAATAAAAAATAACTTAATTAGTATTAATAAAGTAAGAATAAGCTAATACAATATATATATATATTATAAACTGAATGAATTAAATAATAAAAAATACAAAATAAAAATATTGTTGATGTGACATTTTTTTGTTGAGAAAATGACATTTATGTAAATATCTCAAACTTTTTCTCTATTATTATAGTATAGAAATATATAGATAAATTTATCTATTTACGTTTTCTTTTGAGTTTCTATACAATAAGTATAAAATTAAATGTATTAAATATTAATATTTATGTATTTGTTTATTAATAAATTTAAAATAAAATTTATTAATGATTTCTTAAAATGAAATATTTAATAAATAAGACAGTTATTGTAACTATTTTTGCCAGAATATTCTGTTTATATATATATATATATATAGATTTATTAAACTCAGATGATTTATTTATATAGTAATACAAATTACAATACACTAAATTAGACACAAAAGGATAAAATTAAAGTGAAAATACCTCAATTTACCCTAATTCATGGGTCAAGGAACTTTTATACCCATTTTTTTAAGAAATAACTTTTTACCCAATTTGGGTAGTGAAATGTCTTTAATACCCCAACTTAAGTTTGTATTGTTGTTCATTACAATACATTGTAATTTAATTCAAATACACAATTTAATACATTGTATTCAAATTAAATAATGTAATGAAAGTTCAAAAGAAATTTGGAACTCCAAAAACACCATAACCCACTTTTTGCAATCACATTTTCATATTCTCATCTACTCCGAATAATCGTTGCAAGACTTGACCAATTTTCTAATTTTTTTTATGATCCTCATCTCCATTTAAACCTTGAAGCACGTCAAAAGCAACTGAAGTTTCATTGCAAATGGTAAATTTCATTTCTATTTCTATGTTCTGAGTATTTAGTGATGATTCATTGTAAACTCCTCATGAATTTTATTGTTTAAATTTCTGTTTTAAGTTGATATAGACCATATTTAATAGCACAAACTCTTTTGTTTTAGGTTTCAGCATTATCCCTATATGTTGATTTTGGGTAGTTCTGACTTCTGATAATGATTCTTCACGATACGGCTCCCTTATGAAGATATGTTGATATGCACAATATTTAATAGAGAGTGAACTATTTTGTTTTACGTTTTAGTTTTTTCGCCATTGATGTTGGGTAATTCTCATTTCTGAGAATGAATGTTCACGATTTGAAATGTAATACATATTTGCGATATGAACTGATAATACGTGTTCATAATATGAAAATTTAATACGTGTTCACGATTGTTATTTTCAATTAATTGCTAGCAATATATATGTCTTTTTTTAATATAATTAATCCATAAAACAAAGATTTGAACTAAATATTAATTTATTATTATTTATATTTTAATGTAAATTGAAATTATTAATGTCATAATTAATTAATCTAATATGACGATTTTGACACTATATTAAAAAATGTAACCAATAAATAATTAATTTGAATTGATAATAAATAAATAAAATAGAATAAAAATTAGTGGATAATGAGACTCACATGTAATGATTAAAATGATTTTCAAAACTTATTCAGCGTGTTAGAGATGAAAACTTCATCTTTTCAGATGAAAACTTCAGATATAAATGTCACAGCGTGTTCACGATATGAGTAGTCGTGTTCACGATACGAGTAGTCATCGTGTTCACGATATGAGTGGTCGTGTTCACGATACACACATTAGTCGCCGCCTTAATAAATTATTCCAGCGAGTCCAACTCGACTCGAGTAATATTACTCGAGTCGAGTTTAAATGTGAACACGATTACTCACATCGTGAACCCGACTACTCATATCGTGAACACGACTACTCATGTCATGAACACGATGACTATTCATATCGTGAACACGACTACTCATATCGTAAACACGTAATCCATATCGTGAATGTATTGTAAATGCGCAGAACATACAATTATTCACACCAGAAAATTCAGGAGGTTCACTCAACCTTCAAATCATCAAATTCAAAGTCACTCCATAACATTCAACCTTTTTCGACCTTCTTCACTCAACTCGGTTTCCATCTTGATCTGATAATCGCAACAAAATACATCTTCAGATTTACCAGCGAGATCCAAACTTTATTTTAAAATTTTCATTTGTCATTAGTGTTGAAGTGATGAGGATTGCTCATGGTGGAATTTTTTGTATGAGAGTGTTTGATTGAAGTGGTTGCTACAATGAAAATTTAGTGGATTTTTTTTATATAGATTCATCAAATATATCATATTAGAAGTCTCAAATGTCTCGTAGCAGTTCAGAAACCAAACCAGAAGTATTGGTGTGAGGAAATGAAATTTGGTGTGGAGTTAATGATATTTGGTGTGGGAGGAAATAAATTTTTAACTTTTCAAAATAGGGGGAATTTTGTCTTTGAATTTCATTTTAAATTTTGTATTTAGTTATTATATCTTCACTTGTATTTTGTATTTAATATATTTATATTTAATTTTTACATTATTTAAATATGTAGTTAAGTTGAGGACAAATTGAACATATTACTAAATAAATTGGATAAAAAAGTTATTTCTTAAAAAAACGGGTAAAAAAATTACTCGACTTATAAATTTGGGTAGTTTAGAAATTGAAACTAAAATAAAACTTACTTTACTAGCTTTAAATTTAATATTTTGAAAGCTTAATGTAAACATAAGATTTGGGTGAATTATATGATTAGTAATATTTAGATTTCCCTCTATGGCTCACTCTCTTCCGGCCACCACCCTCCACCCCCTCCCCACCACCGCCACCACACTACGTCGACACCAACCCATCATCTCCACCACCACCTCCATCCCCCACCTGAAACAAATCCACGCCCAACTCCTAAAAAATCCCCACCACCAACACCACCTCTTCCACCTCCTCCTCTCTTCTCTCTCCTCACCTTCATACGCCCTCTCCTTACTCTCCTCCATCCCCACCCACATCCCACCACCGCCCCATCTCTCCAACAAGATCCTCAAACATTTCTCCCGCTCAAACAATCCCCATAACACGTTCTTCTTTTTCCAGGCAATGCAGAACAAAGCTTTCCCTATTGACAGATATAGCTTTCCGCCGCTAGTGAAGGCGGCTTCGAAATCTGTGTCGCTTTCTGAAGGGAAGATGGTTCATGGGTTGGCGGTGAAACTTGGGTTCAGCTCAGACCCGTTTGTGGAAACTGCTGTTGTCGGAATGTATGCTGCGTGTGGGCTGATCTCGGAGGCCCGCCTTGTGTTTGATAAAATGCCTCATAAAGACGTGGTCGCTTGGAATATTATGATCGATGGGTGGGTTTGAATTTTGACCATGAGTTGAGAAATGTTAATTCAGAGTGATTTTCTTTCGATTTATGAAGTGTGAAACTTTGTGATTAATATGGTTTTCTTCACAAAGTATTCCAAAGAATCTTGTAAATAAGTATATAAAACTGGATGCATTTGTGGATATTGATATCAAGATTCAATTTTGTTGTCTATGTTGATGAATGTAAATAGTCAAGACATTGCCATTTTACTGAACATAATTGAAACCATGACTTGAAATGGAGTGGTCTTCTTTGATTAGACTGTTTTCTGATCTCAACCTTATGTGTATGTTCAAACAGTTATTGTCAAAGCCAGCTTTTTGATAATGTCTTAGCTCTGCTGGAAGAGATGACGAGCTCTGCCACAAAACCAGATGAGAGAATCTTTACTACAATTATATCTGCATGTGGCCGTGTTGGTAATTTGGATATTGGAAAAGTAGTCCATGGCTACTTGTCGGAGAACAACATTGTGATCGATTCTCATCTGCAGAGTGCTCTTTTAAACATGTATGCAAGTTCTGGCGCCATGGATATGGCACAAATCTTGTATGATGAGATGAAACCGAAGAATGTTGTGGCCTCAACTGCCATGATCTCTGGGTACTCAAAAGTCGGAAATGTGGATGCTGCTCGCGTAATTTTTGATGAAATGGTCGACAAAGACTTGGTCTGTTGGAGTGCCATGATTTCTGGTTATGCAGATAGTGATAAGCCTCAAGAAGCCCTTAAAATAT
Organism: Scutellaria baicalensis; assembly: GCA_005771605.1. Lineage (NCBI taxonomy): Eukaryota > Viridiplantae > Streptophyta > Magnoliopsida > Lamiales > Lamiaceae > Scutellaria > Scutellaria baicalensis. Next base: position 14,126,247 of record CM016728.1, read on the forward strand.
TTCATGATATGCAGAAACATGGAATTAGACCCGACCAAGTTGCCATGCTAAGTGTTATCTCAGCATGTGCTCGTCTTGGTGCATTGGATCAAGCCAAACAAATACATATATTCGTAGATGAGAAAGGTTTTGGAAAAGCTTTGCCGATAAATAATGCCCTAATTGATATGTATGCTAAATGTGGAAGTCTTGAGAAAGCAAAAGAAGTTTTTGGTCGGATGCGTACAAAAAATGTCATATCTTGGACCAGCATGATTAGTGCTTTTGCTGTCCACGGTGATGTTGATAATGCCCTGAGACATTTTCAACAGATGAAACATGAAAAAGTCGGACCTAATTGGGTTACATTTGTGGGAGTTCTCTATGCTTGTAGCCATGCAGGATTAGTCGAGGAGGGACAAAGGCATTTGAATCAATGGTAAATGAATACAGAATAACACCAAAAGCAGAGCATTACGGATGCATGGTGGATCTCTATGGTCGAGCTAATCGTCTAACAGATGCATTAGAGATTGTAGAGACTATGCCAATGGCCCCTAATGTTGTCATCTGGGGTTCCCTAATGGCTGCCTGCAGGATTCATGGTGAGTTTGAGCTAGGAGAATTCGCTGCCAAACGGCTTCTTGAGATCGATCCTGATCATGATGGGGCCCACGTCTTCTTATCGAACATATATGCCAAAGAGAAACAGTGGGAAAGTGTTGGAGCTGTGAGACAACATATGAAACACAAAGGCATATCAAAGGAACGAGGAAGCAGTATGATAGAAATGGATAATGTCATACACATGTTTTTAACAGCAGATAGAAATCATAAACAAACAGATGAGATCTACGCCAAGTTAGACGAGGTTGTTGAGAGGCTGAAACACGAAGGCTACACTCCGAATACCAGCTGTGTTTTGGTAGATTTAAATGAAGACGAAAAGCAAGAGGCTGTTCTCTGGCACAGTGAGAAACTAGCTCTGTGTTACGGACTGATAAGCAGCGAGAAACGATCCTCCATTCGAATAATAAAGAACCTCAGGATATGTGAAGATTGCCACAACTTCATGAAAATGGCATCAAAGGTGTTTGATAGAGAAATTGTGATTAGAGATAGAACCAGATTTCACCACTGTAGAGATGGTCTTTGTTCTTGCAATGACTATTGGTGAGTCTCAAGGTGATTGAACCATTAAAATTAAATAGAGCTAAAGATTGAATTTTTCATGATGAAACTTTTGGTTCTATCTTCATTTTCACCACATAATGTAAGAAAGATCAAGGCTTTTCAACAAATATCATGTACTATAAGTTCTACTTTTTTACATAAAAGATAAGGAATTCTATACATTTTTCAATTGTGTAAAAAAAGAAGTATTATTCACTCATATTAATTTTCTTTGTGCTAGGTTTGTGGAAAGTTATATATATTGGGGAAATCAATCATTGCATCAAGTTGTGAGTTAGTTGAGTCTGTTTGACATATTTAATAATGTCTTTTTGACCAAAACTAACACTTAAAGAAAGAAATGATAATTAAACAAATACTAAATATTGATGAACATGAATCTGATTGATTATAAAGTATATATGATGATGAAACTCAGATACCAAGAAAGATTGAAAATCTTGAAGATGAATCACAAATTAGGTACAATAATTAAGCACTATTAGATTTAATATTAAATCAAGCATGCATGTTGCATAATTCTTATGAACTACTACTTTCTGTTTTAAGTGGGAAGTTGACCTTGAATATTGCATGTATTATATTCTTTTCTCTTCACTTTTCTTCCATTTCCTTTTTTATAATCAAAAAAGATTTGGAGTATCATTTTGTTGGCAAATGAAAGCAAAAATAAAGTAGTCTTTTTTTTTTTCTTTTGCAATTTACTCAGCCATGCCATATCATGATCAGTTCTAAACAGTGATAGTCTCATTTCTATATCATTATAACACACAATGTATATAGACCGGTATCATCAATATACATGTGATGTGTACTAAAACGCTTGAGATTGGTGAGTAAGGATGCTATCTACAACACAAATTGACTTCTTGTAGTAAAGCTAAATCACTTTTCCTCCAAAAAAATTTGATGATCTCTCTTTGTCCTAAATTAGAGGAAAAGGATTTGATTACAGCTGATAAGGAAAAGACAGAATTAACCCTGTACAAACAACACATGATCATGAAACTGTTTTCTCCATGGAAGGATGATGTATACCTTATTTGAATCAAAGATTAGGACACCCCATATATATCCTAAGTAGCTAGTAATAAGAGAATGTTGAATCATCTCCCACTTGAGATGTCGATGATGATCTCGAATATTTCTTCAAAGACGAAGAAGACGACGACGAGGGTGATTTAGACATTTCACCTGACCTTCTCCTGATCAGCATCTGCCTCATACCATCAGCAACCTTAACTGCAGGATTGGACTTGTATTTCCTGCAGAAAGACATGTGAGCTTTAACAGCTTCATCCATGGCGAACTGTCTCTTTCCTCTGTTAACCTCATCTCTTACAGCTTCTGAACATAAACCGCACAGCCATTTTCCTTCAAACTTTGCTTTCACTTCACTAATGTAGTCTTGTGTGCAGTCTTCTTGCAATCCACAACACTCACACTTCACCATTTCTATGTCCATTTTTGTTTTCCCTAGCTAGTTTAAGACAAGTCTATGAGGTGTTTTATGATACTATTGTATTAATCATGGAAGGATCAAGAATTGTATCAGAGAGAGAGAGAGAGAGAGAGAGAGAGAGAGAGTGGAGAAGAATGAGAGAGAAGGAGAGATTTATAGTAGGGAAATTTGCCACAAATTTCTCCATGTTCTAAGGGAAATTGGGCTGTTGAATATGAGACAATGTGGACCCTTTTTTCTATTCTCTCTTTTTTTTTTTTTTTTCTATATATCTAAAAACATCTTGATTAATTGGTTATTGATGTGGGAAGGACGAGAATATAAATGAGATCTTACGTCATTATTTAGGATATTTTACCTTTAATAAAATAAAAATCATAAAATTACGATTTGGCAGAATTGCTCTTGTACATGCAGACGTGACTGCAGAGGTGGTGAAGATGTTGAGCAGCAGGAGGAAAGCTCTACGTGATCAATGTAATTGCAGAAGTAGTAAAGACATTTCGAACATCAGATGAGAAGCTTCAAGCGCTTAGCCCGATGGCAGACGTGGCAGAGATGCATTAAATCGCAGACGTACAAGTTTTGTGCACTCGGCATAGAGGATAATAATTCGTGGCAAGGATGATAAACATGATACAAGGCTTGGCTGACGTGGCCACAAAAGGACAAAAGAAAATATCTCCCTGCATAACAAAAAATGAAAGAGTTTAGAAGAGAAAATGAGTACCTGAGGCAGTGAAAGGGGTACTTTGAGAAAAGGAATATTCGGGTAACTTAAGCAACAAGAAAATATCAAGGGGAAATAACAGAAATACCCCTCTTTGTGAAGAATAGTATAAATAGGAGAAATTATGTATTGTAAAGGGGACTTTTTTTTACTATTTTTTCAATCAAGGAAAGATATTCTCTCTTTTTTTTCTTTTGCAAGTTAAGCTTTTCATTCCTTTTGTTTTTGTTTTTGAGTTGCTTACTTCACTATAGCATCAGTTATATTCTCAACTTGATTTTGTCATCTAGTTTTAGGTGTTTCTTAAGAGAGAAATTTTCTAATTCCTGTTTGGTAGTTACTTTCGGTTGACATAGTGAGAAGGCCAGGCTCCATGTGAGACTAGTAAAACTAGTCTTTCTTTGTTCAAGATTAACCGATCGATTCATTTAATTCCAGGCTTTTTCAGGACTTTTAAGGTTCCACCACATAAAATGTCGATCAGATGAGGCACGATCTACTCGTAAAACGAATGATCAGATATTTGAAGTTATTTCTAAGAATACCGATAAAACCCGAAAAGTATATCGGGAAAAAAATGATATTAGTATCAAGAAATCGTATATATCACTAGGAGACAATGTGGTTTGGATCACTACCCATGTTGTCTACACAGTTTGTTGCATATGACAATGTTGCTGTTTTTCTATGTCGTATTGTTGTGTACAAACTATTTATTACAAGCCACTAATGTGTGGCCAATCTCAAATCAACATATCTAAACTTGTATTAATTTAGAAATTTTGAGTTCAATTGATGACTACTGCCTATATCTTGATTCACCATTTATGGCAGAATTCATTCTATTGATATGATAGATTTTTCATGCTGGCAATTCATTAATGTTTTGTGTCTCTAAAATCATTTGCATGTCCACATTTCGAGCTCCTAACGTGGACTATAGTGTATGGTTGGTCTCGTGGACTATATTGTATGGTTGGTCGTTCATTATTATATGTTTGCGCTAAAATCTGGTGTTCTAAATAGTGGTTTATATCAAATATTTATCTATACTAGTATTTACCCCGTGCGATGCACGGATATAAATTTTAAAATGAAATATATTTATATAAATGCGATGTAAATAGATTTTTATATACAATAATATGTTAAAATATATATAAAGTATAGGAATTGAATGAAACAGAGTAATATTTCTTATTCAATATTAACATCGATATTGGTAATGTAATCTAATAATATCTAAAAACTTTTTTTTAGAATTGGTATTTAATAAATTTTGTTACATATTTTTTATTAGTTTTTATTGTTATAAAATGTTGAAACTTGAAAGTGATTGAAAATTTCTATATCAAACCTAATAATATAAATTTATAAGAAAAAAATAACTTAAATAAAAAGAAACTTACAAATTACAAATATGGAACCTTTTTTTTATTAACAATATTTATTATGTTGTTCTTATCTCTCACAATATTTTGTATCCATCAAAATATTCAAACTAAAATGACTGATTATATTTTGAAACAAAAACATATAATTGACCACGACTAAAAATGTTCCACTTCAAGAAAAGTCCGACATGAGATTACATATTATAATATTTTAAAATTCATTTATAAAAAATAATACATATTATATATATATTATTTATTAAAAATGTGATCAAATTGAATTACATGAGTATAAATTGCTAATTTTCGAAATATATCATATGATATTTAAGTTTAATAGTTAACTTATGCAATATATTGTATCAACATGTGTAATATTACATTGAGGTAATATTTATGATTTATTAATATTTTTCCAAATATAACTTTATCAAATATAACTTGAGAAATCAACCTTACCTTATATATTTTAAAACAATACTCTATATATTTTAAGAAATAAATAAACTAAAAATCTCATACTACGTGCATATACCAATTATTATTTGTTCAATTTTTTTTATTAATATAAGTTAGATGAAAAAAGTGGATACTAATGAATTTGAGTTTTATTAATATTTAAATGCATCATTAATTATGTGATTAATAATATTGAATCTATCATTATTACATACATACAAATAATATTAACATGCATATATAAAAAAATGGTCAATGATGTCTATATTTCAAGAAAATTGAAAAGTATATGCATCAAATACCAATAATTTTTTTTATTTTAGATTTGACAAAAGAATAATTGACAATTAATATTGTGAATTTACATATAATTCAAACATTATGTATAAAAAAACTCAAAAAACTAATACAACTCAAATTTCATCCATTATATTTATACATCAAAATAAATCACTATATATTTATTCTTAACACTATGAATGGTGCATCAGTTTGAGATAAATCCAAAATAAGAATTATTTTCCCTAACATATTACCTTTCAAGCTTTCACTATCTTGATTGCTAAGTCAAAATCAATTAATATTTTTCAACAATTGGTGAATATGTACTCTAAAGTCGCAAGTCAAGATTTCTTCAGTTATTACCTGCATATAAGAAGTGATCAAAGATTTTTAAAAAAATTAAATTATATTGAAGTAAGAATAATCCATATATAATACTACCATGATAAAAAAATATAAGTAAAATAAAAATCATATAAAAAAAATTGAAATAACACAAATCATTCAGATAACATATCATAGAATCTCATATCATTCAATAGTGAATTATTTTTATAATTCCATATAATAATAATAAACACTAAATAAAAACCAACAATAATTAAATTCATCAACATGATTCTCAAGTATAATTTTATAACAAAATAAACATTCAATTTATAATTTTTACCTCTAAGGATGTCTTACCCTTCCATGAATCGTTCAAAAGTGATAACATAAAGTAACAGAATGAAAGCGAGTGAATCAAACCAAGATAAATTTGTATTATTTATAATGTATGATTGTTGATTATATCAGGTAATTACCATAATTTAAGATAATCAATTTTAATGTTAATTTTAAATACCATATTTTGTGATATCTATATATGTTAGTTTAATTGGTAGAATCAATGACAAAATAATTCTATATCTCAAATAGTCAATTAAATAATCAATGTATGCTAATGATAGTATAGTTATATACCTCAAATAATTCTATAACTCATAATGGATAGAGTTGTGTGCCATTTACTTATGGAAATCTCAAATTAAAATGAATATTTTGATGAATAAATTAGTTACAACAATTACCACTATCATTTATAAATTAAATAGTCAATACCATAATTTATGAAATTAATCAATAATTTTATTCCATTTACCTCTTCACTTTTAAAGGAAAACATTTTTATTTCCTAATTTATATAAATAGATGATTTTTTTTATCATATAGATTCATCATTTTATTTTTATTTATAATATCTAACTTTTGAATGGAAAATCATTGTCATACTGTTTTAGACAATATTTTGATTTTTATATAAACTAGTATTGGCACCCGCGCTATGCGCGGTATGTGATATTATAATATTGTTAAATATTTGATAATATAGTATAAGTAATTTTAGTACATAAAAGACATTATAATATTTAATAACTAATAGAATCTAAATTTGCTTAAAATAATTCAATTTACAACAATATATTGATATTATACACATCCAATTCACTAATCTATGACTAATATTAAAAACAAAAATATCAATCATGATCTTCAAATCAAAATTGGAAATTTTACTTGCAAGTTTGTAAGTTTTTTAAAAAACTTTATACACAACATTTCTAGTTGAAACATTTTTTTATCATATGTGCTACAAAAAAATTTCGTCAGTCACTTAAATTAAATATACTAAAAAAACTAAAAAAATATGAATTAAATATCAAATTCAATTACTTAAATTAATTATGTGTGTTTGTGAATATGTATATACATAAACAAAAATTTACGTAGGAACTTGATGCAATTACTGTCAATTATATATTTTCAACCTTTTATTTTAAAATAAATTGAATTAGAAAAAAATTAATATCGCTTAACATTGAAGATGACAGATATTTATTTTGTTGTAAGTATCACATAAATAAATTGATATAACACGACATTGATCATTACAATTTAAGCTTAGTACAAAATCGAAATGTAGTAGTAGTGATCATGATGATGACAATATAATAATTAGAAACTAAACATATAATTTAAATAATCAGCCGAGCCATCTAAATTCAAAACGTGCACTCTCATATAAAAATATACGAAGTCCTAAGTGTAAAATAAAAAATGAAAATTTTATTATGAGATATTTATAATTTAAAAAAATATTTAGGATGTCATATAATTCAGACTACATACATATTATATACATATATGTGTATATACACACATTTTAAATAATGTTATACTTATTTATTAATCTATATTAAATATGATATAAATTATACCCATGCAAATTAATATTTATTATTGAAATTATTGTTTGGATATCAATTGTTGGTATTTAAAAAATTATTCAAAATTAATTTAATTAAGATCAGTAAAATGAGAATAAACTGATACATCATTTATATTATTAAATCAAAAGGATTAAATAGTAAAAAATGAAAAAAAAAATTTGACGGGATACTTACAAATATTAATTTAAAAAATACTTAGGATGACATATAATTTTTACACTAAATACATATTATCCATATATATATATGTATATACACACATCTTTAATAGTGTTACACTTATCTATTAATTATATTGATATTACATATGATATCGAATTATTCCTAAACAAATTAATATTTAGAGTAAGTCTCGTATGAAATGGGTGCATGGATTCGGGTCAAGGGACCCGCTTCTCTTTCTCTCTTTTTTTTTCCCGCAAATTTTTTTAATTTTTGCACCTACCAATAGGGTATGTTAGAACTATATCTACATTATCTTAGACATATTTTTACGTTATGTTAATCTACATATCTGCTCATATTTCATACATTTTCTTTTTTATGCTTGGTTTTTGAATTTTGGCACTTACCACTACGTTATGTTAGACATATCTTTACGTTTTGTTAAACCTACCATTCTGCCCAATTTCATACCTTAAACTTAAAAAAAAAAAAAACCTTAGGGTTGACACATGTACAATTACGTTGTATTAGACATACCTTTAAGTATGGTTAGACATACCTTTGTGTTATGTTAAATCTACATACATAAGGTAGATCTAACTATGGGAAAAATTCAATTTTAGTCCATTTAAAAAGTCAATGTCCAATTTTCGTCCACCATGAAAGCGGTTTTCAATTTTAGTCTAATTAAGCCAAAAATCGTCACTATTTCGTCCATTTTTGGCTTAATTGGACTAAAATTGAAAATTGAAAATTGAAAACCGCTTCCATGGTGGACAAAATAGTGACAAAAATGGACCAAATAGTGACGATTTTTGGCTTAATTTGACTAAAATTGAAAATCGCTTTCATGGTGGACGAAAATTGGACATTGACTTTTTAAATGAACTAAAATTGAATTTAACCCATCTAACTATACATAAAGGTATGTCTATTGGAGCGAGTTTGAATGGGCTTGAGCGCGAGTATCAGGCGCATGCGGACTCGTGAAATGCGAGTGAGAGTGTTTTTTTTTTTTTTTTTTTGCGTTTTGACCAGATCAACCCTGATGTATGGATTTAGATTTGTGTGTCAAACTCATATACGTTTTTGCCTAATATTTATTATTGAAATTATTGTTTGAACAATCTATTATTGATATTATAAGGAATTATTCAATAAAAATTAATTTAATTAATATTAATAAAATAAGAATAAACTGATACAATATTTATATTATAAATTGGATGAATGAAATAATAAAAATACAAAATAAAAAAATTATTGATGTGACACTTTTTCTTAAAAAATGATATTTTTGTAAATATCTCCAATTTTTCCTCTATTATTATAGTATATAAATATATAGAAAGATTTGTTTATTTATTTATTTATTTATTGTTTTGAATTTCCATACAATAAATATAACATTAAATGTCTTAAATATTAATATTTTTTAATTAATAAATGTAAAATGAAAGTTATTAATGATTTCTTAAAATGGAAATATTTAATTAATGAGACATTTATTGCAGTTATTTTTGGCAGAATGTTCTGCTTTTATATATATATAGATAAAGATAAAAAAATTATCAAAATATAGTTCATCTTCACGTCAGATGTTTATATATATGCATAACAAATTATTTAAAATTTTAATACAAACATAAATCCCATAACAATTATGTTTCACAATAATGAATATATATGAATTTTATTAATATATACATATATATCCCATAAATCATGCAAATGTCATCTTACATTTCTATGTAATATACTTCTCATTAGATATTATTTATGAAAAAAATAATCAATATAAATCTTTCCATTTATAAATAAACAATTTTTAAGTCATAAATAATTAAGTAGACGTATGTAAAGTGAAGAAAAATGTGTCATCTTGAAACAAAATTCAATATATGTATTATATAATTTTATTGTGGAATGAATTATAATTCTATACATATATATATTATTCATTTGAATATTAAATCATATCTATATTTATATTATTGTATATAATCAATGTTTATATTATTGATGATATTACGTAAATAAGATTTATATACATTATTTAAATCATATCATAAATATATCAACTGAATTTAATAATCAAAGTTGACTAACCATATAGACAAATATATGGAAAGATTTTTTTGTCATATTACTTCCATAGATTTATACAAATTAAAAATTGTAAGTCTTTATTTATAGAAGAATATTGATTTCCAAATTAAAAATTAAAATTTGATGAGTAATCAATTGACAAAATCATTAATAAATAATCCATTAGCACAATTTACGAAAATCAATCATAATATTCCATTTACATCCCCACTTTTAAAGGAAATGTTTGTTTTCCTAATTTATTACAATAGACGAATTTTCTTATCACATAGTTAAAATGTTATCTTTTATTCATTATTTCTGAATTTCCATATTTAGGATGAGATCTTTAGATGATAAAAATATTTTTGGGAAAATTCTTAACTTATTATTTCAGAAAATATTCTCATATATATATATATATATAAAGATATGTATATATATGCATATGTCATACACCTATTTATATATTATATTATTTTGTAAAGGTAAAAAGTATATAATATATATTTTTTTTGCATATATTTACATGCATATTAAGTCATATATAAGTATATATATTATCAGCGAATGAAATAATTTTTTTATTATTTATATGATATATGATTATGATATTATATGATGTAAATCATACATATGTATCATATGTAGATACACATATTGTTTAAATGATATTATAAATATATGAATTGATATTAATAATTAAAATTTCCTTACCATATTGACAATTATGCTAAAAATGTTATTTTATTATATCACTTCCATAAATATACATATCATCAAACATAATTTATCATTTATCATTTATTTTAATAAATAAAAATAATTTCCATATTTAGCAAGGTGTTTTAGACGAAAAAATCTTGTTATTACTTTTTTTAGAAACCATTGTGTTTTTATATATATAAAGATCTATATATATATATATAATCATAATCAACATCGACATTTTCAATATAGTATGTATAGAATTATTAAAATAGTGTGTTACAATTATTACTTTAGATGATATTAAATTTCGAATAAAAGTGTTCCTAGAATGACTAGCTAAAGCTTACTTTATATGTTTACAATATGATTCACATCATGTAATGTCTAATTATTATATCTCACATTATTAGTCTTGAAGTCAAATTTTGACAATTATGACATGAAATTTCTTTTTCATCTTTTTTGGGTTTCAATGATCGAGTTTTGTTCAATACAGTTTATTTCAACTTCAAAATAAAATTAAAATTCAAAAAAAAATCATTTAAACTAATTATTATCAGATCTATTATAAGTATTCATATAACACTTGTATACTTAAAATTCATAATCCAATAAATAATCACTTGATTTCCAATTAAGATCGATAGTAATCTTTTATCGATAATTAAAATATATATTCAACAAATTCACTCAAATCATTCATGGTACGTACAAGCAAATTAATGATTACATTGAAAGTGCATGATTTTAAAGAAAAATAGTAAGCATCACAATCTGAATTTGATCAACTTTTACTTATAATTTCTTATCTATCACGTAATGTTGATAACATAATTTCATCATTATGAAAATGACACATCAATAATTAAAGCATGATACTCTGGATTTCCCACATTATTAATTATTTAGTGGTTGGTTTAGAGCTACTCTTTTTCCCCAATGATATATACAAGGTTGCTTTCATTTCTAGTGTTTTTTTTTTAAAATCTTTTTTGACTTGATTTTGCATGACCCTTAATTTTTTCAAGAATGGTCCAACAATTTTGGCTATATTAAGCTTTAAAATGATACACATAATTAAGATTTAATTGAATTAAAATGGAAATGGAATAAAACAAATGTATCTCTTACCATATTGAAATATAATATTTGAAATAATAATTTTACTAAATAATTGGTCACTGAAAATTAGGAGCATGTATATTTTCTTCATCTCTAAATTTAATGATGGGATTTCTGCCAATTGTATAAAAGTCACGAGAATTCATAGATTGATCAGTTATAAATTGAAAAACAATATTTATTCATGATTTCCTTATAAAATTATTTGAAATTGGCAATTAAAACATAAATTGTGGATCGGTCATGACAAGATTATTATATATATTTAATTATTTTATTTAATATCAAATTAGTCTATAAAAGAATTAATCATCTAACTTATTAATGCAGTGATCAATGTCAAGTAAAGGCTAGAAAATAAAGTTCTCTAAAGTTTTTTGTGGAATATTATGGAGCCAAATATAAAAATAATTATATAATGGGTCGACATTGAAATATCTATCTTATAATTAGCATTATCCTAATTATGATAAAAATCATGATGCATGAACAAAATCTTCCAATGTCTAATCTTTAAAATTTGAGTATCATCCAATTGGTTGATTTCAGTTTTAATTATTTTCATACATTAATAGTTTATTTTATATTCTCTTACAATATCATTATTCATCACATATGCAACGATGATATCATTATTAATTATGTTCTGATCCTCATGCAATAAGAAATGATGTAAAATATATAACAAAAAAACCATTATTTTAATTATAAGAGAAATTACTGTTATTAATTGTTAGTGGGCAATCATCCAAAAGTTAATTAAGGTGTTATTTCCGTTATGTAATAAAATAATTAAGTGATCATAATTAGTATAATTAATAAATATTAACGATTGAGTCAAAAAAAGATGATGCTGTGAACAGAAGTGATGTAGATAATCCATCATTATTGTATCTTTAATTAATTCACTACTAGAATTCACTCAAATTCCAACGGAACAATTCCGTTGGAATTTTGTGAAATACCGTTGGAATTTTGCATAGTTCTGTTGGAATTCTTCATTCAAATGGAAATTCCAACGGAAGTAGATCGTCGGAAAAAGGGGCTTTGGAATTTAAATTCCGACGGAAAAACGATTCCAACGGTACTTTTCCGTTGGAATATACAATCACAAAAAAAATTCCAACATTATTCCAACGGAATTTCCAACGGCGTTGAATTCCGTTGGAAATTCCGTTGGAAATTCTATTGGAAATTATAAAAATTCCAACGGAATTTCCAACAGCGTTGAATTCCGTTGGAAATTCTGTTGGAAATTCTGTTGGAAATTCCAACGGTTATTATTTCCGTTGGAATTTCTGTTGGAATTTGATTGTTTTCTAGTAGTGATTTATAATTTTGTTTGATTTGTTTAAGATATTTCCTTAAGCATATTAATTAGTTATTAGTGCATCAACATTCATTTGTTAATTTAATAAAGATGTGTATTATAGAGACATTCTCATATGTCTTCTCTTATACTTTTTACAATAATTAATAAAGGGTAAAAAACAATTTTTTTTTTTTTTTGGTTTTTATTGCGCTGTATTTAGTTGACTCGAACTATTTCAAATACTATTTTATGTTTCTAAAAAGAAAAATCATTATATTTTAACATTATTAACATTGATTCATTAAAATAAAATGATATTATAATGACTTGTTATTAGTTGTCGTTGAATCGATAATGTTAGAATAGAGAATGAAATATTATTTAATTATGAATCGACTATGATCAAGTCACTGATTTCAAAATATTGCATCGCAAAATATATATCAAATATATTAAAATAATCAGTTTAAGGGCTAATAAATCAATGAATTTGGGCATAATTGTTTTTATTAAGGGTTAAATAATTTGATATTAAAACAATAATGCAAACCTAATTAATTAGTTTGAGAAAGACATAAGAGAATACACCAAAATGGGTGATCGATTGTTACAAGCTAAAATTGGTTAAAAATCTCAATCTTCCTTTTTTTGCCCAAAATTGGCCAAAATTCTCTAATTCCACTGGCTAGGCATAGGATTTGACTCCTTTACTTTTGAGGTTTTTTTTTTCTTTTTGCCAAAATATAGGGAAAATGTTGGGTTCATTTTATAATTTAACTATTAATGTGTTTGAAAATATTTAATAGTTGATGTTGCAATCTATATGCATCATTTGATGAATTTTGCTTGAAATATTGTACTTTTTTTTTCTTTCTATTTTTGTTGATAATATTGGTACAAAAACTCAGGTCCAACCATCGCAAACGGACATACTTATAGCAAAAAGATTAAAACATACTTACAGCTATAAAATATGTACTTTAGAACTCATGTTTTTACTCATAAAAAACATATGTATACCTGAAAATCACATACTTATATTTGTAAATTAAAGACATATACTTAAATCTCATTGCATGTGAGACTGTTTCATAAAAGACCGTCTCATTATGTTATATTGGTTACATCATCTATTTGACTTTCTTAGGCTATATTTGGTTCTTCCAAACACACGAGATGTAAAATCAAATTTCTCAACCAATAAAATACTTTTATATAATAATTAACATATACCTTTAACACTTATATTACTATGAATATAATGCTATAATTATCCATATTTTTCAATATCAACATGATATTAAATTCAATCACACTCTGCACAATCTGATAACGAACATACAATTTCACTATTTATCAGAAATTTTCGATTCCGAAATTTCAGAAACAATGCTCCTACCAATCACTTAAACCTAATCCAATCACACTTTCTATATGCATGTGAAATGGAAAACCTAAATAAGAGGTATAGAAAGTAGACAACACAAAAGTTTTAGTCTAAGACATTATGAAATAGTTTGTCTAGTAGGCAGCAGGCAATGCCAATGCCCACATATTGGACCCCATTTATGGCTTCTGAAATAATCCAAACTCTTCAAAATAATTCATCAATTCACTTTTACTAAATTCCCATCAATCTTCAAGTTGTATCATCCTATTTTATCCATTCTGAAATTAAATTATATGAGCTTTTATTGATTATTGCTTATCACAAAAAGTGATTACCTAACATGTATAATATTTTTTAACACAAATTTCTTGTACAAATTCATTGATTCATAAAATTTTGCTCTAGATGCATGGTTCAATAATTTCCCACATGGGCTTTTTGTTTTATTCTTCCATAAAAATACTCATTTTAAGCTATGAAAGTTTTGTTATATGCCCTCCACATGGTTTTTGCACATGCAATATTTGTCCAACCACTTATTCTCTTCATTCTCAATGCAAAAATCCAAACTCTATTTTAATTTTATATTTTAATGCAGATGTTCTATAGTATGTGGATGTTAAGGTGAAATAGAAAAAATAATATTTTTTGGGCTTTTCTTGGTTGCTAGATTTGGTTTGTCTCTTATTCTCTGTTTATTTAATTGTGTGCATTATTTAATTTTTGTTCGTTACTATAATTCACTGTCATTATTGATAATTTGGTATTTGTGCGGCGATTAAGTTATTATTATCACAATTATTGCAAATGCCGCAATAAATAAAATTCTTGATGATATGAATTCAATGATTAGGGGTTACTTTTTAGAGTAAGTCTGTTGTGAAAAATCCATGCACCAGGGTCGGATCCCGGTCAGGGGATCGCTTATTTTTCATTTTTTTCGCGCATGATTTTTGAAAATGTTCACATACCAATAGGTTATGTTAGACATACATTTACGTTATGTTAGACATACCTTTAAGCTATGTTAAACATATCAGTTCTGCCCAAATTTCATACCTTTTGGGCTTGATTTTGAATTGGCACATACCACCACGTTATGTTAGACATACATTTACGTTGTGTTAGACATATCTTTATGTATACTTAGACATACATTTGTATATAGTTAGACATACCTACATAAGATATGTTTAACATAACACAAAGGTTGGTCTAACTATACACAAAGGTAGGTCTATTGGAGCGAATTTTGGGTGAGCTTCAATGCTAGTGTTTAGGCGCGTGGGAGCACGTGCAGGCGCGTGGGAGGCACGTTTTGGGCACGTGAACGGGTCAACCCGGTTACACGAATCCCAGATCCATGCAACCGGTGCATAAAAGTTTTTGCCTACTTTTTATAATGTGCAGACAACATAATACTTTGGGCCAAAAATATTATGAGAAGGTCTCCCATGCCGGATTGGATGATTTATTACATTTATATTACATCTCATGTTTCATAATATTTAATGCATCATAAGTGTTAAATGATGATGACATCAAATACACCTGTCGTATAGTGATGAAATAGAATATAGCAACACTAAGTGTAATAGACCCGAATGCATGAATCTTAGGTGCTCATGGACCGGGTCAATCCGAGATCATACGTCTAAAATTCATGCATCATGCACCAGGTGTATAGAAGTTTTGGTGAAATAATATATCATGAAAAACAAATTCTATAAAAACATCATAAAAGAAGAATTCAAGATGACAATTCTATTCTATTATTCATGAGAATCTCAATTTTTGGTTACCATTTCAAAATTTGCATTGTAATGAAATATTTTGATATTTGAGCAATCCATAGTTTCAGTAAGAATCTTTTTACCATATTGCACAAGTCTTAAAAAACATATGAAAATCCATCTACAGAATTTTTCCAAAGAAGATATTTGTGCTTCTTCTTTTTCTTCTTTTAACAAAACAAGACAATTTAATGACTAACACCATTGATGTATAAATGCTCATGAAAATATCTGATCCAAAAACTATGAAACAAGACAAGTACCTTTCATGTTGATCGAACTAAACCTCTTATAACTAACACTAAATTTCGTTATTTACAAATCTATACCTGTTTCTACTCCTTAAAACTATGGTACGAAATCGCTTAAACTCACTTCGATTTCATTTCAATGTCGATACTCTCTTTAGGATCGACATCAGATATGTTTTGAGGAAGAAGGCCAAGTAGAGGCATAGGTAACAATGAAGTGATGTTGCAAAAAACAATCAAAGGGACCAGATTTGCAAATTCATCTTTCGTAATGCCAAAGAGTTGAGTTAGTCCAGCTCCGATCAAACCTCCAAGTACGCTGCCCCCGTTTGATATAGACATAAGGGTTGCAAAAAGGGTAGCTTCCATGCCCTCTGGGCATATTCTTGCTGCTAATATGAGAACAGGCATAAACGATACCTAAGAAAACTTTTTATTAGCGTGTAGAAAAGTATGAATGGCACTAGCTGTGTATAAATGACAGTATGTAATTTCTCCTAAATGATATGGCAAATGAAGAAGTACCTGACCAAGAACTGTTATTATCAATGAGTCACCAATTGCAAACCACTCATCGCTTATACCAAACTGTCGGTTCAATCCAGTGACGAGCAAAACCTAACAGATAGCAGAGAGGTCAACTTCAATTTCATATTATTGGAAGTGCAATCTAAATAGTCTTGACTTGGATAATGCATGCAATCATACTTGACTCATTCCAAGAGCTGAACCAAGAAGAATAGTCGCCAGAAAAATCTTGCGTAGAGGAATACTTTTCAGGAATCCATTGTATAGTCCAACCCCAAGTAATGATGCGACAGAAGTGATGAGCTTCACACGTCCCAGAAACTCGGGAGTAAAACCAAGTTTATTTGTACTGCAAGTATGAAGTTCTTGATTAACAATCATGACTAAGATGGAAGAGGCAATCATAATATTCATTAAGTATATATTCACGAGGCCGACATACGTGAAATAAAACATGGCAGATTCGGACTGTGGTGTAGCCTGCCATAGGAAAATGAATAAGGTGGGAAGCAATACATTTGGTTGCTTCACAGTGATCCACAACTGTGCAATGCTGTTCTTTGAGCTTTCAAGAAAGCCAAATTTATCGGGCAAAAAATTCTGTCCAACCACTGGCTCCTCTTTGACAAGGATAGCAACTGTAGAAGTTATCAGTGGAAGCAAAGCAGTTAATCCAAAGACAAACCTGCAGATTATAACATGATGTGTAAGAATAATGTAAATGGAAATTGAAAAGGTATATCATGTTGTATACCTCACACCATAAGCACCCACCAGTGAGCCACTGAAGTAAGAGCTTATGATACCCCCAAAAGCTGAGGATCCCCAGCATAGTGACTGGAGCGATCCGGATTTGCTTTGTGATTCACCACGAGCCCTCTCTACGACCATAGAGTCCACAACCTGAACCATGTTTTATCTCTATATATTAGCTGGTGAATAATTGAAATGTCAGATAAAGATCATCTACAACACTGTACAGCACAATAGCTCTCAAATCCGTTGGCCTATTAGTTGGACAAAGAGACCCATAATTTAGTGCAAACATCACATGATATGTTATGAAGAGCTCAAGCAAATGTTGGAAATATCGAATTGTGTTCATTGAACCGAAGAGTGGAAAATACACCGAAAGAATCTTCCCCAAACATCTTTGAAAGTAGAGGAAAGCATAAAGCATGAGGACACTGCATAATCTGCATCTAACTCCATAAACTTTTTTCCATAAAAGAAGGAGACTTACAACATCTGAAAATGCTACAGAAAGAGATCCAAGAAGCATACAAAATGCAACACCATATTTGTCATCAACAAAGCTAGCCATCAAACTCCATGAGAGAGCTCCTAGAAGTCCTGAGAGAAGCAAATATGACCTTCTCCGAAAGCCAAAAAGCGGGAAGGAATCACTGTAACAAAACATTCATATCAAGTTTAGAATATATTTATCCTATCCTAAGAGTAAAAGGTGTGACAGATAAGCACAGTAAGTTAATCCACACCTAATGAATCCATACAGGGGCTTAACAAGCCAAGGTAATGCTGAGATGCCAGATATGACAGCTGTCTAGCCAACCAATAGAACGGTAAGTCCTTAACATATTTCTTGGGTGGAATACATGGAACAATCTCACTTTTATCGAAAGCATAACAGATTACTAATCTGAAAACTGTTAATTCAGATTGGCAAAATGCCCACGCGTCACTTGTTACCTAACTAAGTATCGATCAATACCTCTGCAGGATCCAAATGCAGGTCATCTTTCAAGTAGAAACTGACTGCTAGCCTGGAGAGTCCCAAAACGCCTTGCACGAAATATACCATAGCTACTGCAATGTTATCTGCAGTTAAGTCCACTCCAAAGAACCTAATGGCATTAGTCGAATATTTGTTCTTGCGATTATTGGATGTTGCATCATCATCATCTGCAGTGGTTGTCAACACATCCCCCCTCCCTGCAACTTAATCAACAAAAACAATATTTTGGCATGGAAACTCTACAACATACATGTAACAATACACTGAAAGACAATGGAGACAAAGAAATGATATCACAACACACTAGCTTGACTAAATTCAAGAATCTAACCAGCAATTTGCTGGGAACTTTTATAGCTTATCAGCATCACATGGGAAGAGGATACCAAGTATGATCCTCAAGTTTCAGGCTTATATAATTGTGTGGTAAACTAAGTTTCCAAATCAATCAGTACTACTTTCAAAGGCAATTTCATAATCGCATGAAAAAAATCCAAATTATATGAATTACTCAAAAGCAAAAACACACTCGTTTCTATACCACACTGTTCTTAAACGTAAACTGCTTTTGCATGATATGGAGTTTAAAGCATTCTAATTTTCGCGCTGCGAATTGAAAAACTAAATAATTTGGCAAATAAAACCAGAATTATACGTAAATATGACTTACGATATTTGGAATCTAACAAGTATCGGGACTCGGAGGTCTGCCGGAGAGATGGAGTCGGAGTTGAGACTGTGTCGAAATCCGGCGGTGGTTTACGGCGGAGCTTACATTGAATGGAGGAGGGCGGTTTCCGGTGGAAGCGACGGAGATAAGGAGAGAAGGAGAGAAAGGAGAATATCGGATAAGGTGAGGGTAAAATTGGTAAAGAAGTTGCCATTAAAGTTGCTGTGTTTCTGAGTTATTATTATTAGAAAAATAAAAGTTTATTTAATAGATGCAGATAATTGTTGATGGACGAAACTACCCTTATGATGCTGTACAAATATCCACCAGGAATTTTACTTTGTTTCAACTTTTGAAGAGGAATATTTGTGGCAGTAGGATTTTGAGGATTTGTCTGAGATTCAATCTTTCTTTTTCAATTTTAATTTAAGTGTCTTTAATTTTCTTATGTAAGTTCTATTTTGTGCATTACATATTCACATATGCAGTGTGACATTTACAAGATGGATTTTGAATTGGTGTAAATCATAAGAATTGATCATTATGTTTTTATTTTTCATTTTTGGATTCATTAAATATGGTTATCTTTGTAATTAAATTCTATAAACTTATATCATTGGAATTAGTTAATATATGATACATAATTAAGAAATAAATTTCGGTTGAGAGAATCTGAATTGGTAAAATGAAACCAATCACAATATACAATAAATAAAGGACAAAACTTATATACCTTGGGGCACATAGGGACACAGATCTAGGTGTTATATACATGCTCTTTAGGTGTTATATATATACTCTATAGGTGTTATGCTTAGTGTTATACATATATTCTACAGGTATCATATGTATATAAGAGCATACGTATGATATCTAAAGAGTATACACATAATACCTATAGAGTATATATATAACACCATATAATAGGTTAAGTTGGGGCACCGTGACCCCGGGGCACACAAGTGTCACTCATAAATAAATTCAACTGAATTTAAATAGGAGCAATTTTTTGTATTGCTATGCATATGAAATTATGAATCTCTTACAAAGTACAAAAATCAGACAAAAAAATAAGTCACGAATTATTAAAGTGAAACATAAAATATCCAAAGTCCAACCAATCAAAACATAAAGTTTCTAACAACCCCACCCCACCCCACCCCACCCCACCCCACCATAGGAAAAGAACCTCATGCAATTGGAAAAGTCTTAGATGCTGAAAACTGAAACATAAGATGCTGAAAAAACCATTAAAAATAGCATAGAAATATTCAATTTAATGGAACTTCCATCATTTCCAGGTGATCCTTCAGTTCTTGAACCAGGTGATCCAGATGGAGAAGCAGCTGCAATCACGACCAAAAAAGCAAAATTGAGTACTTTTCCGACATAATATAAATCTGTTTGAAGAAAAATGTGCTCGATATATATGTACCTCTGCATTGACTTGCAGGGGGAGTTTGAACGTTGCAAGCCCGGGGAAGGGCTAGAGCCTGGGTTTGGTTGACATTCAAGCCTAGGTTCGACCCTCCACCATTGATCACTTGACACAAGCATTGTGGCTGCGATTTGGCAACGGAGCCAAGCTGCGTGCAGCAAGCGACGGATGGGGCGGAGGAGGAGTTGCCGGAGATGAATTCGACGCAGGGCGACATGCTGACCAGCACGTTCGTGCAGTCGTCTGATTGGGCCATCGCGCCGGCCCAAAGCATGGTGATCACTAGAGTTAGGGTTGAGAAAATTGAGACATGGTGGTGTGCCATTTTCTTGGATGTGAAACTAATGAAGTAAATGTGGTGTGGTGTGGTGTGGTGTGGTGTGGTGTTGTGTTTGATGAAGAATTTGGTGGTGTGTTTTTGAGTTTATATGAAGGGGTCTTAGGCTTACTAGTCAAAAAGTATACACTTGGGAATTAATGGGGGTTGGCTTTGGTTGCCTACTTTCTCCAATTCATTGGTCCCATATTTATTTTTGAATATTCAACATGTTTTGATTTCACTTTGAATTTTTTTTGAATACGTGCCTTTCTTTACGATTTTCGTGTATTGCTATCAAAACTATACACAGTTTTGATGCTTATTTAAAACAATCTCTTAAAACTGCTATCAAAACTCAAAGTTTATGTAGTTATGACAATCATATAAGTTTTTGTGTATAATAAAATACGGAATAAAACACCAAACATATAAAACAAAATCAAGATTACAAAAGGGGTTAGTTATATGGTTCACCAAATTAGGGGGTGAGTTGTAGAGGAAGATTCCATGACATTAATTAAACTATTGGTTGTCTATTATGCGAACAATGCAAAGGAAGCTGCCTCCTCATTCATTAATTTTATCAAATTGTCCAATTACATGGAGTTTTAAATAACATAAATAAGTCTACATATAGGGAAAAAAAAAAGGAATTATTTTCAGTTTTGGCTTTAGTAATTGGCCTATTTTTGGTATCACCTACAATCGCCACGTGCATAATTGGGATCGAATATGATACAGTTCGATTTGATTCTTAGATTTATTTAAATAATAACCATTGTTATTTGTTCTAGTATTTTTATTTTGTTCACTAAGATTTTTTCGATTTCACATTGACTTGACTATTTGAAACATTTAGTCATGCCTAACTTCATGCCCGTTTCACATGCCTTTAATAGTCCTACATTTTTTTGGGTTGAAAATCAAACTATTCAAATTAATTGATTATAAGAAAAATAAACTACCCCTCCAATTTCATGTAAATGACTTTTTAGATGTTAAATTCTTGTTCTTGTTTTTAATTACTTGCTTTTTGTAGTTATTATCAAAGATTTAAACTTCAACTAATTAAAACAAACATCTATAAAACGATCTCTAATTAAATATAAAGATGATTAATTTGTTTTTCAACGGCCATTTTTTTGTAATCATCTAAGATGAAAGCACTACAAATCTACGAGGAATGAAAAACAATGAAAAGCAGAGTTGCAATAACAAATCATTTCAACATTCTTATAGGGAACAAATAGTAATATGTACATGTTAGTTTATTTAAGTATAACTAACTTTGTGACATCAAGAAATTCATAAAACAAAAACGTCAAAATTGTCACTAAATAAAACAAATCAAGGTCACCTAAATCTCCATAATTCAGAGACAGTTAAGGTAGTTGAGCCACAAATCCCACATTCAACCCTTATAAACCTTAAACTATGTTGTCTACAAACACCCTAAACAAAGACCAAAAAAACAGATCATCCATGGAAAACATGGCAAGTTTCCAACAAAAAATCTTGCATCTTGCCATGGCATTCATGATCATAGTTGCTCATGTCCATGGCCAATCGAGCAGCGTTTGCACGGGCCCTATGATGCGTAGCTTCAACTCCTGCATTGGCTTCCTTTCCGGTGGCTCAAACGCCTCGTCGCCTACTGCGGCTTGCTGCAACTCACTTAGAGACCTCATGAGCAATGGCCAAGATTGCTTGTGCCTTATAGTTACAGGGGGTGTTCCTTTCCAAGTTCCCATTAATAGATCCTTGGCAATCTCTTTACCTAAAGCTTGTAGACAATCTGGTGTTCCAATTGAGTGTAAAGGTATTGGTTTAATCTTTGATTATTGTGTTTCAAGAAAAATAAATTTGAATATTTTTTGATTTTGTTGATGTTGTTCTAATTTCAGCCACTTCTAGTCCGGTGCCAGCTCCAGGTACTACAGTCAGATCCTCTATTAAGAATAGCATTTGTGTTCGTAATTTGTATTTTAGCATTGTTAATAATGTCATGTCTATTAAATGACATCATCTGATGTTTTCATTGGTAGAGCCGAGAACGTCTCCGGGTGCAGGTGGACCAAGTGCATACCCTGGATTGTCACCTCCAAGTCCTAGAGGTACTAAATTTTTGTTCCAACTTATTGATAGGTAGATATTATAAGGTTCAATTATAAAACTTATATATTAAATATAATTTTCAAATTTGCAGCTCCAATAATTCCACAGCCATTCTCACCACCATCCCCACAACAAGGCGGTGGGTGGTGGTGGAGGAGGTGGTGGCTTCACACCGCCTCAGGGATCGGAAGGTGATTTCGTTCCGACGCTAACGCCACCGGGAATGCGGCCAACTTTGACACCATCAGCTTCACACATTGTTTTGCCATCTCTCATAGTTCATGTTTTGGGAGTTATTATGCTCATGTCCTATTGATATTGTTGTGGATTGAATTTTGAGAGATTGAGTGAGATTGATTATTTTTCTTTGTAAAAAAGTATCATCCTTTAGAATATAATGAAATCATTTATTTCTTACTATGATATATCTCATTTTTCATCTAATTATTATTACAAACTACATGATGAAAGTCAAGAAATATATCATGCTTTTGTTTACTTCAAACATACCACCAACTCTCACATTTCATGAATTTGACATGATACAACTAAATCTAATTTGGTGGCAAATTGTTCTTCTAAACAATATGGTAAATTAAGAAAAAGAAAACAATAATTTGACAACATGCCAAAACTATCCTTATGCAAAAATGTATTTGCACTACTAATTCCCCTTCATTTGAGCTGCAATACTTATTGTTCCACATCAATTGGGCATAAGATAATTTAGGTTTTTAACTTATAAGTGTGGAAGATCTTTTGGGTAGAAATTTGAATTAATTATCATAGTAAGGCAGAGTTCATGGGATCCTCATGTGGGCCTTCTTCTGAGAATCAGGTTACACCCATTAACAAAATAAATATGGGCCCAATCCAAAAGCAGATCTCTAGTCATGCCCGATCTTAATGTATAATTTAAATGATCAAATTAACAACAAGCACGTGGACGTGCCGGAGTGGTTATCGGGCATGACTAGAAATCATGTGGGCTCTGCCCGCGCAGGTTCGAATCCTGCCGTTCACGCTTTTTTTGACATTTTATTAATTTCATTTTTTCCGACAATTTAACATTTTCATTAAATTAGTATTAATTGCAAAAACTCATATGAAATATTAAAAAATATCACTCATTAAAAATATAATAACTCTCACACACAGTACCCAAAAAAAAAAAGAGCAAATTGCATGCCTCACAGAGTAATAATTACTGTTTCTATTCTCCTACTCAGTTCCATTCACTCTCTCATTCTGCAAACTGTTACCACTGTTGAAAAAGTTGATTAGAAAAAAATAAGAATGCAAATAAATACATTAAAGGGTTTTGTCAGTGATGCCACAAATTCAGCTGCAATTTCTGAAAACATGTCTCTCTTTTGCTTTTTGTAGTTTGTAGTGAGGTCAGAGGCTTTTTCTTTTGTTTTCAGACAAAAGAAAAGCAGACAAAGATAGAATGTGAAGCAACCAAGAACACTACTTTTCAGTAAAATCATTGCCACATTGCTTTCATATTTCACTTTCATGTTTGCAGTCACTTTTTTCTCTTTTTACATTCAACACAGAAAACTGGGAATTTGATGCTCATTGTTTTCACTATTTTTCTTCAAGAATCTACCATCTTCTATTACAATCCTAACAAATGAAAGAATCTTGGGTTTCAGAAACCAAGTGACAAGGGTCTTGTTGTGATCCCACTTGCCAATCCAGTGTTGAACGCATGAGTCCAGGTTAGGAAGTTGAATTACGGGCTATGAAGCCATGTCGTGTGAGGTTAGCCGCCAAAAATTTGAAATATCTACATCTGGTTCAAGAGATGAAGAACTTTAGACGAACGTGACATAGATAACGAGCGTTAACGGGATACAATATCTATGATTTGATCACGTAGAAACGAGGCGAAGCTTACCCTACGTTAAAAGAAACATAGTTCTGTATAACTATGTGAGTATGGTAACAGCTCCTCGACCTCTATCCTGGAACTCGAACAGCTCATGCTTTTTCGCAACCTGTTTGGGACTGACTCGATTTCAGCCCAGAAAACACTAGAAACCGGTCTATGATCTGAAAACCTAGACTCGCCCCGAGCATATGATAATTGCTGGAGACCACCTCCATACCACAAGATTCGATCACACCTTCAGATATTATGTGTTAAGATCAATAAATAGAGATCATTTTACTTTATTGAGGGTACTACATCATGAGGCATTATTACCATGCAGGTGTTCTTTGTTTCTCCTTTGGGTGCATATCGTCACCGGCATATCTGTCTGAATTGTGTGAGTATTTATATGTTGGCGGGAAATATATCTTCCCTTCTTTCCAACCATCAAATACTCGACCCCGTCTCTGCTCTATCCGAAGCTGTCATATGGACATTGTTCTTTTAGTTTTATATTGGCTAAAGGGAGAACTAATATCAAGTTATAAAGTTATTTGAGAAGTAAATAACATACTTGGTCCTTTTCTAATAGTGCTTTCCAGTTTTGCATTTCGACAAGTGCTTTGGCGTACCGGTATGGTAGAGCAATTCGATAGTTGAGATCTCCAAGCCAAATAATTCGACTGCAATTCCAATGGTTAACAAAGAAAGAAAAGAATTACGAGCAGAAAAGATACGTTTTCACTAGGATGAATCTTACTCGTGTTCAAGAATTGTCTCGGGCGATTTTTCCTCATGGACAGTGTTAACTCGTGGAAAACGTGTTTTCCTTAGGATCTCCATGACATCAGCGTTTCTACGTAGTTCGTCGCCTTCTTTTTGACCTGACGTCAAGTGAGTGCACACAAAGCAAAGGCTGGTCTGATGCAACAACATGCTGATTGAAATAGAGCCCTGCAATAAAACAATGGTGCTCGTTTAGTTACTCGATGTAATAACTTCAAAGCTACTGACAAAAACATGACAATGTAAAGAACTACCTTATTACCAAGGTACCCCATTAATCCTCTACCAACACATGAAATCTTGATGTTACGAACATGCTCCTTCAGCTCACTCCGAACCCAAACAGTCAGAAAAACGCCCACCATTTGTTTACTTGCTATTAACGAGTATCTAGTATCTTCCGAAGGTGCATAGGAGCCATAGGGCATTGTCGAGTGCAAAACTGTACTTGGGGAATCGCCAGGTGGATAGTCCTCATCCAGACCCCATCTAGAGAAATCACTTGGCCTCTGTCCCCAAGAATAATCACTAGGCCTTCGGCCAGAGGAATAGTCACTCAGACGGTGGCTGGATGAGTAATCACTTGGCCTCTGACTAGACGAGCAGTCACTTGGTCTATAACCCCATCTCATATTCGGACCAAAGTCACTTTGCCTATGGCCAAAAATTACTCGATCACAAACACTGGATCGCCTATCAAGACGGGGTTGTGGGGTTGACATGTCGTTCTCCATGTTCCAACGCTGTGGTGTTTGGAATGACCTACGGTGGAAGTAGGTAGACGCTTTGTGTCTACTCGACCCTTCAAAATCGGCATTCCACTCAGCCACGGGGTCGGGGATAGGTGACGGTGTATAGCACCCACTGGCTCCACTACTCCCAGGAGCATTGTTCAGTGTTCTTTTTATAAGAGCGAGCCACTTCTTGGCAGGGCCATTGTCCTCAGAAACAAGAATATTACCAGCATTCAAAGGAACTACTTCTTGAAACCTACAAAAATGGACGAAAACAGATTTCTATGAACTAATAAAACAAAAAACGAGTAGTTTCTAGTTTCTTGAATCACCAATGGAATCTTACCCAAGAACGTATACGTCTGCTGGAGGTGCTGAGTGCAGCCAATCATCCAAGTTCATATTTCTTTGGGGTGATTTTCCTCCCACATTCCAAGTTGACACAAAGACACTGTTCCAAGAATCGAAAATCTCAGAACTTCAACCAAGATTTGAATAATACAAATCAATGAGCACACACCTATAGTTCTGGATATTTAAAATCTGGGGATCATCAAGATAGCCTCTTCCCCTCCTGGAACGAGACCTTGAACGGGAAAAGGAACGCTCCATAACATTTTCTGAATTTTCTGCAAAACCAAGATGGTCATCGTAAACTTCCAGGGAGAGACTTCCAAATGTGTAAGCAATTATACGCATAAACGAACTACTATGCTACTAACCCATTTTACTTTTCTTGATTGTAGATGGTTCCCTTTCGGAGAAGCTCCTCCTCCATTCCCTTTCAGCACCTAAAGAGAAAGCCATTGACACTTACTTGAGTTCTCAAATCAAACAGCAAATAAAATCACATGTATATTGATTATATTATAAATCTGCCAACTTCCAAGTAACAGAATGGGAAATCTTGAAAACAACAAGACAGAAACTAACACTAAACAGATTGATATTGGCGATAAGTCATAAGAATAAAAATTCCATCATAATAAAATTATTTTTCCTCCCTTCCTCCTTGCTAGACAGAAGGATTAATTGTTCAATCATGGCTAGCTGAAGTAAAAACATGAAGGGACAAATTATAATGTATTAAAAGAATGGGTAATCTTTTTGTTGTTGGATAAAAGACAAAGCCATGAAAGACAAAAGAATAGAATAAAGTATCATACTCTCATGGATTTCTCAGCAGCCAATCATTAACCATATTAAGAACTTTAAAAGATGAGGTTAACAGCATAAGGAATGACAAAATTACCACAAAAAGAAGAGTAAATCAGAGAGAGAAAAAAATGAGTAAAACATCCAAAATGGAAAAAAGAAAAAAATTCCTAAAAGAGAAATCAAGATTGGAACATAAAACTGAACTCTTACCTCCATAAACAGCTTCATCAGCCTGAATTTCCTCATCTTTGCACTTGATATTGAACCATCTTCGAATCAGTTTCTTTGTCCATGAGAGCTTCACAAGATACCCAACAAAGATCATTGATGTGTTGTTCGAAAATTTTAAGAAAGACCAAGAAGAAGTGAAAAATAGAAACCTTGTTTTGTCTGAAATTTTCATCCTTCATGGCTTCAACTATTTCTTCATGCGCACTATTTATACACTTCACCTTCCACACCTCTTCCAATTAAATCTGTTTTTGCTTCAAAAATCAACTCAAAATCAAGCTCCACTAGCTCTCTCTTTCTTCAATGGCTCCCACAATCCAATTTCTAACACAGAAAGAGACGAAGATTGCAAATGGGCATTCTTAATTTTCACAAAAATCTTCAATTTCTCTATTCCAGTTTCTGGGCATCTCTCCAAACATTGAATCAATCAAGACAAGATCTTTCTCCAAGAATTGCCTCTGTGATCCTCAAGCAGAGAGTAAATGTGGCCGTAGAAAAAGAGACTAAAATACCACTTGAAAAAACAAATGCGAAGGATACGAAAAATAAGACAAGACTAACTCAAGAGCAAGACAATGCAAACATCAGAGAGAGAGAGAGTGCGTTTTGAGGGACCTTCTTCATTTTTCTTTTTCTTGGTAACCAGCCTCGTTCTCAGTAGCAAAGTGTCGAACTTGAACAGAATAAAGTGCACACACTCAGTCTCTCTCTCACACACTCAGTCTCTCTCTCACACACACTCAGTCACAGAGTATGTTTTTGCTTTCTTTCTTTAACCCAAAGCCCAAGGCACGCACACCAGGATGAGTCGAGCAACGCCATTTTTCCTAGTTTGGACCCTTTTATGGTGATAAATATAACAAAAATTCAATCTTTATATTAAAATTATTTTATATTTATATTTCTCAATTTGTTATGTTATATTCATATCTAATTAAATGATAATAACTCGTTAGAATTTATACTACATTGAGAATACCATCATTTTATTAAATTGAGAAATATACATACGAGAAAAAGAAATTATTTGACACCTAGAACCCTCTAACTCGAATGAAGTTTGGATCCTCCAACCTCACAACCTAACCGAGCCACGGCCCAATTTGCCATGTGTAAATTTGGTCAGCAAAAGTCTATAGATTTGGTAAAAGTAGTAAACACAAATCCTTTTCAAAATAGCAAATTATGTTTCCCCTTAACCATTTGGTCTTAAAAAACAAAGGTAAAAGCAGTTAAAGAAGCAGGTGTTCATATGTATATAAAGATAAAGCTTTGTTCTTCTCACAAGTAGAAGCAATAGCAGCATTATCTGATTTTTATTTTTAGTTTTTGGGTGCAAAAATGGTGTTATGTTTGTAGCTTTATACAATGTTTCTTCTTTTCTTGGGTTTTGGATTTTGTTGTCTGTAAGAATTTAGGAATGTTTGGAGATGGGGTTTTCAATTGTTTGTATTTTAAGGATTCTATTCTATCTAAATTCCTTCTTTCTTTGTCCCCTTTTTTTTTTTTTTTTGAGTTATAGTAAATTTTAGAATTTTGGCACTATCATTGCTATATTATTTTCACAAAAGCTCATCCAGGACTGTCTCATCGAAAGTTTCCATAAGACGGATTCCTATTACCGATGAATTTTGAACGCAATTTTACAAACTCTTACTCTTTTTTCTTCACAAAAACTCAAGTGAGAAGATCTCACAAATAGTTTCCGTAAGACGGATCCTCATTTCCTGTTAATTGAACGTATTTTTACAGAAATTTATATGAATCTTTTAAGTGTGGTTATGGCTTCACCCATCTTTTAACACTGTTTAATATAATAATTCTAAGGATAGTTATACATTGTTATCATACACACAATTCATAAGATATTTCAATATGTGTCATGAAGAATGTGCAAGTAATTTTCTTAACTAGTCAATGTTTGCACATTTATAACATAGGGTCCTTCTGTAGTACATCGGGTGTATTAATATACCAGACTCTCCATCATTTTCAGTCATTAGATCTGAGACCATAGTTGACTTTGACCTTAATGATCTCAGATCTGATGGCTGAAAATGAGTGGAGAGTCTGGTGTATTAATACACCTGATGTACTATAGAATTACCCTATAACATAATAATGTTGATCGTACAAAAATAAAAGTGACTTGAATATTATAAAAAGATAATGTACTCTGTCCAAATTTTTTACAATAACCAGCTAATTATATTAGGTTGAAGATGGGCCTTTAATGTGATGTGTGCCTCTAACTAAAAAAATAATATTCTTAATTATTGATATTCTAATTTGAGCTTAACTCTACATACATGACATGATACATCTTAGTTGGTTCAAAATAGACCTAATATTTGTGTGAGATTAAACATTGATCGTTAACAATCTATATCGCTAACATATGATATGATTGATATGTTATATATCTGTAAATAGAGCTATATATCATTTCTAGTTCTTTGGCTCTTTCCGTCCCAATTGTCCATGAACAAAAATGGGATCGAGTTTAAATTAAGATTCCAAAATTTATATCAATATTTGTTCGAATAGAGGTGTGTATTTCAAAAGATGAAAATAAACGTGTAAAAATAGTTGCTATTCGTCCCCAACAATATAAATTATTCTTCACAATAAAAGATAATATTCTATAATATTGAATAACAATAGAAGAAAATATTTTAACGCAAAATCAGCGGTTGAGATTAGTAAGGACTTCTAAAATATTATCGGAATAAACAAATCTTAAATTTTTAAGAACTCAGAAGAGGGTCGAGATGTCGATGAAAAACAGGTGTCTCAATATAGGGAGGCTTTAGTCAGTGGTCTTTCATCTTCAATCCACTACTACTGCCATTCTCATTTCTCTGGAACTTGTTTACCAATCTTGTCCCTTTGATTTTCATAACCTCTTTTTTTTTTTTAATTAATATTAATATTTAGAAAAAGTTTTCTCACTTTATTTATTGATCTCTGTATTAATTGGGTTTTTTTCTGTAAATATTAAGCTATGTGGTTTCAATTAATTAGTTCTTTTGTACAAATATTAAGCTTCTATATATAAGTTAATTTTTATCATGTCGTAAAATACATTAATCTTTAAATATAGAAACTCGATTTTAATGCACATATAAAGAGTGTTATTATCAAAACCGAACATCAACTCATTTAAAAATAAATAAATTGCAGTATGGAGAGAATATATAATGTTTATAAATGAACTTACGTATTTAATTTAAAAACTGTGGTCAAAACATAAATTAGATAATAAACTTTTCTCCAATACCACCTATTTTATCTAATATTTAAAGTCCTTTTTAATATAAACCGTGAATTGACAATATATATATATATATATATATATATGATTCTATTTGCATTTAAAAATTATACTATATTTATAAAACATATATTTATTTTTTGAGTGTAATATTTGTGCATATAAGACAAAAACTTATATACCCTTGGGGCACATAGGAGCACGGATTCAGGTGTTATATACATGTTCTTCAGGTGTTATATATATACTTTATAAGTGTTATGTTTTTTGGTGTTATAAATATACTCTACAGGTATCATATGTATATAAGATATGATACATGTAGAGTATATATTTAACATTATATGATAATTAATGTGGGGCACCGTGCCCCTGAGCGCATATAAATATAAAGAATTGATGGCTCTCGATATTAAATAAAAAAAGTTCCCAGTAAGAAGACAATAACAATTAATAAATAAATAACATAAAGAGAAGGTGCAAAAATTGATGCCATGATTACATTGCAAAAATAATACTTAGTTGATATCTCTTGATCCACACCAATTTGCGACGTGTACATGAAAGTGGTTATGATCATAACAATTCATTTTTGTAATACTTTCGTTTTATTTCAATGATTGTTTTTGCACTAATGCAAATGATTAGGGAAGATAATTATGGCCCCACAATGCTAAATTAGGTTGTGTGTATGCAGAATTTAACGTTGATCTTTAATTTAATCACTACATTTTATTTTGTAAGTGTGTCAAGTTCCACAAATAAATCAATGATGGATGTGTAGTAATTCATATGAACTTGCGACTCTTATAACATTATTAAATATTACTTATGCAATAATTATTAGCATATATATATATATAGTTTGTGCATAATCAAATTTAATGGTTAATAATCCTCATAAAATGATGGAATTATCCCACTATGTGAAGAATCCACTTTCAAAAGTATTCGTCATTTGGGTCCCAAGATTAAGTTGTGATGATTAAGGCTTTGTATAAAACCAATATATGGAGTCGTGTCTCTTTGTCAAAAAAAAAAAATTTCCATGCCATGTTAAAAAGTGTCTATAATTACAATCATTATATCGGACGACAAACATATTCAAAGTTGAAAAATAATATTTAAAACTATAAACAACATACTTAGAACTCATATTAATAAAACATACATATAATAGATACTGATATATAGATGAAAAATATATTTATATCTGTAAATGAAATATTTGAATTTTATCGTATATGAGTATTTGTATTGCCGCTCGAACATAAAGTTGCCTAGCAATTAACCTCTTGCATCAACGAGTAGTTGCACAAAATAAAACAATAGCTAGATAAATAACAATAATGATTACTGGACAATATTAATAAATAATAATAATGGTATTCACTTTATACAATTAATTAATGAATCAATCAACCACTAAAATAAAAAAATGGACGTGACAAGATATTTGATCAGTGGTTATCAATAAATTAAATTACCTCATGACGTTATTAATGGTAGTGATGTAGACTTCCTCGACTCTTATTCTTTTTCTTTCTTATTTTTTTCATTATATGTGATTTTTTTTTAAAGCTTAAAACGGTCTCACTAATAGATTTTTTTTAAAAACTTAAAACGGTCTCACTAATAATTTTGATGAGATAAATCTTTTTTATCTTTCAATTAAATTTATTTTCTTAAATTTATATATAAATTGTAGATTAAATCATCTCACATAAAATAAATTTTATTTGTAATACGATATTAAATAAAACTTACTCATACATTTTGTGTGAGGGACAAGTCAATAATTTGAAATAGAAAAAGTGAAAATTGAATAGTAAAAGGAAACTAAAAAAAAAAGTGATGGGTTGTCTTAGGAAATCAGGGCATGGGCCATAATTGACAAATCAATATCAAAAGGGCTAGAAAACATGGCCCCACTTTAGGTTTGACTAATTTTCATTAAGATTTTCATGAAAAAAGATACCCAAGGAAATAAATTGTGTTTGTATTCAATGATAAAATGATTGAGTGCAATTTTCTTTCTATGCCTCATTGGAAGGTGGAAAAGAATCAAACATTTATTATATAACCCAAATTTGTGTTATAGACTTGTAGTAGTATTACTTTATCACCTCAATTAACAAAACATTTTGTTGTAAAATAGTTACTTGATTGCACCATCTTTCATGAATCAATATATCGTAAATGTAAATGTAAATATACGTAAGATAAGAGATAGGAAGGAGAGAATTTTATTCATCAAAATCATCATTCATCCAATACTTGAATACATTATATATATACAAGTAAAGGAACTTCGAAGGTCATAAGATTGAATGGTTGTAGAGTAATGTCCACCATAATTGTTAAATTAATTTACAACACTCTCTCTTGGACATTACGACTTGATGTACATGTCTCGTTAAAAACTCGCTGGAAAAACTCAGTGGGAAAAAAACTAGACGAGAAAAGAGTACATGACATACAAGTTTTTAATGTGTTACACTAGTTATCTCGTTAAAAACTTTTAACTAAGAAAACTCTGTGGGAAAAAACTTAGTAAAGGGAAAAAGAGTACAACCACTGGTCTTTTAGACCCAACCTTCAGGGTTAAATGAGTAAGACTATTGGTCTTCAGGACCTAGCATTTAAGATTGTTTAATGTTCCCCCTTAAGACAACAATCTTCCATGTCTACACATTCCAATACCATGAGCATATTTTTCAAAAGTACATGTAGGTAGGGATTTAATAGACAAATCTGCAAGATTTTCATTGGAGCATACTTTTTGTATAATTTCACAACTTTTCTGGAGTTCATTGGTTTTATTAAATTTCCATTTCACATTCCTGCTACACATTTATGCAACACTAGTTGCATTATCCTCATAAATGACTGAGGAATATAAAATATTTACAAATACCACATGACTCACAAATGTATTCTATCAAAAACTTTTTAATCATACACATTTCTATGAGACATCATATAATAATAAGTGGTTTGAAGAAGTGTTAATCAAAATTTGTTTAACCTACCTTCAAATTGAAAAACATACTAGTTTGTGTTTTGACATTACGAATATCTGATATATATACCAACATGTGAATAATCTACCAAAAACTTATTCTAATGTAAACAAGATAAATTGAATTTTGAAAATATCGAAATATATTTAATGACAATTCAATATATTGGAGGAACACTAAACCTTTACTAGTAGATTTACCATAATATCAAATCTGATCCATTTTGAATGATAAATTAGAAGTGAGGAACTTCAGGTCCTATATATACTCAAAATTTTCTTCATATTCTAATGGGTTCTTGCCCACTTCAAGAGATATCGATTGTTTTACTTAGTCGATGATACAAATCCATGTAAAATCTTTCCAAAACCTTTTTCGAGAAGGTTGATTAGTGTATGAAAATTTCATCAAGGAAATACTCGATCTGCAGATCGAGACAATAATTGATCTTACCTAAAGTTTTCATCTCAAAGTCGACTTTTAAATTCGAACTTGCTTCTTCAATTAACATATAAAAATGCATATAATTAACATATAACAATGATACAATATTCATCTAATATTTGCATCATTATAATCACTCAAGAGAATGCATCATTATTTGAATATAATCATTCTTCAGGAAGAATTCACTTACTCGATTTGTATCGAATTCTACACAATGAATGTAGATCACCTAATGATCTTTATAATTTGATATGTATTAGAATTTTCATTTTCCTCATTAAGAGATTGTAAAATCTATCAGAGATTCTCAAATAAATATTCATAACTAAAGGTTTGTGTAGATATACGGTAACAATGTTTATTAGATGCAGTTTTCAATTTATATTTGTTGCCATATATATTAAGTAGTGGAACGTTATATGAATTCATAATAGGAAAATGTATTTGATCAAACTCAATAACGGGTCTCTACGGGAACCCTTGAACTACTAGTGTCGCTTTGTACCAAACTCATGAATATCCTACAGGTATAACATTCTTAAGGGTATGTACGACAAATTCATAGACTTTTATTTTGTTCAACGAGTCTGGTTTGACCTCAGTTGCATCTTTTCATCTTATCCAATTTGAGCGCTTTCTGGCACTCAGTCATTGACTTGGGTTCTGGATCCAGATTATCTTTATAGATGATAAGAGCAATTTTGGAGGCAAGTATGTTGTCGAC
The DNA here is from genome assembly GCA_005771605.1 of Scutellaria baicalensis. Lineage (NCBI taxonomy): Eukaryota > Viridiplantae > Streptophyta > Magnoliopsida > Lamiales > Lamiaceae > Scutellaria > Scutellaria baicalensis. Next base: position 14,161,937 of record CM016728.1, read on the forward strand.
AACAATAATATTTATATATTGAGTTTATCACATATCTATAATATTAGTTGCAACTTTGATATTTATATCAACCAGATCCTTATCATTTCCTAAAATATTTTGATCTGGTCGTTCCACAATTCTAGTATTTTGATTATTTTGTGCACGTGCATTATTACTAGAATTTTTCGTCTTCGGGACGAATCTCTTTAGGAGATATTTGGAGTGACTGAATAATTTTGTTAGTTTTTAAATCCGCAGATTTTTATCTTTTGTATTCATATGCCTTTTACGCTTCAGGCGTAGAGTTACATAAGATATATTTGAATTTCTAAGAATTTCCACTCTTGGTGGAAAATTCATAGCAGATATATGTGATATTGTCACTCCTTTATGATAAGTAAACACATCTGACAGATTACTTGCTAAATACTGCAAGTTAATTATATTATGAACTTCCAGTTCAGTTTAACTAATGCATAAATTTAAATACTAATCTTATAGATTCAATAAAATTTCTCGGCATTTTTTTTAATTATTGAGTATTATCTCCTCCTAATGCCGATAAATATTTTATAAATTTATAATATATCATGGACATGCACTAATTGTGAAGGAGAATAATCAAGATATGTAGTTGGACTTTTGTAGTAAAGGTCTATGTTGAAAATTAGGCCCAAAGTATTGTATGGGCCTGTCTTTTATTTTGGCCCACTTCTACCCAAGCCCAGGCCCAAGCCCATATGTAACCCTAGCCCATTACCCCAAAGCCTTATATGGTTGTTGCTCTCTTGCTCCTCTCACTTTGTCCTAGCTGCGCCTCTCTTTGTCTCTTCGTCTCCGACGATTCCTTCTCCTTTGTCCCTTTCCGATGGAAGCCCTCTGAGCTTCTTGCTCCTCTCACTCACCTCTTTTAATGGGGCTGCAGTGGAGGCTGCTAAGGCAAGCCACATTCTGAGTCTCCTTCTCTTTCTGTCTTCTTCTCTTCTTCTCTCTGTAAGAAACCCGATACTACACTGTTTGAGCTTGAGATCCTTGAGTGTGTGTGAGAGTAGAAGCGAGGGGCTTCCTGAGGGTTTCCCGAGGGTTCAGTGGTGAGAGGGTTGTGGGCTAGTTCGATCTCTCTGTGAGATCCTCTGTCTGGGCTAGGGTCTTGAGTCTCTGTGACTCTGTGTGTAAATCCCTTGTTCCCTTTGGTCCTTGTGTTCACTTTGGTGTAGGCTGTCTGAGCCTTGACCACGATATCCACCTTACAGTGGTATCAGAGCCACGGTTCTTGTAATCGTGGTCTCTTCTGACCCGTGGGGTCGAAATCTGAGATTCTTGGGGTGACTCTTTGTGTTCCCCCAGTAAGAATCTAGGGTTTATATTTTTCCTAACTTTGTGTGCTTCTCTCTGTGTTTTTTCTTTGGTTCGTTGCTTGATCGAGCTGCTGATCTTCTCTGCCCCCTTGGCAGTCCTCCCGTCGCGCCTGCGCTCGACGTGAGCCTTATCGGTTGTCTGTGGTAAGTCGGATTTGCCCATACTTTGGGGTCCGCTCAGGTACTTCGCTAAACCCTAACTCTTCTGGTAGTTCCCGTTTGTAACGGGCAGGTTTGGGCTTCTGTGCTGGTAGTAACCCTAGGCTTTCTTTGTGACTGCCTTGTTTGTGTTCTTCCGCTGTAATCTCTACTGTTATTCTTTGTGAATTATTGCTTTGTTCTTAAGGCTGCCAAGTGAACCCCTGCTCCACTGATAAATCAGTGCCGAGAACTGGGAAATCCTTGGCTCTACAGAGCCTAAATCTTTACTCCTGTGTGGTTGACTGTGTGTCCTTTTCTTTATTCTGTGTGATGGCTTCATTGTCAAATTACACTTTGGCTCCTTTTGATGGAAAGACTGATTTTGGTATTTGGCAACAAAAAATGAAATGTATACTTGTTCAACAACGTGTGTTTAAATGCATTAGTCTCAATTATGCTGAATCTGACACACCTGAAAGGATCAGTGAAATGGATAAAATGGCCTATTCTTCTATAGTCCTAAATCTGTCTGATTGTGTGCTTAGAAAAGTCAGTGATCAAACTAGTGCTAAAACCTTATGGGACAAGTTGCAAGATCTGTATGTGGAAACCTCTCTGCCTAATAAAATGTTCTTACTTGAAAAATTTTTAGATTTAAATTGGATTTAAGTAAAGATATAGAGGAAAACCTTGATGTGTTTACAAAACTGGTCCAAGACATTAAGAAAACTGGAGATAAAAATATTGATGATTATACTCCTATTGTTCTTTTAAATGCTATCCCAGACTCTTATAATGATGTTAAGTCTGCTATTAAGTATGGTAGGGACTCTGTGTCTTTTGAAAATGTTGTTAATGGTTTAAAGAGTAAAGAAATGGATTTAAAAACAAATCCTCAGTCTAAAGGAGAGGTGATGTTTGTTAGAGGAAGGCCTAAGCCCAAGGGTTTCAAGCCTTCCAACAACCAAACTAACCAATACACTGATAAGATCCAATCTGAAAATAACCCCTTTTTCCAGAATAAGCCTAAAAATAGAAGGTGTTATAACTGTGGTGATCCAAATCATTTTATAAAAGATTGCCCTAAAAAGAAAAAGGATCAGTTTCAGGGATCAAATCAGTCTCAAGGTAATCAAGCTAATAATGCATCCACTTCTGAAAATGAATGTAATGGTGATGTTTTCATGGTCTCTGAATCCTGTTGTGCTTACACTGTCTTGCCTGATAATGAGTGTGATTTTGAATGGCTTGTTGACTCTGGATGTTCCTTTCACATGACTCCTTCAAAAGCTTTCTTTAACTCTTATAAAACTATGTCAAATGGTTTTGTTTCTCTTGCTGATGAAAAGAAGTGTAAAATTTCTGGCATTGGGGATGTTTCCTTAATCTGTAGTTCAGGAAATGTGTTTACCTTAAAAAATGTAAGACATGTGTCTGATTTATGCAATAACTTGATTTCCTGTGCTGCTTTAGAAGATGATGGTTTTGAAGGAAAATGGGGAAATGGTGTTATGAAAATTCTTAAAAACTCTTCTGTTTTTCTTGAAGCTTTTAAAAAGAAAAATTTGTATGTGTGTGTTGCTAAGCCTTTGTCTGCCTCTGCAAATTCTGTGAAAGAAGATAAAACTGAACTCTGGCATTGTAGATTAGGACACATGAGTAATAAGGGACTTGATTTATTGCATAAGGCTGGATGTTTTGGTAATGATAAAATATCTGTTGTACCTTTTTGTGAATCATGTGTGAAAGGAAAACAACACAAAGTAAGTTTCCCTTCTTCCCTCTCTCCAAACTTGTCTAAGTGTTCTGAAATCCTTGAATATGTGCATGCTGATGTGTGGGGACCTGCTAGTGTCTCCACACATGGTGGGAAATCTTATTTTCTATCAATAATTGATGATTACTCTAGAAAAGTATGGGTAATGCTTTTAAAACTCAAGTCTGATGTGTTTGAGAATTTTAAAAATTGGAAAACATTAATTGAAAACCAAACTGGAAAAAGAATAAAATTCCTGAGGACTGACAATGGACTTGAGTTCTGCAACAACTTATTGGATAAGTTGTGTGCAGAATCAGGTATCCAGAGGCACAAAACTGTCCCTTATACTCCTCAACAGAATGGTATTGTTGAGAGGATGAATAGAACCCTTTTAGAAAGAGTAAGGAGTATGTTAAGTTACTCTGGTCTTTCTAAAAAGTTCTGGGGAGAAGCAGTATGTACTGCTGCCTACCTTATTAATAGGTCTCCCTCTGTTCCTCTAAATGGTAAGTGTCCTGAATCTGTGTGGTCTGGTAAACCCCTTGATCTTTCAAACTTAAAAGTTTTTGGTTGTGCTGGTTATGTTCACCAGAAGGATGATAAACTTGATGCTAGGTCTAAAAAATGTGTTTTCCTAGGTTATCCTGAGGGTGTAAAAGGCTATAGACTGTGGGTTAGAGATGAACCTGGCTTTAAAGTTGTGATAAGTAGGGATGTCATCTTCAATGAATCTGATTTTCCTTGTCTATGTGCTCCCTCACCCTTAACTGATACTAGGACTGTTCCTATTAAGGTGGAGCAACCACTGTTACCTGTTTCTGATAATGATGTTGAAACTGATGATTCACAGAATAATGAACAAAGGGAAGAAAGAAATGAAAATAATCTTGATAACTATCAACTTGCAAGAGATAGACCTAGGAGGAACATTAGACAACCTTCTAGGTTTGATGATTTTCATGTAGAATCACATGCTTTTAATACCTTTGAAGCTTTAGATGGTTGTGAACCTAAAACCTACAAAGAGGCTTTAAAATCTGAGAATTCAAAGGATTGGTTAAAAGCTATGGATGATGTAATGAACTCTCTTTATGTTAATGAAACTTGGAAACTTGTCCCTAAACCTGAACATTGTTCTGTTGTTGACTGTAAATGGCTTTTTAAGGTTAAAAAGGAAGAAGAAAATGTTAGGTTTAAAGCTAGACTTGTAGCAAAAGGCTTTACACAAAAGGAAGGGATTGACTACTCTGAAATCTTTGCCCCTGTTGTTAAATTTGTAACTGTAAGAATCATGCTTGCTTTGGTTGCTCATTTTGATTGGGAGTTAAAACAGTTAGATGTAAAAACTGCTTTTCTTCATGGTGATATTGATAAAGTTATATATATGAAACAACCTGATGGTTTTATTGATTCTTCTAAACCTGATCATGTTTGTCTGCTTAAAAAGTCTCTGTATGGTTTGAAACAGTCACCTAGGCAGTGGAATAAAAAGTTTGATGAATGCATGCAGTCTTTAAACTTCATAAGAAGTGCTTATGATCACTGTTTGTATTTTAAAAGGGACAACTCTGTCCCTGTTTTCTTGTTGATATATGTGGATGACATGCTGTTAATCAGTCCATGCTTAAAATTAATTGAAAGTGTCAAAACAAATCTCAGTAACAATTTTGATATGAAGTTCCTTGGTGATGCCAAAAGGATCTTAGGAATGAACATTGTTAGAAACAGAAAGGCTAAAACTTTACTTTTAAATCAATGTTCCTATGTGGAAAAGATTTTGAATAAGTTTGCTATGTCATCTGCTAAAACTACTTCTGTGCCTCTTGCTGCTCACTTTGAATTAAGTAAGAATCAGTCCCCTAAAACTGATTCTGAAATTGCTGAAATGGAAAATGTACCCTACTCAAATGCTATTGGGTCTGTAATGTATCTAATGATCAGCACTAGGCCTGATATTGCCTATGCTGTTAGTTGCCTCAGTAGATACATGGCTAACCCAGGTCTCACCCATTGGGAAGCCTTGAAATGGCTCCTAAGGTATCTTAAAAAATCACAAGAAGTAAGTCTAAAATTCTCCTACTCTGCACAAGGCATTAACTTAGTAGGATATGTTGATTCCAACTATGCCAATGATAGGGATAATAGAAAATCTACTACCTCCTATGTGTTTACTTTATGTGGCTCTTGCATTAGTTGGAAATCACAACTCCAACACATTGTTGCCTTGTCTACTACAGAATCTGAATATATAGCTATAACTGAAGCACTAAAAGAAGCTATATGGTTAAAAGGGTTACTTTCTGAAATTGGTTACCTTTCTGAAAATGTTACTGTCTTTTCTGATAGTCAATCTGGTATCCAATTATGTAAGAACCCTGTGTTCCATGACAGAACCAAACACATAGATGTTAGGTTCCATTTTATTAGAGACATTGTTGAAAAAGGTATAATTCTGTTGGAAAAGATTGCCTCTGAGTTTAACCCTGCTGATATGGGCACTAAATGTCTCTCTGTTGAAAAATTCACCTCTTGTTTACAGACCTTAAATTTTGATCTCCCATAATCAAATATGAAATCTGATGGATATGACTAAGTGTCATATATACTTGTCTTAGTGACTTTATTTTGCTTTGTGCATTTTTTATTTTTCTGCTTACTTCGTGTATTTTGTTCTGCAGGTATTATGGCAATGATGATACCTCCTACACCATCTATCATGTGAACTGACCAGTGGGGATTTGGGCCTAAGGTGGAGAATGTTGAAAATTAGGCCCAAAGTATTGTATGGGCCTGTCTTTTATTTTGGCCCACTTCTACCCAAGCCCAGGCCCAAGCCCATATCTAACCCTAGCCCATTACCCCAAAGCCTTATATGGCTGTTGCTCTCTTGCTCCTCTCACTTTGCCCTAGCTGCGCCTCTCTTTGTCTCTTCGTCTCCGACGATTCCTTCTCCTTTGTCCCTTTCCGATGGAAGCCCTCTGAGCTTCTTGCTCCTCTCACTCACCTCTTTTAATGGGGCTGCAGTGGAGGCTGCTAAGGCAAGCTACATTCTGAGTCTCCTTCTCTTTCTGGCTTCTTCTCTTCTTCTCTCTGTAAGAAACCCGATACTACACTGTTTGAGCTTGAGATCCTTGAGTGTGTGTGAGAGTAGAAGCGAGGGGCTTCCTGAGGGTTTCCCGAGGGTTCAGTGGTGAGAGGGTTGTGGGCTAGTTCGATCTCTCTGTGAGATCCTCTGTCTGGGCTAGGGTCTTGAGTCTCTGTGACTCTGTGTGTAAATCCCTTGTTCCCTCTGGTCCTTGTGTTCACTTTGGTGTAGGCTGTCTGAGCCTTGACCACGATATCCACCTTACAGTCTAAAGATTGATATATGTTTGATCAATAATTCACCTAGACCATTTCGAGTGTGGACGTAAGGAATCGAATGCTCCACTTTAATTCCTAATATCATACCATAATCATCAAATGCTTTCAATGTGAATTCATCGACATTATCCATTCTAATGGATCTAATTGGATGAATTAGAAAATTGAGCTCTTAATTAACTCAATAACTATAACAATGCTTCTTGTGAAAGCTTTATTTATAATGGATAATAAACACATAGGTCTAACTAGTGGAGGTATCAATCATGACCATGAAATATCAAAATGGTCATGATGCTAGATTAATTGGTCCACGTATATCTTCATGTGATTCCGTTCAAGGTAAATAGGAAATTTAAACCAATTTTAGTATGAGAAGATCTTATACTATAATGTTTCTTTTGCAACTCTCTCAAATTACCTCATTCGTACATGTGTTATTTGAAAGAATTTGGATCTTTAAAATATGGATCTTAAATATTCTCACTTTATTGAAATTGGAGACTAGAGAATAGAATGACGTTAATAAAACTAAGAATGATATATCAAAATTGTTGATATAACAACACATCAAGTATTACTGGTAATGCTCTTCTGGAGCTTACTATCAATAGATTATGATTTGCAATGGTAAAACTACCTCTCTTTTTTATAGCTGAAGTTCCTATCTTTGAGGATAGTACCGTAAATGGTTTCACTATCTACCAAACATAGAATATTCTTATTCTCCAAGATGATGTTTGCTCCATGAAAATTAGTATAATGAATTTGGAGAAATTCTATTCTTATACTTTTGTGGTAGAAGTAAAATGAAAATCATGTATAATTATTTCACTTAAATTATAAAAGTTTTAACATCAAAGTGTTCATATCAAATAATTGTTGTCATCAATAATGAGCTACACCTAAAGTATTTTATGTATATCCATCAACCAGCAAAGCCCTTTTTGCCATCAACTTATCCATGTTGAGATCCATGAATGTACTATGATATGGATTCATCAAAAGCTTTCATATAGAGATTGAATGAAAATTATGAATAAGTAATAACTCTTCATTAAGACACTAAATAGGAAATGCGATGCAAGAACTCAGTACTCCTCAGTCATAGCATTCTGATGTTTGAGACTTAAATATGAACAAGCTTAGCACTTTAGTTTGCCTTAACTAATCAATCTGAAAGCATTCATATTCCTTAAAACTTGATAAGTTGCACAAATTCTTAATTAAATGTTCTTGTACAGTACTCATGATTCAAACCCCCTAAAAAAATTGGAAAACAGAACTGATGGCTCTTTGTTAGTAGTCTAGTTCCGTTCAAAAAAGTGGAACTTGCTTCTAGATGTTCTCACCCACCATTCCAAAAGTTTTGAAATTATATGTGAATTTGTAAATATGCATGTTGTATGAGATTGAATCCACAAAAGTAAATTGAAGAAATACCCTGCAGGAGAGATACGATTCTTTCCTAGGGCACTACTCAGATTCAGATAGAGGAATCGTACTGATAACGTGTTGTTATAAAATAGTTGCTTGATTGCACCTTCTTTCATGAATCAATGTATCGTAAATGTAAATATACATAAGACAAGAGATATGAATGAGATAATTTTATTCATCAAAATCATCATTCATGCAATACTTGAGTACATTATATATATACAAGTAAAGGAACTTCAAAGGTCATAAGAATATGAATGATTGTAGAATAATGTCCACCATAATTGTTAAATTAATTTACAACACATTTCAATAAAGAATGAATAGTATCACGTGAGATCTCATATATAATATAATTCATTTCAGAATCAGTAAAAACAAGTCATTTCATTTAATATGATCAACGTCGGTTTCATAAAGGATCATGTACAACTATTCCTCACATGTAAAGACTCATGTGAGGGCCTTGTACAAGTTTATATGATTCAGCCACCGATTCAATTGATTTATTGCAAATTCATTTTCTTTTCATTTTGAAAAATATATGAGCAATCGAGTAAAATTAATATGTAACTTAACCATTATGTATTAATTTAGTAATTTCTAGATTTAAGAAAATTATATACCGTGAATGAAATATAAACTTAGTAAAGTTTAAGGTTAATGACCATATGTACATTTTATTTAATCATTTTATTGGGTCTGGGTATAATATACTTTATATATAGTAAATAATATGGAGCAAAACTAGCATTATTTTATTTTTAGAGACAAAATAAATAACTTATATTTATTAAATTAAATTAATACATAAAAAAGAAGAAAAATGTCGTTAGTGGATGGATGTATCACCAAATAAAAGGAAAACAATTATGTAAAGATTGTCACCCTTTTATGGGTTGAAAGAATTGACAACCAAATATGGAATCTAACTAAATCCAAAATTGTGTCTTTCTTTTAAATAAAATCAAAGAATATGAAGGTCAATAATATTACTCCATGTAGAATGGTGTGGTTATAATCTTGATTGCAATATATTTGTCTTCAATTCAAAATTGAAATAATGAATTGTGTTGATGCAAGACACATGATTTACCACCACTACTAGATAAACGTTATTGTATACTACTTAAATAAAAGTAGTCTTACAGATATAATTTTGTGAGACAAAACTTTACCACTCACAATTAAATTCATTTTTCATTGTTGACCAACTTTATGAAACTATTTTCTTGAAATGGTTTCACACAAATTATACACGATTCTCATACTTTTGGGATGAGAAAATTGAAAACCAATTAAGATGATATTAATTTTTCCTATTTAACATAGTCTTTTATTTTTAAAATAAGAGAGTGATGTAATTTTTATTTTTTTTGGGTTAGCTTTCTAAATGATAATTGGATGGTAAATTAATATAACTTTAGAAAATTTAAAAATAAATATCTATTTTTTCATTTTTTCCTTAAAAGAAAAAAAAAATCTATAAAACCTACATTTCTACAAATGGTTGTGTTGGATCAGAAAAGTGAAAGTAAGAAAGTTAAACATTAGTGGGTCTAAATGATATTGAAATTAATAGTTTCATAGGGCCTAAGTAATAATATTGAAATTAGTTATTTGATAGTCCATTTGTAAACTCAAAGGCCCAGCAAAGTTTGTGGAAGCCCATTTAATTAAACTATCTTTATATATATAAAAACACAATGATTTCTAAAAAAAAGTAATAGCAAGATTTTCCTGTCAAAACTACATTGTCAAATCAGGAAATATTTTTTTATTTTATTTAATAAATATAAGTCATATTTAATATATTTATATATAAGGAAATTATATGTAGTAGTTAATTATAATTACATGATCTAATTACCTTTAAGTTTGTTTAATATTTCCATGTCTAGATCTCAATAATTATAATTATAATTATTATGTTATATAAATTCTATGTGATAAATTTATATCCATGCAATTAAAGTTTGCTAAAATATTATATACATAAGGTGAAATATATGCTAATTATACATATCATATAGAAAAAAATTAAATGATTTCATTAGATTAGATAAATCATATGCAATTAATTAATTAAATACGGTTAATTGATTGGCTTACACATGCTATACAGTTAATTGATTACTAATTAGCAAATTGATTACTAAATTGGTGTATCAATATATTCCATTATGCTAACTAAATTACTAAATAGTACGTAATTATATATTGTATGCTTAAATAAAACACTAATTCTATGGAGATAATTATCATATATAGATAAGGTCAACAAATCTATGTGATACAATTATCATTAGATATTATTTATGAAAATAATAATAATCAATATAAATCTTTTCATTTATTTTTATTGATTTCTATTATACATTCTCTACATACAATTAGATATTTATAAATATGAAAATTGAAATATATGGTAATTATACATATCATATATAATTATACATATCATATATGGTAATTACATAATTATATATTGTATGCTTAAATAAAACACTAATTCTATGGAGATAATTACCATATATAGATAAGGTCAACAATTCTATGTGATACATTTTAATGTGATACAATTATCATTAGATATTATTTATTAAAAAAGAATCAATATAAATCTTTTAATTTATATTTTTATCGATTTCTATTGTATATCTTTATCTTTATCTTTATATATATAAAAACACAAACATTTCCTCAAATAGTAATGTTAAAATTTTCCCGCCAAAAACAGTACCCTACCAAAATTGGAAATGATTTTTTTATTAAAATAAATGTTAAATGATAAATAATAAATCATGATTGATGATATATATATATGTATATATATATATATATATATATTTAAGGAAGTGACATGATATAATAAAATTACCCTATTTGTCAATATGGTAAGTTAACTTTAATTATAAATTTCTATTCATATATTTATGATATCATTTAGCAATGTGTGTATACATATATATATATATATATGATTTACATCATATAATATCATAATCATAATATCATATAAATAATAAAACAATTATTCATTTGATGTTAATATACATTTATATATAATTTAATATACATGTAAATATATACATAAAATATATTTATTATATAATTCTTGTCATTACAAAATAATAAAATATATAAAAAGATAACCAAAATATAGATACAATTTTATATAATTTTGTTGACGTATAAAACATAATTGTTATATAAAGGAGTAGATATATAAAAATTAATTTGCCACTTGATAACCAAATCTACATAAAACATAAAGTCAACAATTAAATAATTCTAAATATAAAATTTAAAAGATATATTGTAATAATATATCATATAGAAAGAAATTAAAGAACTCCACTTGATTTGATAATAAATCATATGTAATAATAAAATGAATATCATATTTAATTAATTATGATATTAATATTCTATAATGTGACATTATCTATATATATATATATATATATATATATATGAAGAAGAACATTTCATTAAATAATTTTTCCACCCAAAAGTTGTTTTGATATTTATGGAAAAGATATAATGTTTATCCATTAAATAAAAAAGTCAATTAGGGAAAAAAAAAATTATTGCCATTAGCTATCCTTCTTCTATTTAATACGTTTCAATTTAATAAAAATGGTAATTTAATATGTTTCAATTTAAAAAAATGTTAAATTATTTTATAGATGCAAACTAAATGATTTTCATCTAAGCATTCCATATGATTTTATATAAAAATTTCTTAATTACTTATACATCAAGTTATTTGACATCGATTACATATAAATATTGGTTTGTTTTAAAATTAATATAATTTGAAATGTCATTTTAAAAATATAATAGATGTTGATGCTATCGTTTTCATCCATTAAATAAGATACAAATAAGTCCCTACTAAATTTCACTATTAAAATTGAATATACAATAATATGAACAAACAAATAAGATTGTGATATTATATTGATCTTGATTTTATATACTATATATATTGAACAAAATTTTCTATTTTGTAAATAATAAAATTCAATAAAAATAATATTTAATGTATAACATAATGTAATATAATAAAACGTTTTGATTTTATCAATAAACACATTGATTGTAAATGATGTGATTTGAATTCATCATATATAGGAATTAAGTAGAAACTGAACATTTATTTGCAATCATTATAATTGGGAAAAACAAAATCTATAAATTAGAAAGCAGCTAAATTTATGATATATAAAATGCACTAATTCCATATCTAATGAACAAATTATGCACTATAAATATGAGAGAAAAAACTTAGAATTGACTCACACTTTCTATTTAATTTCACAAATTCTGCAATACAAATCTTTTGCTTTCATGATGCTCATGGGATTGTGTTCTTTTTTTCTTTTTTGGTTTTTATTTTATTTGGTTATGATTTTTATTTGATCTACATCATATAGTTTGGATGGACGATTAATAATTTTTTGATTTTATCAATAATTTCTTAACGATTAAAGTTCCTATCGTTATTCATATTTGGAGATGAATGTTTTATTTATTGGTATTGCATATGGATTATTATTAATGTAATTTTTGTTTTTTGTTTTTATTTTTACTTTATGCATGAATTTCGTGAAGAAACCTGAATGAAAACTTACATGGAAAAGTGATAAAGAAGACTATAAATTTACATTATAAGGTAGATTGTTTTTTTTTTTTTTTTGTTAGAAATAATTGGAAGTTAATCATATATTTTGTTTTTATATTTCTTTTATGTTTTTTAGATTTTTATCATAGAATTTATTTGATTTAAAGATAACATGCTTAAAAGTAGTTAGTTGAATTATTCCTTCTATCTTATATTGAACATAACTTTCATGTTGTGATTTGTTTAAGTAAACATTATTCTTTGAACAAAACTTATATGCACCTGTGGCACGGATCTTAGATCCGTGCCCCTGACCCGACCCGGCGCGTGGGCCGCACTCAGGCGCGCCCACGCGCCCCCACGCGCACTCCCACCTGATATGGTGTGCGCCCACGCACACCAGATTTCACACTATGTGATTCAGTGATAGGTGTTATATATGTACTCTATAGGTGTTATATATGTACTCTGTAGGTGTTATAGTTATATTATATGATTCAATGATAGGTGTTATAGTTATACTCTATAGGTGTTATATATATACTCCTTAGGTGTTACATCTATGTTCTTGATGTATTACATATATAGAAGATTTCATATTATGTGATTCAATGATAGATGTTATATGTATACTCTATATGAGTTATATATATACTTTTTATGTGTTATATGTATGTTCTTGATGTATCACATATAAAGAAGATTTCATATTATGTGATTGAATGATAGGTGTCATATATATACTCTATAAGTGTTATATGTATGTGCTTTAGGTGTTATAATATTTTTCATAATACCTGAAGGAATTGTGTTTATTATATATCATAGATGCATGTAATTTTATATCACCCATAGAGTATCTTTGTAATACCTTTAAAATATTTTCATAACATCTAAAGGAATTGTATTTATTATATCTTATAGATGCATGTGATTTTATATCACCTATATAGTATATTTGTAATACCTTTAAAATATTTTCATATTATATGTCTGATATGTTTAATATATACTCTATAGGTGTTATATATATACTTTTTAGGTGTTAAATGTCTGTTCTTAAGATTAAGTGATATGTATATATAAATAATAGATTGTAAAATGCGATTTTATCATCTTCTTCCCTAAATTTTCTGCAAATTCATACTACTCAATCATATTTCTACAATTTTATACCTTCATTCAATAACCAACAAAGTTGCATATCAAATTACATATATATACAATCATGAATATATAAACCTTAATGAAGATAAAAGAGCAATAGAGATGAAATAGAAAATTTGAAATCTGAAAAAATTAGAACACAAAACTAGTGGAAGCATCAATGGTGAGCTAAGGTTAACAACAAAATATCCTCCCTCATTAATTGGAAAATGAGGATTTGATAGACAAAGGTTGGGTTCCTTCCTCCTTGACCCCATAGATGATTCCCCATATGTATGTATGTATGTATATGTTTTCGGATCGGGTTGAAGAAGAAGAAGAAGAAGAAGGAAGCAGATCGGGTTGAAGAAGCAGAAAGAAGAAGAAGAAGAAGAAGAAGAAGAAGAAATGTGTTGTGAAGAAGAAGAAGAAGAAGAGCAAGAAAAAATGTGCTGTGAAGAAGAAGAACAAGAGCAAGAAGAAGAAGAAGAAGAAATAAAAAATAAATTGAATTAATGGGGGCGGGTCGGGTTGGGGGCACGGATCCAGGATCCGTGCCCCCGGGGCACATAAGTCCTACTCTTATTCTTTTATCTTTAAATAGTGTACTTGAAATGTGATAATTTCTATAGAATTCATATCCATCTTATTTATATATAAACTAAGTTTAAAATTACAATATCTTATTTATTACCGTATCTAGAGATTATCTCCAACAATTAAATATTTAAAATATATAATATATAAATTATTTAATTTCATTATATTACATTTGTATATACTTTTTTTTTTCCAAATCTCAAATAAAAATATTATAATTGTATTTTATAAAATTTTATCCCGTGCATCGCACGGGTACAAAACTAGTTTTGCATAATAATGCATGGGGAAAATGCGCGAAACCCCCTTGTGTTTTGGAAATTCAGCATCGGACCCCCTCCTATGATGGAAATTGCGCGAATTACACGTGTGTTTTCATTAATTCGACACACGTCCCATTCCAGCTAACGGGTCTTCACGCCGTTAAGTTTTTCCTTAGAATACCCGTTATACCCTTTGATATACCCTAGATCGAATCTTCGAATTAGAGAGTCGGGTCTGAGAGCACAGCCAGCCGACACTTAGGGTTCAGGCCATACCCAGACCTATCTCCGTCCAAATTTCTCCGTCCAAATTTCACCGTCCCGTCTCCGAGCAAACCTCCAAACAAAACAAATACCCTTGTTTCCTACTTTCGAAGCCTGTGAGGAAAGGGAGATTGTAACTGGTTTAAGGTAGGTGCTTCGTTTCGAAACCCGTTTTTTTCTGTGTCGGGTGTTTCGAAACCCGTTTTTTCTGTGTCTACATTCATTCTTGCTTCTCGCTGTTTCTGAGGAATTGGTAGGTACATGTTGTGTTTAGGTATTTTACGGTTTCTAATTTAGGGCTTTCTGGAATTAGGAATTTTGTCTGGATTTGTGAGTTAGGGTTGCATGTTTAGGGTTATTAGGGTTTCTGATTTTGGGCAATTAGGGTTTTCGGAATTTGGGCAATTAGGGTTTTCAGAATTTGGGAATTAGGGTTTACGAATTTGGGAATTAGGGCTTCTGAATTTGGGCAATTAGGGTTTCTGAATTTGGGATTTAGGGCTTCTGAATTTGGGTAATTAGGGTTTTCTGAATTTGGGCAATTAGGGTTTCTGAATTTGGGATTTAGGGTTTCTGAAATTGGGGAATTAGGGTTTCTGATTTTATGGCTTTCATAGTTAAGGTTTCTGGATTTGAATGTTGCTCTCTTATAAGAATGTTGAATTTACATACTTGTTGAATGTTTGTGGATTTTTTCTGAATTCTTAATTATGTTTATACTGAATGATAGATTTACATACTTGTTTCTGTTTTGTGTTTTTGTGTTAAAACAGATAATGAGTGATGATCAGTACTTTATATTTGATGTCTGGGTGGGGGGTAGTTTTAGGCACCTGGGGAAACTTAGATATGTAGATGGGTTGAGGGTGAGGATACCCCCTATCAATTCTGACACATTTTTCTTTTCTGATGTTCTGGATATTTATAAACATGAGTGCAATGGTAAGAGTAGTAATGTGGAAGTCTATTCTTGTTCACCGGGTAAGGATATTGATAGTGGGTTAAAATTAATTAGGGATGATCATGCACTTATGTCCTTGTTCAAAGAGTACAAGGACAAGGATGTGATCCCCTTATATTTTGAGGACCATCCAGGTCCTCTTGTAGCTATAGATATTGAGGGAAACCCTATACAATCACAAGAGTCTGTACCCTCAATCTGTTATGGTGAGAATGATGAGGGTGTTGGTGAGGGTGTTGGGGCTGCTGAGGCAGAGAGTGGGGGTGAGGGTGTTGGGGCTGCTGGGGCAGAGAGTGGGGGTGAGGGTGTTGGGGCTGGGGCAGAGAGTGGGGGTAAGGGTGTTGGGGCTGAGGCAGAGAGTGTTGAAAATAGAGAGAGTGAGACTGTGGCTGAGGACTTGGATGACTCATCTGATGAGTCATTCAAGGCTGGTTCTGAGAGTGATACATCATCTTCATGCCCCTCATGGATGTGTGAGGACTTTGAGGGGCCTGAAGATGATGACATCTTTGAAACTAGGTCCCCTACACATGCTAGAGATGTGTTCAAGAGATGTCAAAAACTTGAGAGAGAAAGAAAAAAGAGGAAAAGGGCAGAGGAGAGGGAAGAAGAGGGGGTATCTTTGGGTAGGGCAGATGCAGACTGGTATAGTGAAGAGGAACTAGAGGGTGAGAATGTAGGGCAGTATAGTCATAGCATCAACCCTGTCCCTGGAATGCATGACTTTGAAGAAAGCAATCTTGGCCCAATTGCACCTCCTGAAGTTAGAGCAAAGAGGGGCAGACCTAAGAAGAGAAGAAGGCCTGATGGAAATGATGGCTCACAAGCAGGGAAAGTCTCCAGGAAGGGTCTAACTCATACTTGCTCAATCTGCAAACAACTAGGCCACAACAAAAGGTCTTGTCCCAACAAACCTCCTCAAGGTGAAGCATCTGCTAGTGCTGTACCCTCTGATGATCAGGTAGACCTACTTTTCACATTTTTTATATTTCAAAATTTTTATATTTTGCAATTCTGATCACATGTCTGATCTATTTGGATGATGATGATGATGCAGAGAGATGCAGATGATGTGTTTGATGGGGACTTTCAAGATCTATTTGGATGGGCTGTCCATCAAGATAAGGTGAGAATATCAATTTCTTTTATGTCAAGGTATGCAGCTGACTAACTTGGATATGCTTATGTCAACAGGCACCTACTATGGACCACACTCAGCAGCAAGAAACACAAGCATCCACTGTTGAAAACCCTACACAACAGTCAACTGTACAAGTTGAGGTAGCCTTAAACTTTGTGAGTTATAAGACACAACTTTGAAACTTTCAGCATACTAACATTTAATGTAAAATCAGCAGGCTACAGCACCTCCAGTGAAGGCCTCTAGGAAGCAGAAGAATCCCCAGAGAAGGAAAACTTCATGAATGGATGAAAGACAGTTTGAAAAGAAGACTCATGTTGATATATTTTGGTAAATTCTGTGCAGCCACAACTGTGTGAAAAAGATTTCTCTATTTTGTCATTTTGGATGTAAATTCTGTGCAGCCAACTTTGTTGATAGATTTGGGTATATTTTGGTCAGTTTGTGGGTATATTTTGGGTATATTTTGGTATAGGATGTGCAGCCCCATATTGTCTTTTTTGATGCAATTGGCTGTCTTGGTAAACATATGTATTGAAAGCCATTTTAAGTTTTAACTTATTCAGCCCCATATGTGTTTTTGCAAGAATGCTTATTTCTACTTCAAAAAGGTTTACTACGAAATTGTTTATATTTCATAAGTGGCAAACAAATGGAAAATAGCCACATATTGATCTACAATAATCGCAACTAAGAAAAAAGAAGTTGAAGTACTACTTTAAAATTACAATAATAACAAGAACCAACACGATGAAAATATATAGTTTCATAGTTGCTTGAGAATCCTTAAGCTTTTCAATCTTCATCGAGAGATCGTCATATTTGGAGAGCAATTCTTTAGAATCATTGTTCATGGGAGAGTCCACTTCTTCATCCAAATCCGGCATTTGCATTTCACTCAAATAATTTTTCCTTCCAATCGATGTCGGTTCAAGCCAAGCAAAAAACCCACATTGAGACAACCGGCATGTGCAAAACAATTTGCCCACTGTAGCTTTTGACGGACCAACAACTTTGATTTCGGCATTTTTTCGGCAATAACACTTCTTATAGTTGTATCTCAAATCTAAATATTCTTGATCATTTTTTGATGGCCTAAATGTGGAAGACATGGATCCTATAAAATTTGGGAGAAAAAATGAATTATTATTGAGTACAAAATATCAATTATAAAGGAATTTAATTAAACAAATATAAACAAATACATTAACATAATATTTGATAAATTAAACAACATTACTAAATTGTAGCACTGTAAAATCATGTTAAATAAATAAAATAATTCAGGAAAAAAAATTAAGTACATACCAGTTAGCTATTTTTGAGAGGAAAGGAGATGGACTACACATTGGAGTATGAACATACATATATAAGCAACAAAGAAGGGCAAAAAAGTATTTTTGCAGGTTCACAACGGTCAAAAACGAGAAAAATTCGCATCCCAGCCGCGTGTACCGCACGCCCGTCAACTCTAACAGAGTTGGGGGTTTCGGGTCGAATTAATGAAAACACACGTGTAATTCGCACAATTTCCATCATAGGAGGGGGTCCGATGCTGAATTTCCAAAACACAAGGGGGTTTCGCGCATTTTCCCAAATAATGCATTAATGTATATAAATAACTAATATTCATCAAAGTTTCGAGCTAAATATAATAGATTCTGTATTTTTATTTTATTAATATATATATATATATATATGAATCGAACAAAATACTTTTGTTGAATTTTATTTTTTTCTTAATTTGTTAGTATTTTGTACTTAATTGAGATTTCTATCATTTTTGAGGACTGAAATGCAATTTTGAGAACTATGTTTTATAATTTTATTTTTACCACACGCTTCCTATAAACTGCAAATTTACATAAGCCGAACAACATCGCAGTCCGCGGAAGGGAAAACCGCCATTAAAGCCAGTCTTCACCTCCACTGAAATCTCGCTTATGGATTTTCTCCATTTTTCAATTTTAAAGCTCCGTTTATTCTTCCTAATTCTTTCCCCATGACGTCATTTTCCGATTGATTTCGATTTCAACCTTTTAAAAAAACAAAGATGGCATCATTGCTTTTCCGCCGGAGGATTTCTCGGAACCTTTTGCCCGGTAATTCACTTCTGCTTTTATTTTATTTTTGTTGTTGTTTAATTTGTTGTGTTCAATTAGTTGAGTTACCTGAAAATTTATGGAAATGAAGAAGAATATGTGTTGAGAGGTAGGGAGGAGACTTTCAATTTGTATTGGCAAAGCTATGAAGACATGCAAAAGATGAGGCTAAACACAGATATATAGAGTGGTGGAATTAGCAAAATTTATAGTGGTTTATTTCAAAACTCATATTGGCATAAGATGTTGTGGTTATTAAGAGGCCTGAAATAACTGCATTAGTAAATCACCAAACACTGTTGGTTCACAAACTCACTGAACAAAGACAAGCTTTCAAAGTGAACATGACTGCTAAATTTTCTAGACAGTTGGTTTTTGTCGTGCAAGTCATTTTGCGCTTCCGTTGTCTGTAGCCCTGCTATGATTTTAACCTACCATATTGTGGCCTTACTAACCATACAAATGCTTTATATAATGAAGAAATTGTCATGATCATACATGTATCTCTACTCGAAGTTGGATTTTCGTTTACTTGAATGTGGAACTTATCAGTGGCACTATATTTCTCCACAGATAATGTTTTTTCCTGATTATGTCCCATTTCTTTTGTGCTGGTTAGATAATGCGGACATCTATCTTTCTAAATTGGAAGCAAAATCTGGAACTTCATATGGTGTATATCAATGCATAAGGAAGCTCAGCAGTTCTATTGGATCTAAGAAATTTGATTTTACAGACCTCACGTAAGAGGCAAAATATTATGATCAGCTTCAATACCATTATTGTTCGCTTGCTCTCTCATTTAAGACAATACTGGTTTTCCTCAACATTTTAGGCGTCCGCATACATGGTATCCTGTTGCTCGTCGAAAGAAAAGGAAAGTAGTATTACATGTTGGTCCGACTAATAGTGGCAAAACATATCATGCCCTGAAGCAATTGGAGTTGTGTTCTACAGGTTTGCAGATCCATTTTTTCTCAGCTGCATTTCATTGCCCTATTTAGGTTAATTGTCCGAGCTGCATTCAGAATCTGGTTTGATAACTATGCCACAGGTATTTACTGTGGGCCATTGAGACTTTTGGCATGGGAGGTTGCTCAGCGTCTGAACAAAGCTAAAGTTCCTTGTGATCTTATTACTGGACAAGAGAGACAGGAAATTAATGGAGCAAAGCATAAGGCTGTTACGGTAGAAATGGCTGATGTGACATCTAATTTTGACTGTGCTGTTGTTGATGAAATTCAGGTTTGACCTGCTGATCCCGAGCATTACGCCGATAATGTTTAATCTTCTTTTTTGGCTCAGTAGCTTCTCATATGCTTGAATTAAACAAACAGTGTAAAAGGCAAAGAAATTGTATTTGCTTATTCATGTGACGACTTTCTTGTCCATGGACAAGACAATGTAGCAACCCAATTCCATCAATGGTTCTTAGCTGTTGAAAGTGAAGTTTAGAGGAGAATATTTTTTTTCTTAGTGCAAATCACCATTATCATTAGAGCCATTCCACTACTTGTGGGATCGTTTACAGCCTACATGGATACCTTCTATCCAAGCTACGCAATCTTTCCACATGCCATCACTTTTCAATCTCTGAATGTCTCCTGTACAGAATCTGAGCTCTTGACTGCTACATATTTTTAATCAAGTTCTTTTAGCACTTTTGAATTTCTATGCAGATTCTCTCTAGTTTATTTATTGCAGGGGTAAGATATGTTCTTTATTTACTCTCATCATTTTCACAGATGTTGGGGTGTCGAACCAGGGGTTTTTCATTTACAAGAGCTCTACTAGGCATATCTGCAGATGAGCTACACTTGTGTGGGGATGCAGCAGCCGTTCCTTTAATACAGGAAATTCTCAAAGTGACTGATGATGTTGTCGAGGTGACGTCTAAGCTTTTTGACCTTTTCTTTTATTCTTCTCTCACATATGAAACTATCTCATGATCCCTTAATCCATCTCTTTGTTTACAATGCTTTTTTTGCTTATGCATGGCCCAATTTTGGAAAAGGACTGTTATGACTTTAGTAGGGAGCCTGAATGAGGATAATGTTTTCTGTTTGCTCTTTGGTTCAAATTCAATACTATAAAAGGCTTCTTTTTTTTTTTTTTGCTTATGCACAACCAAGTTATGGAAAAGGGCTGTAGTGAATCTGAATGAGGATAACATTTTCTATGTGCTCTAGATTCAACACTATGAAAGGCTTTCACCTCTTGTCCCATTGGAGGTTCCTCTTGGATCATTTTCCAACATAAGGGCAGGCGACTGCATTGTTACCTTTTCACGCTATGAGATATACCAAATAAAGGTAATTATAACAAATTTTGATCCATCTTCATATAAGTTTGTACGCTGAGCTCATTTTCAGAACCTCTTCTTTCAAATCTCTCCAAAAAAAAAAAATAATAATAACATAGTTGTTTCTTATCATTACTGAATTAAACAAATAACATCTGAGAAATTGCAGAAAGTCAGTAAATACTTGCGTGTAAATAAGCACACTTATCAATGGTTGTTTCTGCAATGCTCTTATCATTATTTATGTTGACAGAGTCGAATTGAAAATAGAAGGAAACATCTTTGCTCTGTTGTTTATGGTTCACTGCCTCCAGAGACTCGAAGTGGACAGGTTTTTTAGCTTCCATTTGTCTCGCTTAGGATTTGTTTATCTGAACTGTTCATTGAATTGGATAGGTTTATTCTTTTATCTAATTGTGCATCTATTTTGTCGTCCTATTGACATTATTCGTTGAACTTCATATGAAAGATTTAATTCGTTACACATTCAATTTTGATTTCAAACTGTATGACATTAGCCAATCAGGACTTCAGTTGCAGATATATCTTATTTTCTTATCTATGGGCATTTTGATTCATTGATCTGTTGAAGCAGAAACTAGCTGAATTAATCAATCCCTTAAGATTGCAGGCAACGATGTTCAATGATGAAAAGAATAATTTTGATGTTCTTGTGGCGAGTGATGCCATTGGAATGGGTCTCAACCTCAACATATCCAGGATTATCTTTTCTACATTGAAAAAATTTGATGGTTTTGAAATGCGGGATCTTACTGTTTCCGAGATCAAACAGATTGCTGGTAAAGTACTTTGTTGCTCATCTGTACAATTTTCTCTAGATGACAGTTATGGAGCAAATGCATCAAAGATTTTGGCTTCATGTTTAAGTAGTTAAGAGTTGTAAAGCCCTAAGACCCTGAAATTTGTGATTTGGGTTCAGTAATATTTTACAGCCCCCAAGGATTTACTGTATTTTGGTGTTTCTGGGTGTTCCTAATAAAAGGTATTAGTGACAATTTTTTTGCTGTGATGTATTAGTAAGAAAATAGATGGAATAAAGTGTTCGGTTTTGTTTTGGGATAGAGAATTGAGAAAATATTTTTTTCTGGGGCGAAAATATAAAAAGCTCTTATTGTGATGGGTAGTATCGGTTGTTAGCATGAAGTAGAAATGATAATGGTACTTGGTTAGATTAACTATTTGTTAGTGAATGTACTGTTATTTGTGTTTAGTTCTTGTTTCCTGATCATGCTTGTGTTTAGCGCACCTCCGTGAAGGAACACAGGATTCTTGAGAACCACTGTTGGTCATTTGACTGTTAAATATGTTGATTCTTGTAGGCAGAGCTGGCAGATACAGATCTAGATTTCCTGTTGGTGAAGTGACCTGTCTAGATCCTGCCGATCTACCCTTACTTCATTCTTCACTGAGTTCACCCTCTCCAACTCTGGAGGTAATTAGAATGTTGCTGATATTTCTGAATGACATGTATGCTATATGAATATTCTTTTGATAATTTATGGTGGGATTTGTCCTATGATGCAGAAAGCTGGACTTTTTCCGAACTTTGATTTTTTATTAATGTTCTCACGTCTACATCCAACTTATGGTCTATACCGGATATTGGTAGCTCTCTCTCTCCCTGAACTTATTTCCCAACTTATTTGTTTTCACTACTCAGATGCTGGATATTGCTTATTCACTTATTTTGTTTTAGGATTCTCTGTATTCCACCTGGTGATTCTATTTTCAACAGCAAAAATTATTGAACAAAACTTTCATCTTTTACTAAATTTTAGAAAATTTAATCTATTAACTCTTCCATCAAGAGATGTAGATACTCATGAAGGAGGGGATGTCTTCCTCTGGTGTCTTTAGTCTTGATTGGATTGTTTGGGGAATTTAAAAACAGGGTTTTGGTTGTCATCTGCCTTGTCTTCATTCATCTAATACCATTTCTGCCCTATCCTTCTCCAGGAGCATTTTGTGGAGAACGCCAAGTTGTCGGAAAACTATTTCATCACTAACTGTGATGAAATGTTGGTATGTCCAATTTTTCCTCGGTCCCCTTTGTAGGAGATACCTGCTTGATATCTTATTCATTCTTTTTGTTAATTTCTTTTATCGGTGTTTTGGATAACAATTTCGTGTTGATTATTAACAGAAAGTTGCTGCAGTAATAGATGAGCTACCTCTTTCTCTGAATGATAAATATCTCTTTGCTATGAGGTAACATTTTTGGTTTGGCTGTTTCCTTCACTTCAAACGAATGCTCTTATATTCTTGATACTTGACACAATCTAATCTATAACATTTTATTATAGTGGATCCTTAAGGAACAAAACAGATGCCATATATTTTACTTTCACATCATAATTCCAATTCTACATTCTTATATATTACCGCAAGTATGTTGAATGACTCCTGATCGTGTTTGTAAGAAAGTATTTATGCTGAAGAACACGAAAATCACTGATGAACGATTCCGGCATGACTTGTGAGCAGTTTTTGGTAACTCACTGACTCTCATTTTTATCTCTAGTCCTGTTGACATGGATGATGACATCTCATCTCAGGGACTCACTCAGGTTAGATCTACTTCTAGCCTCTCTAGTTACTGTCAGCTTATTAATTTAGCAGGGG
The DNA here is from genome assembly GCA_005771605.1 of Scutellaria baicalensis. Classification (NCBI taxonomy): domain Eukaryota; kingdom Viridiplantae; phylum Streptophyta; class Magnoliopsida; order Lamiales; family Lamiaceae; genus Scutellaria; species Scutellaria baicalensis. Next base: position 14,186,032 of record CM016728.1, read on the forward strand.
AGACATTTTTTATTCTACCTTTGTACTTTTGTTGGCAGTTTGCACAAAGTTACGTGAAGAATCACATTGTTCGGCTTAAGGAAATTTTTACTCCTGGGACACTAAAGATCCCTAAATCACACAAGCAACTTAAGGAGCTTGAATCAATTCATAAGGTAAGTAATATGGAGCAAACGCCATGGAAAATACCCCTTCATCAAGAAAAATAGATACTTCGGTAGTCGAGAAAAACTTAACCCTTTTTCTATCAAATTTTTCTTTGGCAACTGAAGGTTCTGGATCTGTATGTTTGGCTGAGTTTCCATATGGAAGAGTGCTTTCCAGATCGTGAGCTTGCAGCATCACAAAAGGCTCTATGCAGCATGTGAGTATACATGGTTTCATCTTTCTCTTGGCATACACGAAATTCAGTATGCAATTGAATCTTTCATTTTCATCCAGGTTAATCGAGGAGTTTTTGGGACGGGATGGATGGCAGAAGCCAAGACCTAGAAGATTACCTCACCCTACTCTATCGAAGTCTCTCTTATGATGATCTCTTCAAAATCACACAATCTTCATGATGTCGATAGAACTGCCTTTCCAAGATTCATCTTCATTCGATTTCTTCTTTTATGTTCCTTCTGGTGCTTGAAAAGCACGAGGGACAGAATCGTTTGTTTTTACTAAGTTAAAACCTTTCTTGCTTCGAATTTCTACCTCAAACAATTGGAGCAAATCTACGTGCCACCATCATATTCTTTAGTTGAGTGTTGAAGATGAAATTTCCAGGTCTTTACTCTCTCATCTTTGAAGATATGAATTTGTAATGGATATTTGTACAGTGGAACCACTTCTTATCAGAGTAAATTAAGCACATATATAGCAATTTGTTGTTCAACATTGAATCTTTGTTTGAATTTATGTTCTAGTCTGATTTTCTATTCTGTCAATCTTCTCGTGGAGCTACATTATTAAATATATCATTTAGACAGCACAGCTCAACATGAAGTGTGAATTACAGTTGATCCAAGAAAAATTACTGTTTATCCTTAAAAAAACAGCCAGTGTGAAATAAAAATCTCATTTGCTTTTTGATTATTATGACTATTTTTGTTGAATTTGTGATTGCATTTCAGATCAAATTTGGATAACATGTTATTTACGTCGATATAAGCATTGACTAAGAGCATATTTGACTAAAGCTTATTTTCAAAATAAATTGTTGAATTGTTTGAATATGACATTAACAATTAACTTTAGAGACATTGTAATATTACTGTTTGCAATATACAAAACCATTTACTTGTCTAGTTTCTAAAATTACATTACTCCAAACTATATTATATCATTGATTATAAAGTGTAATATCTTTATTTAGTAAAAAGGCCATTAAAATGCAATATATCTAGCAGGTAAGAAGGCCATTTTCATTCAATTTTATTGTACGTTTTTTCTTTATTCATTATTGCTTGAGAAGTTGGTACGTTTTTGCGATTTATTCTTTATTGCCTATTTAGAATAGTAAAACATTTTTTAGTATGGCATCAACTATATCAATTCACCAACTTTACCCAAAAAAAAAAAGTAACAAATTCAAAGTTACAAATCTATTCCTTGATTCAGATTAAAGAAAATTGTAGTCACATCATTCATAAGCATAGTGATGATCATCCTGAACTAATTCACACTCACTCCTCAATCCTAGGATCTCTCAGAGAAGAATGGTTAAATCCGGACTCTTTAGCTCGTTTCATCGTTTCCTCAACTCGTCGTTTCTCTTCATCCATACCCTTCTTCTCAAGTTCTTTTACAATAATCTCATACGTACAATCCATCGGAACAAATCCCTTGAGCACCATCTCTTCAAAGAAGGAACAAGCGCAATCAAGTTTATCGTTCTTGCTAAGGCGATTCACCAAAAGAGAGTATATCCCAAGATCGATACTAATATCATTCTTGAACATGTGGTTCAACAAAAACGAAAGCACCTTCATTCTCTTTAATCTGCAACACATTTTCAGCAGTGGTGCATAAGTATTAAGATCAGGCTTACACTTATTTTCTTCCATTTTCTTTAGTAGATTCAGAGCCTTCTCTTCTTCCGAATTCTTCGAGGCAATAAGAATCAGTGTATTGTAAGTCGCCACATTCAGAGAAACTCCCTGTTTCAACATATCCTCAAAAACAGCTTCAGAATCTTTCAGCCTGCCTGCATGGCTTAGAGCATTAATGAAGACATTATAGAACGTTGTATCGGGGGAGCATTTGTTCTGCTTCATCTGCTCGTAAACCTCTAATGCTTTATCAGGTTCTTTAGCTTTCGACAAAGCAGTCATTATAATGGTATATGTCACAACACTAGGCTGAAGACCATTCTTCTTCATTTCTTCCAAAGTAGCATCAACTTTACGAAAATCTTTTTCACGACAATAGGCTTCAATGAGATTCGTGTATGTCACAGAATCAGGACAAAACCCGTGTTTCTTCATCTGGTCAACAATCTTCATAGCTTTGTCAATCTGCCTAATTTTGCACCAACCATGCAATAACACATTAAACATCTTTGCAGTAGGAAGAACACCTTCCTTGTTCTCAAGATACACTCGTTCGGCATGCTCAACACCACCTTCTTTCACCAATACATACAATAACACAATCATGGCTGTTATATCTTTTCTTACTCCAAATCGCTCCATTTTTTCGAATGCCTCTGTCGCATCCTCATATCTACCAGCCCTAGCAAGACGTCTCATGATTTTAGCCATTGTTTCCAACGTGATGTATCCATCCAACTTCTTCATTTCTTCCATCAGTTCCCACATCACATCAAATTTCTTTGTTTTCCCCAAATTGTCCACCATCAACTTGTAAAGATCAGCCGAATGTGGACTCCCTTTACGCAGTTCGGCCCACTTGAAAAACCCAAAAGCCGGTATCCATTCACAGCTGAACCTACGCAACACTTGCTCGACCAAACTCTCTGACACATCAACATCACAACCATCTAGAGCTTCCACAACCAAATCAGGGGATTTGAACTGATTCTTTAGAACCTTACTCACCTTATCGATATCAGTCTCAATGATGTCATTTACTGAGTTTTTCATATCCACAGCTTGATCATGAATCTTATGATTCTCAATCCAATAGGATACTGATGGAGGGACAAAATCATCGTCGTCTGACTTTTTACTGCCCGTGCCCTTACCAGAATGCTTAACCCAATCAGGAAGCTCAGGTGACTCATCTACCATATGTGGGATGTTAGCTTGAAGTGGCTCAGCCAAAGTGCAAAATGCATTATGAAAAGGACCACAAACCCCATTTATACTATAAGCATAATCTTGTTTACAGATATTGTACACGCACAATCGAGCTCGCAGTCGCGACAAACAATAGAAATGCTTCGACTTTGATAGCATCCTCACTTATTCTGATCAAAAGTGGTAAAGAAAAGCTTTTTAAAACAGGGAAAATGCCAAGAAATAAAAACTTACAAAAAAAAAAAAAATTCAAGGGCATCTACAAAATGACAAAGGGATATAAACTTGAAGCAGAGTAAGTGTAAGATGCAACATCAAATGGGCATTTTTTATAATGGGTAAAAACCCATCTTAAGAACAATTTTCTCTGAGCTAACAACGATTAAAAATCAAGAAAATACAACTAAAGTAAATGAAAAGCGTATAAAAACTACAAGCTACAAGGGTAATCAGGCAGAAAAGGAATAAGCCCCTGTTTAGAGAGAGAGAGAGAGAGATACCTGAAAGTAGAGATGTGAAATAAGTGAATTTGTCCTGCGAAGTAGGGTTTTAGGGCTGGTTTTTAGGTTTAATAGTTGGGTGCGGCTATGTTCACCCCATCACGGACTAAAGATACCTACATTTAAATGTTTTTACTTTATCTAATTTCTAATCACACCCTAAAATATTACAATTATAATGCTCATAATAAAAAGTAGAAATAAAAGGGTTAAAATTGGGGATAATTATAAATAATCGTCCAAATTATACATATTTCTGCCATTAACCAGCAGTATACCCGCGCGATGCGCGATTTATTATTTATTATGATAAATACAATTATTAATAATATAATAAATTTATTATATTAAAATATTACTCATGAGATCTTATTATTTTGAGATTTATAAAAAAATCCATATTTTTTAATGATGATGACGACGACGACAACAACGACGACAATAACAAAAACAATAAATAATAATAATAGTTTTGTATTTGTGTGCTTTAATTATAAGTGATTAATTATATTTGTTAATATATATATATATATGTGTGTATTCTATTCATATTTTTGTTCCTTTATATCTTAGAATTATATTTAATAATTTGTAAATAATTTCTACATTTTTTTTAGATGAATTTATTTTACAAACACTGTAATTATTCAAAAACTTAGTTTATATTTAAAAAATTTAGGTTTCAAATTCATTTTACATTTAAAACAATAATTTTTTTAGAATTTTGAAACCATTTTAAAATATTTTTTCTTATAGTTATATCTTACACAATTAGTATTGCATATATGTTTGAATTTATTTTTAAATGTTATTTGTGGATTTTTTTTAGATTAACCTCACAACATTATTAGATTATTATTAGTTTTACTTTCAAATTTAATTATTATTTTTAATAATTTTATAATAGTTTTTAAACTTTTAAACATTTTACAGCCCTTCATAAAATGAAATTTAGTTTTTAGACCTATTTTTCACATTTATATATTAAAATTATAGGATAATTTTCAAATTTTTAAATTTTTGACAATGTTTAAATTTCATTATTTTTAGATTTTTTAATTATATCATTAAGACATAATCATATAATAATATCATCCAAAATAATTTCCTCTATTTCATTTTACCCCTATATTAAATTAAAAGACTACTTTTTATATTTAAAATATATATGAAGCTTGTTCTATAAGATTCTTAAAAGTTTTTTAGTTTTTTTTTCCTCAATTTTTCTATTGGTCAATGGTAAATCAGTAATTATGTCCAATTTTACAATTGAGTGGCAAATCAGTAAATATGTCAAATTTTTCCTATTTTAAATATAGTATAGATTACCTAAACTTTTTTCGGTTGCAACTAGTCATCTCATCTTTGTGTGAGCTGCAAACAACCGTCTAAAATTATTATAACACAATTTCCGACCAAATCAAATCATGTGCGAGACACAACCTACTTACGAGTGTATTTTTTCATTTTTTGCTAAGTTTAGAGAAAATAAATAGGATTCCTACTTTTAAATCCTAAACATCAATATTCTTCCTCAATTTTGTTGATTATAAACGAGTTGGACAATAATAGGAAGAGGTAATTATAGATGAACTTTGTTTTTGTTGTCGAACAACTAAAATAAACACATAATGGACTTCTCGAAAAATATTTTGGGCTTGTGAAAAGTATAGAGTATGTTTTATAATCCTTACTTTTTATTTTGCATACTTGCAATTGAAAATCCTTAATTTAGTTTAGAAATCCCTAATTTATTTTCGAAACTCCTATGTTGGAAACTACAAAATTTATAATTTTCCTATTATATGATGAGCTGGACTCCGGTGAGACTGTCTCATGTGCGACGGCACTCGCGCACGGTCGTGTCCTGCGAAACGGTCGACCGTGCGCGAAAACACATATTTATAGCTCTAAAAGACATACTTATAGATAAAAATCGCATACTTATTTCGACCGTGTCCTTAGACCCGACCGTGCGCCACAGATTACTCTTAGTTTTCACGCAAGGCACAGTCGTGGGCGAGGAAAAAAAATCACATACTTATAGTTGAAAAAGACATATTTATACACCACAGTCGCGCAAGGTCGTGTCTTGGAATACGGTCGACCGTGCGCGAGTGTCGTCGCATGTTCGACGGTCACATATGAGTATTTGTGTTATATGATATGAATTACATATTTATAATTTATTTTTGAAATCCCTATTTTCTTAGTAATTTATTTTGAAATCCCTATTATTTCCCTATTTTTCTTTATCTTCTGATTTTCTCCTCTCTGCACACCCCATACTCTTTTTCCCTGTCATAATTTTTTTCCCACATGGTTTTGCTATGTCAGGGTTTTAAAGAGGTTGATATTTCATTTCGAGCTTGTTTTTCTTGTGTTTATAAACTCTTTTCTTTATTTTATTGAAAAAAAAAAAAACATTGTTCATTTTGACGTATACTTATAGTACATCCAAATAGATTTTAATATTTGTCATATTTTTTTCCCTAATTAAAATTAAAATGATAGAAATGGCCTCATAAGTATAGGGTGTGCCTCATACGTGATTTGATTTGGCTAAAAAATTGTGTTTTGATAGTCTTAGATGGTTATTTGTAACTCTTGCAAAAGTGAGATGGTTAGTTGCAACAAAAAAATGTTTAGGTAGTTAAATGCAAAAATAAGTATAGTTTTGGTTGGTTATTTGTAATTAACTCGTCAAAACTGTATCCTCTCCATCTCTCCTCTGTGGATGCGAGCTCTGTAATCCAATAGCTTCTTCTTCTTTTTTCTTTTTTTTCTCCCTCTTCTTATCTTATTCCGTTTAAATTGTTGATGAAAAATTATATGCATAACCACCAAATACATCTTTCATCTAATGATTTTCTTCCCAAATTAAGGTTTGTTAGGATTTTCCTGGGTGTGAGAGATTTGAGGAAGAAGATAATATCAAAATTGAAACTAGAAGAAATTAAAGGGTGGATTCAGCTGTGTTCGGCTCTTCAATAAATAGTGTAATCCCTTAAAAGCTATCAATCTCTATCAAATTCAACCTCCGTACCAAATGACCCTTAAAATTTTAATTTTGATTCAAATTAAGTGTTGTCTGAGATTTTTATATAATATTATTCGTAAATATAGCTATTGATATTCCTTAGCTAATAAGTGTGGTTTGATGGTTTAAGTTGCTTCAAATTTGTATCAGACTGCTTGTGGTCTTAAACTTTTATACAATTTAATTCCAAAATATAACTCTTAATATTCCGTAACTGAAATTTAGAAATTTAATATACTAGTTATGTTGAATCGTATCTAAGAATATATTCGTCCAATTTTTATGTTCATCAATCTATGATGAAGACCTCAACAAATATTTTGACTACTCAAGTATATTTGTCAGAATTTTTATGTTACTTAATTTATGATAAAAAAAAGACTTTAGAACAACACTTATTTTGATACGAAAATAGTATATTTTATTGGATAAATCTCCCATTTCATTTTCTGTAACAAATTACAAAAAAAAAAAATCGGATCAGATTCAATTTAGCCTAGCCTCAGATTCGATTTTCCAACCTTAAATTTGTCTATTTTGAGGAACTAACCACTTGCAATATGACTTCAACATATTTTTTGAAATTTACCATTCGATATTGCAGAGTAGATTTCACTAGCAAGTACAAAAATGAGTGAATGTTAATGTGTAATAAATGATCGATCATGATATACTCTTTAACAAAATCAATCCCAATAGATAAGTAGATACAAGTTAAGAGAACAAAACATAGATCCATCAATCCTCACAACTAAATAATTCTTTAAATACCCCCCAAAAAAAAAGCCATCCCACCTCAACAATGCAAAGATCCGATGAATGGTTGAAACATTACTAAAAGGCTAACGAATAGAGAAAAAAGTCGAAAAAATTTATGGGCCTCGAGATGGAGCAAAGCAGAAACAGCCAGTGGCTTGGTCTTCAGGTATCATACCTCCTCCCTTGCTCGTGTCGATCCCCTCCAACATTCTCACAACCTCATCCATGTCCGGCCGTTTCTCAGGGTTACCGTCCCAACATTTTTTCATGATATTTGCGAACGAACTTGGGCAGCAACGAGGGATATCTGGCCTCAGATTCTACAAATGTAGAAGATAACAAAGATGTTGAAAGTTCTTGCAACAAAGCCACCAGCAATGCAATGCATGAAAATAACACCATATCACCTATTTTTGCATTTTGCCACAAATTGGTATCCAATCTTTAATTTTTATCTTTCTAGTTTGGATACTTGATTGAAACGTAGAATACCACATTATACGTATTTCTATTTTTTTTGTTTCCATTGGAAGTTGGATATAGATCTGTTGCAAATTACAAAGCTAGGCATTATTTGAGAATGAATAGATTTGGATATTTCGAACACCAAAACCACAAAATGTAAACAAAGATAAAATACTAACTCTTAAGAATATTGAAGGGATATAAAAAGGGAAGCAATTAAAGAAAACTGGTAAAAGTCGTCTGAAATAAAACATACCTGTTTAACAACAGCGGACGATACTTCAGCGAAGCTCAAATCCATATAAGGCAAATCACAACAGTATATCTCCCACAAACAAATTCCAAAACTGTAGACGTCGCATTTCCTATTATATGGCTTCCCATCTAGTACCTAAGTAATAAGAAATAAAAAATGCATCAGCCTCTATATGCATATGTTAAGTAAAAGGATTTTTTAAAAAATTATCTTTCATGTTTATACAAAGAATTTGACGAGAAAATATTAAGTGGTTGGAAAAAAAAAACCTCCGGAGCCATGTAGCCGAGTGTTCCAGTTTCCCCCGTCATATCCCTCGGGTTTTGAGCCTCAACCCGGGCAACACCAAAATCAGCAATCTTCAGATTTCTTTGAGAATCCAAGAGCATATTTTCGGCTTTCACGTCGCGATGAACAATCTTCTTAGAGTGTAGATAGCTTAACCTGCAACAATACAATACGATGTAAGTTAACTCACAATAAAAGAGTCCAAAAAGGAATAAATGTTTGCAACAAGTTTACCCTCTAGCAAGGTCCAGAGCCAGCTGGACCACAACTTTAAACGGGAGTTTCTTTTTTCGGTTCTTGAACAGGTAGTTCTTCAATGTCCCTCCAGTCAGAAATTCAACAAGAACACAGCACGCCCTCGATGGAAGGTTGGTAAACCCCTCAGAAGGGTTTTTTGAAGGAATTTTTAATTCTGAAGTCCCCATTGATGCACCAACAAACTATAATAACCAAATATTTCTTAAAACCTCTTAAATAATATGTAAAGTACAGTGAAAAAGGCATAAAATGACAAAATGAAGGCAATAATTAGATATTTACCCTCGTAACATTTGGGTGGTCGAGCTTATGCCAGACAGAAACCTCCTGTTTGAATGATGCTCGAAGAGTAGCAGTTTCGCTAGCTGTGGCCATCCCATCTTCTCCCCAATCCAACAACTTAACTGCAAAATGGTTGTATGACTTCATTCAATAACTATGCGCTTTTACACATGCTATAGTTGCAAGAAAAACGAGCATAGCATGGCCATTAGCTACAGCGGAGTCAAGATGTCGAAAACTGAATGAAACTAATCTATAATTAGATAAGAAATTCTTGATAATCAAAGAACAAAACCTCTGCTTCGAGCATACACTACTAAATCAAATCAAGATCATTACATCATAAAAAGCAACAAGCATTGTCCAAACAACAGCCAAACAAATGAAACATAAACAATAATAATACACGAAAGAAAAAAGAGAAAACCGAAAACCACCTGCAACATCTTGACCATTGTAAGTTCCCCGATAAACCGTGCCATAAGTTCCCTGAGCCACAAGATAACGAATTTCCAACTTCAAGGGATCGATCTCCCAAACTTCCTTAGGCTTTTGGCTATTCTGAGTATCCAAGCTTCTAGACCAAACCCTGCTCAAATGCTTCTCAAGCTGCAAATCCAAGCTTTTGAGATCGATTTTATCAGCCCTAAAAATCATTTCTCTGTTGCTAATGCTTCCTGTGCTCTTCTCAGACAAGCTCTTATCACTCAAATTTCCTATCCCTTTCAGTTTGGAACCATCATCAACTTTCGACACCTCATTACATTCTTCGCTCGTATTCCCTTCCATGTTTCAGACAAAACAGCACCACCAAACAAACCTTAATAGTCTCGAAAGATGCAGCAGAATCAACAACTTAGGCTAAAATTACAGACAAACGAATGTTGTTAATGGCTGTAGAGAAAATTCAATATGCTTGCAAAACATCAATGCTAGAATAAACCTATTAATCTCCGAGTTTAAATGAATGGATTCTAGTATGCTTAGAAATGGCTAAAACAAACAAGTCAAATCCAAGGCAGACTCCTAAACCAACAATAATTCATAAAACATACCAATTAAATGGCTAATAATGCATTATAAATAAATAGACTGACTTTTCAATAATTCAAAGCCAAGCAATTAGAGCCAAAGAAATACCCAAAGAAAAAATCATCTTGTGTTCAAAGTAAACCCTAAGAAAACGACCCCCTCTTTTTTCTTTTTTTTAAATCTTACAAAAACAAAAAACTGACCCACCAAAAATAATGTTCTTAAAATAAGGGAAAAATCAAATCTTTCGTCAAGAGAAAAACAGATTAAGGGTACCCAGAAATTCAATGATTCAGATACAGTGATGCCCAAATCAAAAAAAAATCAGAGAAATTGATTTCGCATAATACTCATATATATATCACACAATAAAAAAGGGAGACATCAAAAATTGAGCAGCCGCTTTTGCAAAATTCCATAGAAATAAAAGGCAAGAAAATAAGTTTTTGGTTGAAAAGGAGAAAAGGATATATGTGGAGATGAAGAATGAAGAGAAAAGGAGGTATGTGAGAGAAAGGGGAGAGAGAGAGAAAAGCGCGGGTCTTGCCTAAAATTGAGGTTTTAGTTTCTCTTTGCAATCTCTTTTTCTATGTGAATGAAGAGAGAGAAAGGCGTAGAGAGAGAGAGAGATAGAGTAATATGCGACAGCAATAAAAGATGCTATCAAAGAACAAATGTACTATCCGTGCATGTCCTTCCAACTAAATTACCTGAAAACTAGAAATACGGCAGTGGATTGACCAAAATGCCCTTATACTTTTGACTTTTTAAATTATGGTATTTGAATTGATTTTGTAAAAGGGAATATTCTGGTACTTAAAATTGGAATTTGGGAATTACAAATGATTTTATATTATCTTTTGAAAGAAAAATGGTAATATTTATAAGTAATTTTGGTAATTTCTTTTGTTATTATTTTAATTTATTTTTCCAATCAAACTTTATCTGTTCGGAGAAAACAACTCCCTGAAATTAACCAATATTACCATTGACCTCCCTTCATGTTTGAAATTTATTTTATTTAATAGAAGTCATTGCGATTGGAGTTGGATCGATCAGTTATCGAATAATGTTTTGTCTGCATTTTCATCTTTAGATCAATCAAGTATTGGTGACTTTGGATTTCTTTAGAATAATCAAGATTATAGGAACTTTCAATGATCAAACTCATGTATTATTCACCTTAACTTGAATTAAGGGAAAAATCCATATAATGGGCTTTTAAGAAACATTGGCCCATTTGAAAAGATGCTGGACCAGCCCTAACCTCCACTATATAAGGCCCATCAAAATGAACTGCTTATATGCTTCCTATTCATTATATCAAAGCCTAATACATCATACATCCATTATAACTCCACAATTGAACTTTCTTTTTCAACACACATAAGTTGTGTAAGACGGTCTTATAGATTCATATCATTTTTACCTACTAATCAAACTCATTTTTATAAATTTATATTTGAATTGTGAAATATGAGTTGTGGATTAACTTGTGTTACATAAAATCATCTATGATATGGTCTCATATAAGACTTGCTCATCATATATAATAGCATTCGGAAATGAATCGAACTCAAAGTGAACACCATTGCTTAATTCATCAAAGAGTCAAACCATGACAAGATTTCATCGAGCTCAATTTGTGAATTTATAGAAGAGAGTTTAATGAATTAATAAAAAGCTAAACATCCAAGATTCACAAGTACAAAAGACTGGGAACCCCTCAATTAACACAAGAAACGCAGCATCGATACACTCTTTTGGCATCAAAACTGCTAAAACTAAAGTAGCCTTCGTCTCTTCGAGAAGCATGGATCAACTAGAGGTCGAGATCCTTGAATATAAGTATAACTTAATCATCGTTTTTACAAGCAAACAAAGTTCGCCTGAAAAACTCGTTCTGGTGAGCAACGAAGGCGAACCACTCGACTATTTCACCCTTTGGTTCTCATAATCGTGATGGTGCCTTTTCCTCCTTCGGTGTGGATCTTAGTTTTCCCAACAACAGGCTTCCCAGAAAATGCTGATGTGGGATAAGAAACAACGGGATCATCCTCTTCTGGCTTCGACTTTGGTGGATTATGTATCCTTCGATTTATGTCCTTAAGAGTCACGTCTCCATGAACGCCACATGGTTTAATGAAGGCGAATGGATAGACAACTGATGATGTCAGCTTGGGAGTCGTACGCATGTATGATTTCTTACCTGATAGTGAGACGAGAGTCTCGTTAATTTAGCTTACTCAACACTAAACATCTGTCCAAGAAAACTCAAAGAAGAGAAGATGTGATTCAACCTTTGAAAAAGACATTGTGATGTGTATTAGCAGGGTGTAATTTTTTGACGGGATTAGCATCGTATTCATGAGGGACATTGCAAAGCTCTGCAAGAAAACACGTATATGCATTAGGTGATGAGAAAAAACAGGATGAGGAACAAGAGATACTATACATTACCTGTAATGTCAATTTGAACATCAGATTGTCCAGATGCATTTTTCCTGTTCAGACTGAAGAAAGGTCAAGAATACTATTTTCACATGCAAAAACACACACAAGTGGAGAGTATTGAGACGTACAAATCTTCAGTGCAGAAATACATCTCGGCATCATTAAAGCAATCATCGATCCACCCTTCAGACGATGGGTCCATACATTCGTTATTAGATTCAGATATGCCTTCTGTCAACATCAGAATTATCACTAGATAGTTATCCAATTAGCTCTTTTATATCTTGGAGACAAAACCTGTGAGAAACGAACCTGTGAATCCAGCAACCCACTGTGACATTTCGGATATAGCATCTTCAAGGGATTCTGGAGTTTCCTAAACATGAAGTAAAAACAGATTCAGTGGCTATGTTAAACATTTGTCAATGCTACAAACCTAAGAGACGAGCATGAGTTTTAATCAACCTTGGATCTTAAGAACTCCTCATCATGGCAAATAGGTGCTTCCAATAATTCAGACTCAAACAGGAGCATCCTGCGCCGTTTTGCTTGGGTCGAAGGCTCCCTATATTCGTCTAACTCTTTTTCAGTCGACTCTGCAGTTTGTTCGATGAAATTAATGTCAAGCATTTGCAAGAATCCTTCACAAATTCTTGGTGTGCATATAAGAGCAAAACAACAAGAACCATTCTGCTTTCCAATTCTCCCATTTGGGATATAGAGAAAGAAGACTCTTAAACCAAGAACACACACAGATACCATAAAAAATTATAATTCACACAAAAAACAAATGTATGCAAGTAAACGAAAAGAAATCGAACCAAAATGCAACTGCAATTAGAACTTAGAACACATCGTACCATTGTTAACACGATAAGCTAAATCTCCACAAGCCTTGATTGGAGTAGTTTCATAGTCAAACATATAAGACATGCCGTCTACATTCTGGTCAATTTCATTCAGCAGGGGTTTCGACATTGCTGCACATAGATCGTATTAAGACAAGTTAACTTCAATCCTCACTAATCAAACATAACGAGGCAAATAAACGAGCTCGAAACTTGCCTATACTTGTGCTGTCAAGAGTATAATCCTGACCTTGCCAATCCCACATCTCACTGTTTACCAATTCAAAAAATAGCACATGAAATCAACTTCAAATAAGCATAAAAATTGCAAGCTGGAAATAAATCATGCCAAGGTCAAAAATAAAGCTTCAAAGTTAGTAAATCAAGAACAAGAAATCCCTTCTATTTGCAAAAAATGTAAGCAAAAAGATCAAATTTCTAACAAATCTTCAAGAAAGCTTCAAACTTTGATGCATCAGATTCGCCCATGAAATTCAAATCACAAGCATTTAAACACCCAAAAAAAAAAAAAAAACAATTTCAGAATCTTGTATCACACTTTGCAATGATTGTAGCAGAATAAAAGCAGACCCACAAAATATAGCAGCAATTCCAATTTATACAGCTCAGCAAATGCTTCATTTCAAGAATTAACCTAAACAAAATGTAGAGGAAAAGCAAATGCAAATAAAATTAAACCACTTTCAAGAAAAAAATAAATTGAGATTCAAGCAACTTACTTGCCATAGTTCATTTCCTTTTCTGGGATTTTTCCTCTTCTCTGCAACTAAAATGTCTGGAAAAAGAAGCCCAGAAATACTTAAAAACAAAAAAAGATCAAATTTTGGTGTTCCTTATTCACCTCTTTTAACCATGAAAAGTAGCCGTTAAATATACGTATACAAAAGCTGTATGTATATATCTGCAGAGTCTGCGAGAGCATATGCAGAGTCTCTAATTGTGAAATTTCCCAAAAAGAAAAAGAATGAACATTAATGGAAACTAATTATTAATTATTATTATCAGGTATTTGATTATTTAAAAAGTAAAAAAAAAAAACTGCCCTGAAAATCTGGAAATGATGAATGGCAACATGTTTAAACGAGTGGATTAAAACCTTCAAACACGGGAAATAATTTAAATTAATTAGCATAATCATGTTTAATTTGTCAATTACTTGTTGAGTATTTTGAACCTTTTTTAGTATTTCATTCAATATAAATATACTGGTTGATTACTAAAATTGGTTTATGATTATTTTACATGGAAAATAAATAGATATTGCCAATTAATTTATGGTTTAGTTATTGTCAAATAATGACAATCACATTATTGCAGAAGTTAATTGGTTTAAATAGATGTATGTTTAATTGGTTTATGGTTTATGATTTAAATAAAGCAATTAATTCAAGATTTTAATTTGGGGATTATTTTCCACTTTCGGCAGGAATTTTTATTAAATCCCAGCTGTCTAGTGATATTAATGATTTATTTAAACAATATATTTTAATGTTGCATTACAAAAAAAAAAAAAAAGAATTTGAAATAGGATAGTAATAAAACTCAGTTTAACAAAGTTATATTTATTAGAGTTCTCATTAAAGACTTGTGATAGAATTATTCATTAAAATAATGAGATCAAAAGTATATTTGTACTTATTGAAAAAAAAAAGAAGATGACATTATATGATTATACACCATATTTTTGTACTTATTAAAAAAAAAAAAAAAAGATGGCATTATATGACTATACACCATATTTATTTGTATGGACTATTTTGTGGGGTCTCTCACACTTCACAAACTATATGTTAACCATGACACCAACAACGATAAGAAAACAGAAACGAAAAAAGTTGAGGTTTAAATTGTGGATTAATTTTCCTAATTGTTTATTTAATATGTAATTTTTCATATTTTTCATTATGTTTCTATAGGAGAAGATTGAAAAATGCAGACAAAAAAAAGGAAAAAGAAATGAATAACTTTTTACCTCGGTTGCCACAATTTATAGATATATCCGATTGATTTTAAATAATAATAATAATAATAATAATAATAATAATAATAATAATAATAATAATAATAATAATAATAATAATAATAATAATAATAATAATAACCCCTTCAAAATATAAGTAGTAAAATTTTCTTGTCCATTTCAACCCGAAAGTAGAAATACAATTATTTATTATTTTTAAGTTTAAAAATTAAAAATTACTAATACATAAAACATGATTTATATATATAAATAGTAATGATAATATTGTATATGATATTGGTAAAATTTTGAAAATTATAATCTATATATATGGTATATGAATTTTAATGTGCTCCTTTCTAATAAAATATTCTTTCAATATTTTTGCCATAAGAAAGACGAAAATTATGTTTGTAAATGAATTAAAACAGTTTAATGACCAAATTTAAAGAATTCTAAACCATCAAGGTAAAAAAAAAAAAAAAATCAAAAAAAGATTTCTAATGTTGTACCACACACGTATATATAATTTTAAATTCTACAAACTAAGTATAGAAAAATATCATTTATAAAATATTGATATAAAATATATTTCTTATACTCATAATTATTGAAATTTGCAACACACACTTTCTATTTATAATACCAGATTATTTAAATAAACCATCATTATTAATCATGAAAATAGAAGATCCTTGTTATTTATGGGAATGATATACTATGTAATTTCATTGTCATTTATATAGGTTATAAATATTTAATTGTGTATGATATATTCACACCAATGGTATGAAAATAATTTTTTTTATATACGAAAATCGAGAAGAAAAAAATCTCTATGATATCATTAATAAGTTACAAATTTAGCATGATTAATTTGTGTGCAGATAATTATAATATATCAACATATATTATGCTAAAAGTTCATGAAAGTTGTGAATATCAAATGTTGCTTAATCTAAATAATTTTGTTTATCCACATAAAATTTAACAAAACAATATTTAATTTTTTTGAAGCAAGAATAAATAATGTTTCCCATGATTGAAAGCAAATATAAATCTAAACTATGTAATATTTGTTATATTATGTCAAATTTTCAATATTCCACTACTAGTAAGATAATACATAACAAAGATATTGAAAAATAGATCCTAGAAAATAGAAAAATTTGGGACAAGAATTCTATAAAAATATAATTGTTCTATGTTTGGACAAAACCTCAAAAAGAGTAGTATTGTCCCACTTCAATGTGAGACAAAAAGCCCAACTTCCTAGCTTTGTCACACACCAAATATTGGTCATACATACCTTGGACTTTGACTAAAACCTCACCATCCAAACACTAACTTAGAATATTATATTATTTAATTAGTCGACTTCGATGTCATTTAAAATATTTAATTACTTGTCCTAAGTCCTAATATATATGTCTATATTAGTATATATATAGAGTGATGCTTGAAGACAGTTTTGGGTTCAGAACATGATTAAAGTGATGTTTGGTCGATTATAAAATAAATATTTTATCTTTGATAGATGCTCTTTGATTTCTTTTTGTGACTTTATATTATGAATAAAGAAATCATATGCTTTAATTTACTTTTTTATTTTCTGACTAAGTATCTTCTTTTTTGTTTCTTGGTCAGTGAAAAAGAAAAGGTCAATGTAAATTTAGGGGAATAATAGGTGATAAAAAAACTTGTAATTACTTTGTATTATTAAATAAGTGTTTAAAATTTTTGTATATTATAAAATGTTAGCATGAAACTAGTATACGAATACAATGATTTTAACATATGAACAAGAAAATTTAAATAATGTTATGTCTTTGGCTAAATATTATTATAGCATTTGAACTTCATGGCATGCAGATAACGTGGGTATAAATCAAATATAAATTAAATGTTTTGACAATGTATAAAGTTGAAGATATATGTCCAACATGGGCCCACCAACTCAATAAAAGTCCCTTCTAATTTAGAAGAAGAAATAATTTAGCAAAGTGAAAAAGAGTTAAAGTAAAATTCTAAAGTTAGATGGTATTTCTTGTTTTCACTTATTAAACTTGGTGCAATTTCAACTTTCTTTTTTGTGCCATTGTGTACTTAAATGTAATTAGAGAGATTTGTGGGAAAATTGGTTTTGATCAATGTTTATAATGTGTTATGACACATGTTAGACCATCGATTTGAAGGATCAAATGTGGGCTATTGTGAAAACAAAAGGCACAAGATGAATCTACGTTTTGAATAGATAAATATAGTGTGTTGAAACACTCAAAACCGATTTTCGATAAGTAAGAAATTAATACACGAAAATGGGCTCTGCCCATTGGTGCTGGCCCAGTTGATGTTGCCTGTGGTGTTGGCAACACCGGGACAACACTGTCGAGTCTGGCCTGTGCGAAGCCCATTGGACTTGCGATCCAATTCAGACTTGTGGCCCATTTCCATGAGGCCCATGGTCGTCCAATATGGTAGCCCACTTCTAGAATGAAGGTGTGGACAAGGGTGGTTGATTGGAAGTTATAAAGAGTGGAGAGGTGGTTGCACCACTCACTTAGTGGGGTAGTTTTTCCCCTCCCATGATCTACAAGAGTGTGGAATGAAGTCTATAACATAGGGCATCTTCATGCACGAAAATAATACATTGCATATCATCAAAAAGACTCTTGAGAGCACCATCTATTCATGTTTTAATTGCATTAAAGTTCATAGCATCTTTTGAACTAAAAGTGCAAGTTGTATACGGTTTTCCATATAGATCATACTTTCTAGTCCATCTCCCATTCTAGTTCGCTGGAGCTTCAAGTTTTGTGGTGCTACTAACTTGAAGACGAAGTCGTTTTACCTTTGGGAACGTTACGTCAAACCGTGAGCACTAGCCGAGATGTATTCGCTTTTGAGGGGAAAGGTCTAACCTTGACTCGACTTAAACCTGGTTCGTGTGCTGTTCCTGCTGCTGTGGAGGAGTTCCGTTCGTGGTTAAAGGCTGCTGTAAAGTCGGAGAAAGGAGGAACAAGAAGGCAGTCCCGGTTTTTCAGTTTGTTCAGTGTTGCCCATAGTGTCACGTAACACTAGAGGCAACATCAGTTTCTGTTTTTCATTTGCTTTCTGTTTTCTTTGTAATTGGGCATTGTTCGGTGAACATATAAACCCAACAAGATTGTATATATATGTCTACTTGAACTACTATGAAAATCAAATAATTTTCAACTTAATGATTATTAATTTTAAAATGTTGATGTGATTGAACGCTTAAAAAAGTTAATTACATAAAAGAGATATATCGATGTTTGGATTATGTTGCAAATGGAAGTATATGATAATCTTTTTATGACCAAAGCCCCATATGCCCACTTACCAAGTCTCTTTTATATTATCATTTTGACGCATCAATATCATTGACAACTAAAACACTTAATTTAGGAACGTAAAAACTTATGTGAAATAGTCCCACAGACAATTTATGTGAGACGAATCATTTATTACCCATAATTTTAACCTATTTTTACATATTTTTATATGAATTGCCGACATATTTTATTTCCAACACAACATACAAAAATCACCTTATTTTTCTATAATTTTCAGAAATTATGGTCAAATTTGTAATTCAAGGAAATGTTACATGTCCTGAATAAAGAATGGTCCACCTTTGTGAAAATTGTAAAATACTCCAAAATCAAAACATATTTATAATTTCATCCACCAATTTCCGACATGGCATGGTTATTTCTGGAAAGGGACTAAAATCCTATCAACCATTATTAATAAGTTACATAAATATGCCAGATCTATTTCAGCTTTCAACAAGGTCACAATATTAAATGGGTAATAATTGAAGGTGAATGTGACAATAAATTCAATTTCACGAGAAGTGTGTTATTGCAATAAATAAATTCTCGTAGTTAGATAATTAGGTGTGGAAGGGACCAGGGCAAGTAATTATAGACCTTCATGAGGCCGATCATCTATGGCCCCACCCTTTTCAATTCTCGGGCGCGCCAAACTTTAATGCCTTTTCTTCGCCCGTGTCTGTTCGGGTTGCTTCGGATCCGAATATTTCATCGACTTGAAATTATTTATAGGTTTAATTATTAAAGAGAAAAAAATTCAACCTAGGCTTCAATAGAAAACTTAACTACATATTCTAGATTCGGAAACATAACATTAATTTTGTAAATAAATATTATATCGTTTGAATTATACATGATCTAAGCATTTTACTGTATAAGTCTTAAAATGTGCATTCAGTCATGCACACCTCTGAAATAAAAAAGAAGGAAACATAATAAGTGGTAGTCAAGTAAGAAGTATATTATTATAGTTGATTTCAAACACGTGTATGATCAGAAAAATTTAATTTTCTTGTATAAATCTTAAATTATTTCATTTATCGAATGAATCTTAAAATTAATGCATTTAATCATGCATGTCTCTAGAATAAAGAAGAAGGAAAACATATTAAGTGGTAGCTAAGTAGTAAAACGTCGTGGTTGATTTCAAACGCGTGTATGATTATAATTTGTCTAATACGGTATACTGCAGTATCAAATCCACCGTTCATATTGCAAACTAACATATAAGTAAGGAAATGTTGGATATATTGGTATAGTTTGGACGATTTTTTATTTACTTTCAATTTTATTTTTGCTACTTGATTTATCAAAAATTTGGTGTCCTGGTATGTTAATACACTAATTACCACTCATCTGTTATATTATTAATATCAGTATGATTGATAAGTTGTATATGTGTTGAACACGTCATTCTATAGAGGAATCAAAATGCATGGTATCCCTCAATTAGTTAGACGTAAGTTTGAAATTTGATCATACAAACTATCGTAATTCTAGAAACTATGAAAAACAACACAAACGAAGTAATACACAAACTTATACCATGTTCAAAAAATTTACATGGTAGCAAACTAGATTCGTAAAATTATTATATAACAAATAAAGAATGTAAATGAGAATTTGAAGAAAGTCAATTACGTTTTTACCAAATAGTAACAGATAGGCATAAAAGGAAAATTTACTGGCATTCAAGCAATAACTGATCACTAATAAATTTTATGTCAAATGAATATTATTGCATAATAATCATAAATACATGTCCTAAATAAAATGGACTCATATAGAAAAACACTAACTTCAGATTTGGAATCCTGATAAAATAAATGAATATGTTACTAAATTGATCAATACAAATAGAGGAAATAAAATAAAGATCATCGTCAAATAATAGCTGTAACAAAAAGGAGGAAAAAATTAAAAATAACGTTTTGCCATAATACTGAATATTATTGACAAATTAATTTTTCACCATATAAATGATGGAGTAAATATAGGTATTTCCGAAACTGCTAGGGTAAAATGTTTGACCAAAAAATAAAAGGTAAATCAAATTATTTTATGATCTATAAATATTCTAGAAATTATTAGGGTAAAATATAACTATATTATAAGCTTTGTTCTCGAAATTAGGTTAAAAAATGGAGATAAAGTTGCCAAAAAAGGGTGAAAGATAATCGAAAATTTTGGATTATCACCAAAACGTGGCAATTCGATTCAGAAAAAAATGGAGAAAAAATCAGGCAGTGAGATACTAATATCTGTATTTAACAATAAGAATTGATCAAGATTGTACGTTACTTTTAACATTAAATCACTGTCGCTGTTTTCCCTCCCAAGAACAACCCTTTTTGGTGTTTTTCATTTGCATATAACTTCATCCACAATCCAACACAGCAACAGTGTGTGTGTTTTTTTTCCTTTGCTAGATTGTGGGGTCTCTCTTTTCTGCAGAAAAATCCATTCTTTATTGCTCTTTTGTTGCCTCATCACCATTTCCCGCTCGTTCTTGAATTTAATCCACTCTGCTTTTGACTCCATTGTTTCTTACAAACGGAACATTCGAGGGAAACCGGTGTTTCTTGTTTTGTGTTTGAGTGGTGGTGTCTGAAGAAGAGGATGCTGAGGTAGATATACGAGTAGAGATAGATACACAGAGATGGGAGAGAGGGAGGAGAGAGGGAAGAGTGAATTGGAGAGAGAAGTTATGGATACTCCGGAGAGGAGCAAGAACAACCAGATCGCAACTCCCATTGGCAAATTTGAGGTTTGTTTGTTTTGAAGATGAATTTGCATGTTTTCTTGTTTCTGAATTGATGCTGAATTGGTGTTTTTACTCTTGCAGGTTTGTTAAGAATTAGGTTTTCAGTGGTTTTGTTTGAGGATGTCTTTCATTTTTCTTAATTCTGCAAAAACATGCGTTTTTCAGTTTAATTTGGGTTGCATTGATCTGGGATTCGAACCAATTCGCTAGTTTTTAGGTTTTTTTTTTGGACTGAATTTGGGTCAATTGCTCTTGAATTGTTTCCTCTGATTGCTTGATTAGAAGATAATCAAGAAGCATTTGATGTATGATGTCACTTTGCTGTCTCTCTTTGTTATCATGGATACTTGAAGATTTGATAGAGAGGTTTATGGACTTGTTTTGTGATCGTGTTTCTTGAATTCTTTCAACCCTGTGGTCATAACTTGTAATCTGTTTCCAGATTTGGCAAAAATTGGTCTGTGTAAACTGTTTTTGGAATAATTGGGAATCTGGTGAAATATCGAGTTACAAGGTCCTTTCTGAATAATCTTGTAACATGAGATTCTGAATCCATCTTAAGTCTCCCACCTGAAGTTTTCCATTGTAAATGTGCTTGAATTCTATTCATGCTATGAGTTGATCGCTAGATCACAGATTCTGTTTTAGGATCTAAAGAACTTGCTTACAGTTACTTGATAAATAAAGCTTAGTGTGAGAGTTTACGTACTTTATGAGGTTGCTCACATTGGTTGTGCTTCTTGCTAACACGATCTTCTTATTGATTATTTTTCTATAATTTGCTTAGTTATGTTATTCATCTTTGATGCAGTTGGAGATATCTCTTTGCTTATATAATTAATTGTTAATGACGTAGCATTTCTTAATTTATTTGTTGTGCATTAGTTTTCCATTTTTGGAGAATGTAGTAACCAGCAAAGTAAATTAGCTATCCGATTATCTGTATATGGTGAATCTCAGAAGCATGCCCCCGTTTATATTCACAAGTTATGACGCAAACACCTTCCTTATGTGTTCTATTTGCTTTCTTTTGAAAGCACTCATGACCATTCGCCATAATATTACATATTATTGTACTATTTATGTTGTTATCTATCTTGAATTCACAGTTCCATTTACCTCTGAGTTTCGTTCATTCTTGTTAATAAAGCCTTATGTATGTTCGTTGATTTGTATGAGGTTCATATCCTTTGATAGTATGTTTCTTAAGGTGGTTCTCAGTGATATTGTTCTCTTACGATTTTCCTCTTACGTGCAGGACTCCCCGGTTTTTAATTTTCTAAACAGTCTTTCCCCTATCAAGCCAGTGAAATCAACACACATCAGTCAGACGATCAATCCTCTAAGTTTTGCGTCTTTTTCATCTGTTTTCACTTCTCCCCATGTTACTTCTCTCAGAGAATCTAGGTTCCTTCGCAGGTAACACTTCCAGTTGTCGTAAATATCACGTACTCTTTCTTTTCTGATTTTAACTTCACGCATTCTCGTTTCATTGTATTCTTGTTTCCTCTTTCCAGGCATCAGCTCTCGGATCCATCAATACCTGAGTTTTCCTCTGATCATGGGAACACCAAGGTAAATGTGGACGCCACTATGGAATTGGATGAACAGAAGGAAAATCTGGATCCAAAGGCATCTAATGAAGCAGCTGGTGAGCCATCTTATGATTGCTCAAAGCTTTTACTTGAGTTTGCAGAAAATTTCAACCGTGACAGCCATTGTCAAAACTCGAGCTTGCGACCTGACTGCTCTCTTAAAGAGGCCAACCACGTGTCAGAGTATGCATGCACTTCTTCAGCCCTTGATCCATTAACATATAGAAGTGAAGGGAACCTCGAGGGGCTAGGCCACATTGATCAGAACAATGAAGCTACATCGCGTGATTGGGACTGTTTGATATCTGATGCCACCGATCTAGTAGTCCTAGATTCCCCAAATGATGCAGAGTCTTACAAGAAATCTGTTGATCCTGCTACAAGTTTTTATAGGAGCATTAGAAATGCCATACAAAATGCACAATCTCTTGGTACCGAACACTTTAGAGAGGGAAGTGAACCTCAGAATATGTCTACTCAGCCTGGAGAAGGAACTGAAACAATGGAAATTGCTGAAACACATGATATAACTGCCAGTTCTTTGATTTCAAATCCTAGTCAAACTATGGATTATGAGGTACACATTGCATTCCATATATAAAATGAAGGTTGCTTCAAGCACCTAACAAAAAAATTCTTTGTTTATGAAGATAATCAATCGTTTTCTATCTCATGTAGCAGCTTCGTGGTTTGAGAAGACGCTGTCTGCTCTTTGAGATGGGAGGAGCCTGTAGACAACTTGTGGAGGGTAGCTCTTCAGGTTCTGAATCTCCCATGTTGCTTGATGGAAATTCTTACTCAAACCAGCAAACTGCCTCGACTAAGACAGAAAATGGTTCATCCCGTGTATTACCTGGAATCGGGTTGCATTTAAATGCTCTAGCAACAACTCCCAAGAACATCAATATTGTCAACCATGAGGCCTCATCTTCTAGAAGATTACTGATTGGACCGAGCCCACCTACAAGTTTCCATCCTCCAATTTCCAGTCAAGAATTGTTAAACAATTCTTTGGCTGACTATGCGCTGAATGCAGAAATTGATGCCTTCAGAAATGCTCTTCTCCCAATGGAAGATCCTCCGCAGGAACCTGGATTCGTGGCAAACGAAGAGATCAATCCGAGCAGTCCAAGGAAGAGGAAGTATGTCTTTTCATTTCTCGTTTTCTGCCCTAGTTTTTCTTTAGATTTCTTTTCATCTTATCGGTTAAATCGGGTTTTCAGGCGTAGGTTGGAACAAGGTGGGGAGGCTGAATCTTGTAAGCGATGTAATTGCAAAAAATCAAAATGTTTAAAACTGTAAGTTTTTCATTTTTATCCCTTCCGTCAAGTTGATACGACAATATTGTACCTAATTTATATTCTGAAAATATAGTTACTGTGAGTGCTTTGCTGCTGGTGTATACTGTGTGGAGCCATGTGCATGTATAGATTGCTTCAATAAGCCTGTCCATGAAGACACTGTCCTTGCAACACGCAAACAGATTGAGTCGAGAAATCCTCTTGCTTTTGCTCCAAAAGTGATTAGGGGCTCTGATTCTATATCAGATATAAGGGTTTGAAGCGGAACTCTTGACTTATTTTTGCTTGTTTTTTATGATCACAAAACATTAATTTTTTCGCCTAAATGTTTCTTACAGGACGACTTCGCCAACACCCCTGCTTCTGCTCGGCATAAAAGAGGATGCAACTGCAAAAAATCTGGATGCCTCAAGAAATACTGTGAATGCTATCAGGTTTCTTTTTCTCTCATCGTATTATTTGTACATTTTTCTTAGTTCGTTGTCTGATCAAGAAACTTTGGTTTCTTTAAGGGGGGCGTTGGGTGCTCCATCAACTGCAGATGTGAAGGGTGTAAAAATGCATTTGGCAGAAAGGATGGTGAGTGTACATTTGATTCTTTCGACATTTTAATTGAGGTTGAATCGAGCCTATACTTTAAGTAAGGTGTAATCAAGTCTAGCTAGCTTGTGAGCTACTCGAGATTGGCCTGAAAAGTACTCGAACTCGACCTTACGTTAATCAAATCGAGCTCCGAGCTACTTGAGTAGGGCTCGAGCTCAAACTCGAGGGTATTTTACTACTTTATAAGTAAGTAACCAAGTTGAGCATAATCGTGCCTTTTTAATTAAAGAGTAGGTTTAAAAAACCAACTTGAAGTATGACCGTTTTTCAATTTGCTACGTAAACATCTTTTTTTTTTCCAATTGCACCCTAGAGTTCACGGTTTTTTCACATTGCGACCTAATGTAATATTTAGACCATTTGACCCCTTCAAATCGCCCCATCCCCACTCGTATTTATCTATTGCTTCTGCAATCCTGAATCAGGTTGTGGTGTAATAGGCGATCCAGAACTTGAAGAAGAAGAAGAAACAGACATGACTGGGAAGGATATGCTCGACCAAGGCATGGACTCCGCACCACCTGCAACGCCTTTAAGAACCGCAAGGTATCATCAAGACGTCAAGAAATCTTCAGTTTTTCATATATGCTTATCAACAACAATCTATACAATGCAACTTTTCTTTTCGTTCTCAATCTGCCAGGCAACAATTAGTTGAGCCATTCTCGTTGAAGAGACCACCAAGATCATCGTTCCCTTCACTCTGCTCGTCTTCCAATTTCTCCAGTTTCGGAAAAGCAAGCTTCATTCCACCACCACCACCACCCAAGTTCAGCCACCATGTTGAAACTGTTAAGGACGACGAAATGCCGGAGTTTCTGCAAGGAGGATCTCCGATCAGTGGCATCAATTCATCTTCTCCGAATAGGAAGAGAGTTTCACCACCTCAGAGCCGGAAGCAGATTCTTCGATCTATCCCGTCTTTTCCTTCTCTCACTTCCAATCAGTGAGAGAATCATCTTCCTACTTCGAGTCTCCATTGTAGTTATGTTAGAGTTTCAGTTTTGTTCTGGTTGAGGTTTGCATGCTTGCTTATAAACTCTTATTTTTGCTGCTTTTTCTTTCAATAAACCCACATGTTTTTTTGACTGTTGAATTGGTAGATTTCATCTATTTAAAATTGTTAACTGTACATAATTATCTTGTTTCTTGTCTTATTTTATTACCTTGTTTCCTATCTGCATATTAAAATTGTTGTATATGTTTGTTAAACTAAAATATATTATAATTTTTGTTTAATCCTAAATTGCTATTTGAAGAATGAAAATAGGAGGGATTTCTAAATCCAACTCATGTCTCAAATGGGCTGAAATTTAGTACTTAGTTTTGAACGTGATATTTTCAAAAAGAAAGTTATATTTTTGTTATACTAAAGTTTTATTGGCTTTCTTTTAAAATGTAAATTTATTAATGTATTTAAAACTACATATACGTTTCAAAGGTTCAATTTAATATTTATGGGTCATTCTGTAGTACATAATACACCAAACTTTCCATCATTTTCAGTCATTAGATCTGAGATCATAGTTGACTTTGACTTTAATGATCTCAAATCTGATGACTAAAAATGAGTTGAGAATTTGGTGTATTAATACACCTGGTGTACTATAGAACTACCCAATATTTATCAAGTTCCAAATCCAAACTTCATGGTGGACTGAGACTGAGTGTTTGAATTTGGACACCCACTTATTATAAATGGCGATATGATCTCAAGCCCATCAAAAAAAAAAAAACAACAAATAATAGAATGGGGGATTTTTTTTGTTTTTTTTTGTTTTTCCTTTTCTTTCTATCCGGATTATTGGGTTTTTGAATTTTATTATCTAGAAATATTTCAAAATAAATGGTAATTTGTAAGAAGATATGGAAAATAATAATAATAATAATTAATATTGAGATGATAAATCATCCTTTCCCCCTACAAAGTAAGTTTGTCTTAAAAGATAGAGACTAAACTCCACGAAAATTAGTTTTGATCGAAAAAAGTTTAGTTATTTAAATATAAAAACGAATATAATTTAGATGATTATTTGCAATTAATCTAAATCTAATGTGATAAAAATGCAATGGACCTGGCAAACTTGCCCCACCTTGAAGAAGGTCTAAAATTGATTGAGTTTTAAATGGGTTGGCCTCTATAATACTTTTATTATTATTAAAATTACAATTTAGAACCCATAAAAAACCAAATAATGATAAGAGCACAATAAAAAAAATTACTCAAAAACACTAAAAGATTGGTTTTGACTTTTAATAATTGAACTGAATTAAATTTTGAAAAAAAAAATCCACACTTTAATGTGGTATAATTATGCATTATAGGGACATATCAAAGTGGGGCTTCCACTTAGAAAACATATAGCCATTACCATTTGGAAAAAAAACCCCAGAAACATAGACAAAGCACCAAGAAACAAAATAACAATTTGGATGTTATCATATATGCATGTTTTATGCAAATCCACTTTTGCTATATACATTTATTTTCTAATTCTTTTCTAAATGGAGTTTTCTTGATTTTGTAGACAAGTCTTGTTCACTTGTTCTTGCTCATTAGGGGTTGGTGTAGGAAATAATGCATGTTAATGTGTGACATGTTGGTCAAATTATTGGGAATCTATGTCCCAATTATTTTAAATAATTGATAATGTAGATGTGTCTTTTTTTAACCTAATTTGGAATATTGCTACTTCTTGAATCATGTATTTAGTGTTTTAATTTTCTTTATTATTAATTCTTTTCTGTAATTTTGTTTATTCATTTTCTAAATATTTGTTGAATTCATTACTATATATATACCTACTACCTACACATTGATTTATTAGAAAAATTGTAGGTATCCAAAGTCCAATGTAAAGGGTCCATGCAAATTGTCTTGCATAAACAACATTATTGAGAGAGAGAGAGAAGAGAGAGAGAGAGACATGTGTCGGTGAAATCCAATTCTAAATGACAAGACATAGATTGAACAGTTGCTATCTCTATAGTTGTAGAAAATGATGCAACACAACTGTTACATTTATATTGTCTAAGTAATTAAGGTTAAGTTTGTTTTTTTTACTCCAACATTATTTCATGTTAATATTGCCAGGTACACAACTTAAATTGTCCTTTTAATTTATTTATTTTTGTTAGCAAAATAAATTTAATCAATATTTCCACATTCTACTTTACCTCGATATTTCATTTAGATCTGAATCCTCTGCCGAGTGGAAAATCCAGCACAGTATGGAGGGATGAGTTTCTGTCTTTCTTTCGTTTTCTTTTTTCTTTTCATTTACTCAACCATAAAACCATATGAGTCTATGATTTAAGTGAATAAAAATTGACCAACAACTAATGTTGATCTTTTTGCCCAACAAAGGATCTAATCCTAGTATTACCCTTTTTTTTACTTGGTCAATAAAAACTTATCCAAATGTTTTTTTCTTTCCTATATTACTAGGCAATCACTGAGTAGATTTTTCTCCTTTTTCTAAAATGTTTTGAGAGATTAATTAGTACCAATATTTTAATGAAATAACTAGTAAAGTATACACAACATAATGATGAGTATCATTCTTTAAGATCCAAACTGAATGTGCAAAAATAGTCTTTCTTGAAAAGAATCAAAGTTACTTTATTGGATGTAGGTTGTATAAGTGATTCATCAATAATCCACATGCTATGTGGACCCTAGATAATAAATTGTTTAGAAAATTAGATTGCACCTAGCATGTGCAAATTCATAAATTTTGAGGTTTTTGGTGTGGAAATGCCAATCTATATATACTCGTAAGATCATCACATATAAATCCTAAATCATTATAAGGTTTTATAAATGTATGTTTAAATATCCAGTACAAATTTTATTATAGTATCTAATATTTTAGATATAGAAGTACTATTAGTTAATTCATTGTTTGAATATTGAATGTTTGATTGTAAAACATTGTTTAAACAAGTGACACAAACTAATTGTAGAAATGAAACAAAGAAAAAATACAATATTCAAACTTAGAAAATGAAATGTATATGCCCTAAATAAAACTGTGATTATTTAATCTCAAAGAAGAAATTAATAATTTGCTAAAATATTCTCCTCTTAATTGCTTATATTTATTTCAATAAAAAGTATATAAGTCTTGGTTAGATTAGAGGCAAAAAGTCAAATATTCCATATGAACCTTCTGGCTAGGGAAATTCTATCTTTCATCAATTGCAAAAAAGGGCTCCACAACTTTTTAATATATCATTAAATCTGATACCAAATCATTGAAAAGAATCTGTGCACAACTCATCTTACATTTTTGGTGTTAATCTTATAAAGTTTAGACACGAATTGCACATATTTGCCATGCCCACAATTTATGATATCAATATAGGTCCACATTTTTTATTTTCATTGTTATAACAAAAAGTACCACAGTTTCCCAAATTATTCATTTTCAATTTGAAAAAAAAAAAAATCTCCATCGAAAGTGCCACTCTTTAAGGAAGAATGTAATGCCATTATATTGTGATCATAAAAAAAAAATGATGTTATAATAATAAAGCTTCAATATATATCTTGTTTTCTTCCTTTTTTTTTCCTTCTTCTTTAATTTCTGTAAGTGCTTTATTTTGTTGAATATGGTGGTTAATTTTTTTCAATGAAAAAAAGTCGAGTGTATTGGTGATGAACTCATTATTGGAGGCAAGGTGGGAAATGCCACACATCCAATTCTTTTTATATAATTATAAAATGAAAATTTGCAATTTAACACACAAAATTTGGTTCATACGTACACGTAGTCATATATATATATATATATATATTTCTTTTTATACCTAAAAAATCATATGATTCTTTGAAAAAAAATGAAAGAGTGAAATTGTTGAATCGAGGATTGAAGATTTGAGAATAGAGAAAAAAATGGAAAGATTAATTAACTTTTTATCTTTTTTTTGGAATGTTTCAAAGGGCATGTTAGTCAATTTGCCAATTTCGTCAATCACGCTCCAATGTAAAGACAAGACACTTTCCAAAAAATATAAATAGCTAAATAGTAAGTATTATCACATACTAAAACTCGTTATCATAATCCATATTAAATGAATCGTAACGTAAATATAACTAAATTCCAGCATTTATAATCAAACCTTTATATTCATTTATTTGTTAAATTAAATACATTGTGAAAATATTGATACATAGATGTTTGTATAGGTAGAGTGAGAGAGATCTAAAGATAATAGTGCTTGTGCTTTTACAGTTTGTCATTCTCGGACAGTAGTCTGTACCAACCAAAACCAAGAAGAAAATGCAGCTTCCCCATTAGAGAGAGAGAGAGAGAGAGAGAGAGAGATGGGGTGATGTGAAGATTTAGCGGCTGGAGTGATTTTCATAACATCAGCTGCTGTCAAGATTATGGTTTTTTTTATTTAATTTGTAAGTTTTAGTGATTTTGATACATTTCTCCCTTGCTATGAAATGCACAGATTGGAATTCTGGGAGCTTTTCTGAAGGAGCATTTGCAAAGATTCAATCTTTTGTTGTTTTCTGGAAAGCCCATTTTCAAAGATTTCACTTTTCTGAAGTTTTCTGGAAATCACATTTTTATTCTGATTTTTCTTGTTATCATCTTTGTTTGAATCCTTCATTTTGGGCTTGTGTGGATTTTTTTTTGTTCTGAATTGTAATAAAGATCCAGTTTTTGCGGCTTTGATGAAATTCAGTGGCATGAAAAATGAATCCTCTCTCTCTCTCTCTCTCTCTCTCTCTCTCTCTCTCTCGTGTGTGTGTGGTTTAGCACAGTAGAAATTTCTTGGGTTAGTTTACAACTGGCTTTTTAGAATGTTGCAGGGCTTTTTTTTATCTGTATAATTTCATATGCTTGAGAAACTTTCTCCATAAAATTCAGTTCTTTAGTGTTGAATGAATCTCAGTATCTTTCTTTGACATTGACATATTTGTCAAAATCATTATGGTTTCTTGATTGTTTTTAATGAGTTCACTCATCACCAAATTTCTTAATTATGTTACCTTTTATTTCTTCTCCTTTTTTGGCCATTTATAGCTGTGCAATTCCCCTGCAAATTGATTTGCAGGAAAATATATTATTTGTTCATCGTAATTGTCCAGCCCTCATAATGTTGGATGCTTTGAATGTCAATTTGATAATGTTTAAGTTCAGTTAATTGTAGATTGCTGAAGAAGAGCTTACTCAATTGTTGCATTTTCTTGCGATTATAGGCACACAGAAGTATAGTTTGCTGCGTGGGCGGGTCAAGTCTCGGAATTTTTACAGCTTTCGTGCATCTTTTGTCGATTTCCAAAATCAGGAGGTAACACGAAATGCTTTGATTATAAGAGATTATAGTTGATATGAAATCATTTCCCTCTGGTCTCAGTACAGCTTGTTTAGTTTAACTAACTATGTTTGAGCATTAATCTTAGTTAGGATGATTTGGTTCGTCGCTTTGAATCTTGTTCGTTTTGTCTTCAGTTTCAGCCAAGTGTTTTGATACTGGCCTGGATCCACTAACTGTTGTGGATCAGACCTGTTACATCTAAACAAGCTGGTTTCACAGAAATCGAAGGGCATTGCGCTTCTTTTTTTCACTGGAGTTATGGCAACGACAACACTGTCCCATTCGGAATCTAGAAAGAGGTATTCTTGGTGGTGGAATAGCCACAACCTTCCAAAGAACTCAAAATGGCTCCAAGAATATATAACTGGTGAGTAGAGTGTTAATTCTCCTAGTGTAACTTTTACTCGGTTTTTGGGATGATAGAAGTCTCTGTTTACTGATCAAGATTTTCTCGGTTGAATAGATATGGATGGCAAAGTGAAATCTATGATAAAGCTGATTGAAGAGGATGCAGATTCATTTGCAAGAAGGGCTGAGATGTACTACAAGAAACGGCCCGAGTTGATGAAATTGGTGGAGGAGTTCTACCGGGCTTATCGTGCATTGGCTGAGAGATACAATCATGCAACGGGGGAGCTTCGCTATGCCCATCGAACTATAGCAGCTGCATTTCCTGATCAAGTACCTTATGAACTGATTGAAGATTCATCTTCTAAAGACGGGGATCCTGATTCACCAGATATAAACCGTCAAGTGGATGCACTGCTCAATGCAGATGACTTGTTTGAAAGTGGGCCTCATAAGAAAGATTCAGAAAGCTGCATAAGAAAGAGGGGTTTGAAACAGTTGCAGGAAATGTTTGAAGGCAATAGTGAAACAGTTAGTCAAGGTTCAAAATCTGGCGATGGAAGGGTTAGAAGAGGTAATAAGGATCAAGAAAAAGGGGCTCAAGATGAAGTTCTGCAATTGTCGACTGAAAATCAGAGTCTTAAAGACAAGGTTCTTAGTGAGATCGAAAGAGCAGGAAATGCTGAGAGGGAAGTTAATGGCCTTAAGAAAGCTCTTGCTGATATGGAAGCTGAAAAGGAAGATGTACTGAACAAGTACCAGCTATGCCTGGAAAAGCTATCTAAGATAGAGGGAGAGCTGAATGATGCCCAAGCGGACTCAATGAGGCTCGACGAAAAGGCCACTCAAGCTGAAATTGAAGTTCATACTTTGAAGGAAGCTCTCGTTCAGTTAGAGGTTGAGAAGATTGCTGGAATGATCAAACACAGAGATTGTTTGGAGAAGATATCTCATTTGGAGGCTATGGCTTCTCGATTCGCAGAAGATATGAAGGCCCTTGATGACAGAGCGTTTGAAGCCGAAAGTCAAGCTCAAACTCTGAAAGATGAAAAGTCAAGATTAGAGCTTGAAACGGAAGATGCCGTTTCATGGTACAAACACTGTCTTGAGAAAATATCGGAGCTGGAGAACATAATCTCTAATTCCGAAGATGAGGCCAGAAAGCTTAAGGAGCAAGCAGAAAGAGCTGAAGATGAAATCTCTGATCTGAAAAAGGCCACTGCTGATCTGAACATGGAGAAGGAAGCTTCAGCTCTCCAGTATAAGTACTGCTTGGAAACAATATCCGAGCTTGAGAAGGATCTAGCTAATGCAAAAGATGACGTCCAGCGCCTTAACAATGAAGTATTGATTGGAACTACAAAACTTAGGACTTCTGAAGACAAGTGTTGTGAGTTAGAGACGTGTAATCAAGCACTGAGAGTTGAGGCCGATGATCTGGCAAAGAAGATTGCAGTGAAAGATGCAGAACTTTCGAACAAGCAGGAAGAGTTGGAGAAACTCCAGTCTTGTTTACAAGACGAGAACATGCGTCATGCACAAGTTGAAGCTGCTCTTCAGACTCTGCAAAATTTGCACTCTCAGTCCCAAGATGATCAGAGAATTCTCGCCTTGGAGCTCAAGAACATGCTTCAGATGCTAAAAGAAACGGAAGTGAGCAAACATGGCTTGGAGGAAGAAATCCAGCAGGTTAGGGATGAAAATCATAGTTTGAGTCAAGCTGCATTCTCTTCAGCTGTTTCTATGGAGAATATGCAAAATGAAAACGTTAGTTTGAAGGAGATTAGGGAGAGGCTTGAAAAGACAGTATCTCACCATGTGGGTATAAATATCTCCCTCCAGCATGAAATTTTGTGTCTGAAAAAGGAAATCGAAGGCTTGAATAGGAGCTACGAGGCTTTGGTTGAGCAAGTGGAAGCGGCTGGTCTGAACCCAAAATGTGTTGGGACGTCTATTAAGAGCATGCATAATGAGAACTCGAGGCTGAAACAAATATGTGAGCAGGAAAGCAATGAGAAAGAGATTTTGTTAAAGAAGTTAGAGAACATTGAAGAGGCTTTGAAGAGGAAAGTGGTGGTCGAAAGCTCATTGTCGGACTTGAATGGTGAGCTGAAGATGTCACATGAAAAAGTGAAGGCATTGCAAGAATCTTGTCAATTTATCAATGGAGAAAAGGCCACTCTTGTTGCTGAGAAAGCTTGTCTTTTGTCTCAGATACAGGCTATGACTGAGAATATGAACAATTTAGTGAGACAAAATGGTGCACTAGAGAATTCTCTCACTACTGCAAAGATTGAGCTTGAAGGTTTGCGTGAAAAATCAAAAGGATTAGAAGGCATCCGTGATTTGCTCAAGAATGAACGTTCTTATCTTTTGTCCGAAAGGGACACCTTAGTCCTTAAATTGGATAATGTGGAAACAAGATTGGAAAAACTGGAGAAAAAGTTTATGGGACTGGAAGAGAAATATACGGACCTAGAGAAGGAGAACGAAGCCATGCAATGCCAAGTTGAAGAACTCAAGGTTTCCTTGGATGACGAGCAGCAAGAACGAGTAGGCTTCAAGCTCCTAAACGAGGCCAGGATGGTGGGGCTTGAAAACCAGATCCATCTTCTGCAAGAAGAGAGTAGATGGAAGAAGAAAGAATCTGAAGAGGAGCTTGATAAAGCTGTAAAAGCACAGTTTGAAATATCCATCTTGCAGAAATTCATGAAAGAGAAATATACGGACCTAGAGAAGGAGAACGAAGCCATGCAATGCCAAGTTGAAGAACTCAAGGTTTCCTTGGATGACGAGCAGCAAGAACGAGTAGGCTTCAAGCTCCTAAACGAGGCCAGGATGGTGGGGCTTGAAAACCAGATCCATCTTCTGCAAGAAGAGAGTAGATGGAAGAAGAAAGAATCTGAAGAGGAGCTTGATAAAGCTGTAAAAGCACAGTTTGAAATATCCATCTTGCAGAAATTCATGAAAGATATGGAAGAAAAGAATTGCTTTCTCATTCTTGAGTGTCAGAAACATGTTGAGGCATCTAAATTGGCAGAGAAAGTGATATCAGAGCTCGAGAGTGAGTCTCTTGAGCAGCAGGTAGAAGCTGAGCTGTTGTTGCATGAAATCGAAAGACTAAGGTTGGGTATATACCAAATTTTCAGGGCCCTGGAAACTGGTTCGTATTATGCTTCTGAGGACAAAGTTGAAGACGAGCGAGCTTTGGTACATCATGTTCTTGAAAGTGTTGAGAATATGAAGAGTTCCATTTCCAAACATGAGGATGAAAAACAGAAGTTATCTGTTGAGAACTCGGTTCTCCTAGCTCTCATAGAGCAGTTGGAGTCGAAGGGCATGGAAGTCGAGTTTCAGAAGGTACACCTGGAAAAGGAGTCTGAGTACATGGCAGAGAAGCTTTCTACAGTAAACATTGAAAAGGACAAGCTCATTGAGATGAACTGGCAATTGAAGTTGGATGTGGATGAGGGTCATCAAGGTGCAGCCATACTTCAGGCTGAATTCGGGAGTCTGTGTGTTAAACAAGCTGATCTGCAAAAGGCTTATGTTGCACTGCAAGAAGCATTCTCTCAAGTGAATCAAGAAAATACGAATTTGTTGAAGAAGTTGTCTGAGCTGATAGAGGAGAAAGATGAGACAGATCAGCGTAATGATGTTGTTCTCATGGAACTCATAGCGACAGCCAACCAATCGGAGGTTCTGAAGAGCTTTGCAATGGAGAAAGTTGCCGAACTAAAATCACTTCTTGATGATCTGATTAGACAACATGAGGTTAACGCTAGCCTTGGAAAAGAAATGAATGAACTGGTAAAGAAGCTTGACTTGCAAAAGGCTGAAAATTTAGTCCTTAAAGATGCTGTTTGTAGCTTGGAGAGAGAGATGCAAGAGATCAGAGAATGTAATGTTCGACTGAAGCATGATATGGTGAATGGTAAAGAGAGCTTGGTTCAAACGGAAGCAAAGCTTTTGGATACAGAAACAAAACTTAAATCTGCTGAAAATCTGAACTCTTCACTGCACAAAACATTGGAAGAACTGAAGATCGATGCTCAAAAGTCCCTGCATATAAGAGAGAATCTAGAAAAGAATATGCTCCTCCTGTCTGAATCTAATTCAGTACAGAAGAATGAAATCGAGAGTCTTCAGAGAGCCAACAAGAATCTCGAGTCCGAACTTGGCTTTCTTCGTCAAGAAATAGAAGAAAATATTGCGAGAGAACAGACTCTGAGTACAGAGCTTCAAGGCAGGAACAATGAATTTGAACTCTGGGAAGCTGAAGCAACATCATTTTGCTTCGATCTTCAGGTCTCATCGATAAATGAGGTTTTATTGAAAAACAAGGTGCAGGAGCTTACTGGGGTGTGTCATTCTCTCGAGCATAAACATGCTGCAAAAACGTCGGAGATTGAACGAATGGCAGGAAAGATTAGTTCCATGGAAAATGAAATCAGCAGATTGAAATCCCAACTATCTGCATATGGTCCAGTCATAGCTTCCGTGAGAGATGATATTACGCTCATTGAGCATAATGCAGTGCTTCATACAAAGCTTAAACTAGCTCAAAGTCAAGAGACAGAGGTAATGTTCTCTTATTTATGCAGATTAAAATTTTCATTTCTTGAGATTCAAAAATTTTGGACATGGAATACTGTTAATTGTGTTTGATAGCATCAAGAAATAGATGGATAGTTCTTAGTAATATCTGAACATTTTGTCGAAGATATTAAGTTGCACTAACTATAGTTTACAGTGAAGATGGAACCATTGTATACTTGCCTGTATTGAATGTGTAATGGATAATTCGTTGTTGGATAGAGTCATAAACAACAATTACTTGATTCTCAAAATCTTTGAAACATTTGAACCTTCCTTGGTAGAAGACTTTTTCACCAAATTTTCATAGTTTTGCGTAGAAAAATTTGCTCAAAAAGTTAGTTAGGATTGATTAGATTAGAAAAAAGCATTCACTGAAAGATGATACTTAGATTTCTTTCATCATCTGCAGTTTGTGGAAGTCGATGATTATCATGATCGAGATGCTGCTGAGATTCTTCCAGAAGATCAATCCCTTCTTAGCTTACAGAACTTGCAGATGAGAGTTAAGGCAGTTGGGAAGATGATGGAAGAGACAGTTAGACCTGTTTTGCAGAAAAGATCGAGTTTCAAGCACGACCGCAACAGAAAGAAAGGGTCTGTGAATGAACTGAATGATTCTCCCAAGTTCCAGAAAACAAAAACGAGAGCGTTTGAGGTCCGTAATGGACAGCTTATGAAAGATATTCCTCTCGATCAAGCCTCTGATAGCTCCATGAGGAAGAAAGGTAATGTTCACTCTGATGATCTGATGCTTGAGCTGTGGGAAACTATTGAAGTTGGCAATGAAGATCGATTTGAAAACGTGAAGGGAAAGTCTGAAACGCCCTCCACAGATTCAGATATGGAGAAAGAGTTGCGTGTGGATAAGTTGGAGTTATCGACCACAATTATCGACCCTAATCAAGAAGTGAGCGACGTGAAGATCCTCGAGAGACTTGCATGCGATGCAGAGAAACTTGAGTCTTTGCAGATAACAGTCGAACACCTGAGACAGAAACTGGAGACAAACAAAAAGAGCAGAAAAGCAAAGAATGTCGATTTTGGAACATTCAAGGAACAGTTGCAAGAAACCGAGGATACTATTGTACATTTGGTCGATCTTAACTGTCAGCTTGTGAAGAACATAGAAGAGTGTCCACCGGATGAACTGTCGTCTCCGAAACTGAGACAGACCGTGAAAACATGGAGAATCAAAGTGATGGAGCAAGCGGAGAAAGGGTCTGAACGGATCGAGAGGCTGCAATTATCGGTTCAGAAGATGCATTACATGATGTTTAAACTGGAGGATGAGAGCAAGAACAAAGGGAGCAACAAATTCTTGAAGAGCAAAACTGTAATTCTGAGAGACTTCATTGACAATGGGAGGAAGAACAGCGGGAGACGAAAGAAGGGCCCGCATTGTGGATGTTTTCGAAAATCAACGAGCGGAAATAGAGGCAGCTTGTAAGGAATTCATAATCGGATTTGGCTTTGTCTGAAAGTATGTTTTGATAGGATCATCTTCTGTTTAATTTAACTGCATAAACTGGTCTCTTTAGTTAGAGGAACTTTAAGGACTAGATATGACCTGTTTGCAACTCTTATCTATTTTGTCATTTTGAGTTTCCAGCTAAGTATGTTTGAGTATTATAATTTGATGCTTGTATTTCTAATATTTGATCAAAGAGTGTTGGTATTATCAGTTTGTTTCTTTTCTGACCAGACTATGATCATAAAATTATCTCTTGAAAATCCTATTTCATATTGAGATGTTGAGTATAAATACTTCAAATTTTTGGAAATTTATGTGTTTAGACAATGAAAATGCATGAATACATCATCCACCTAATATATTTATGTGATAAAACATTGGCAAGATTGGATTTGAAGTGAGTTCGTTTCAAATGGTGTGCAATTAACTCTTAAAATACTACTTAACTATATAATTAAATATGATACTAATTCAAATAGACCCTTTTGACAGAGAGAAGAGAGAGAGAGACTATCACACTTTTTTAAATGAGCCCATGGGCCTAATCTTAAATTTGAAGGCCAATCAAGTTGAGAGATAGAGAGTATCACACTTTTTTAAATGAGCCCATGGGCCTAATCTTAAATTTGAAGCCCAATCAAGTTAAATGACTGCCTCCACCAACTCTAAAGTTAATTCAGGCAATTCTTGCACAATTTCGCAGGAATGTCGATAATTTAATTCAACTCAAAATTCTGAAAATATTACATCATGATTACTTCATGATTTGAATGGAAAAAGCAACTGGTTTTAAAGCATTGCTGAATATTCTTATTAAACTCAAATTATAAGTACTATTTTAGTTTGATAAAATATTATTTTCTACTTAAAGATATCATTCTGCCAAAAATGATTAATAACCGTGACTCGACCCGATATATTATTATTTCAATAAACACATTATCTATATTAATAAATATATTAACTGTATAGCATTAAGTATTAAAGTAACACATGGAGATGAACACGAAAACATTAATATGTGAAGCCAAAAGTAAGAGATCTCTATGGAATAACTTAAAATGGAGTTGTAACTTGTAAATCAATACCATGATTGAAGGCTCATATTCATCCTTAAAAGCAAATTGCTGTCATAAATCACTCAAAAAAAAAGACATTCTCATTCTACCAGACACATAGGAGGTGACAAGACAGAAATTTAGGCACCGACAACTTCAGTCACCTCTGCGGCCGGCTCTTCAGCCGGTCTGTCCACCTTTGTACCAATATCTTCACTGTAATCGCCATGAACCTACATGATAACACACATTTCATTCGAGCAGTTTTAAAGGAATTCGAAAGCATCTCAAATATAGTTATTGGTGCTACAAAAGGTTGATCTTTTTTTTTTTTTGGATATAAGTGGTCATAAGGAAAACAGTACAACGTCAAACAATTGCCCATTCAATTATAATCTAAAACTGCGATTTCCGTATGAACGATAAAGTTGCTTAGACCAAACTATATTGGAATAAAACACGAAAAGGGATGGCAGAAACTTACTTCCATCAACTTTCCAAGGTCAAATTTGGGAGCCTTCAATATTTTAACTTTCCTGATATACACATTCTGCAGAGGATAGATACTAGAAGTTGCCTTCTCAATCTCTTTGCCAATTGACTCAGGAATGAATTTCTGAACCAACTCCTTGAGATCACAAGACTGTGCTTGGTTAATCATGATCTCTCGCATCTTCCTCCGGATCTAATCAAAAGAAGAGAGCAAAATATATAAAAGCTTCAATGTTGCTTAATCATCTCATGCAGATTCTAGGTAATTACTGTTCAACCAAACAATGGTTCCAGTCTTCCAAAAAAGTTAACTACCTGACGAATCTGGCTTGTCTGCGCATAACATGTTATCTTCTGCTGGTTCACACGTTTCTTAGTGAAGGCAATGCAAAACAATCTCAAAGTGTAGCTGTCGGTTGTCTTGACATCTACATGAGCCTCAATAAGTGATTGGCGTTTCCTTACAAGTGATCTCAATTTATCAGTGGTGAAGTTCATACCCTGGAATTTCCACAAGTAAAATGCATATTAAAGACTAGAAAGTACATAAAAAAATAAATTCAATAAGCTCGGATGATTCAGCTTCTACATACCCAGAAGTTTGTGAGAACATTTTTCCCCTGAACATCTTCAGCTCTTAAGCGGATCTTCCTGAAGGAATGATCTTCATCATGTTGAAGATCAGCCAACGAAACCTCAAACA
Organism: Scutellaria baicalensis; assembly: GCA_005771605.1. Lineage (NCBI taxonomy): Eukaryota > Viridiplantae > Streptophyta > Magnoliopsida > Lamiales > Lamiaceae > Scutellaria > Scutellaria baicalensis. Next base: position 14,226,069 of record CM016728.1, read on the forward strand.
CACGATGTTTGAGCCCTTCAGAAGCAATCTGATATACAACAATAGTTCAATTTTGATAGATTAACCGTGGGCCAAAAAGTAGGTCCTGGATAATGAATGGCACAGTGTTCAAACAAGTCTATCAGCGTGAAGACAATAACTGTAATTCCCAGAGATACAGAACACAATGAATATTCAACTAATGCAGAAAACTTTTTCTCATCACAAAATTCAGATGTCCAGCTAGTTAATCTAATGAGTAGTAACACTAAATAGAACATCCAAGAGATGATAAACATTTTTAAAAAAAGCATAGAGCAAACATACAAATTCAACGTTGTTAGCAAGCAATATACACAATTTTTTTACAATTAATAAAGAAACACAACGGCCCAGGACCCTTCAGAAACATTTAAGAAAATTACAGAAAGCTGTCATAAGCGACGATTTCCAGTCCAAGTATATATTGGCTTGAGCTAGCATATGAATATCAAAATATGCACAAAAAGGGAAGAAAACCAACATAAAAACATTGCAATTTCCATAGTTTTAACTAATTGCAACAGAGTAAATAACACAATTAATTATCTAACCGAAATTGGAATTTTCAGAAGTAAAAATTGCACCTTGGTTCCCTGAGTACGAGTAATCAGAGTTTTGCCGATGTTTCTGGTAGTGAAAACTGACGGCGCTTTGAGATCATACCACTCTTTCTTAGCAAATGGATCAACCCTAAAAGACACCCAGAATAAGATTAAAATCAATTAGCAATAAAATAAAAAAAACAGCAATATTACATTAAAAAACGAAGTTTTAAAGCACATTTTATTCAAAGAAAAAAAGCACTCACGCTTTCTTTTTGCCTCCCTTCTTCCCCTTCGAAATCCTCTTGTTCTTCCTGCATCAAAATTTGAGGGAAAAATTTAAATCGATTGCAAAACATCCAAAATTCAGAAAAAATAAATCTTATTATATAATTTGCATGGACTAAAATGCACAAGTATAATGTATCAATAGCAGAGCGAGAGAATGGGAGGAGAGAGAAAGTACCCGACAGCCATGGTGGCTAAGCAACTGAGGTCGAGAGAGAGAGAGAGAGAGAGAGAGAGAGGGAGAGAGGAGCTCAGCAAAAACCCTAGCTGTTGATTTCTATTTTCGCGTTAAATCTGGGCTGTTTTTGGGCCTTGGGTCTGATTGGGCTTTTTCTAGTTTTATATTGAAATGGGCCTAAAATGTTTTTGGTAAATTTTATCATTTCGTTCTTTTGGGCCGTTACAATACCCCCATTTATTGACACTAATTATTGGACAAATCAGACTAAATTAATCAACAACTTTATAGAAAGTAGGTACATCAAATTTCATTCCATAATAATCAATAATTTTTTTTATAGAAGGTAAGTACATCAAATTTTATTCAACAATAAGCAATAATTTTTTTGTAGAAGGTAAGTACATAAAACTACATTTCTATAATATGATCACTAGCTTTTTATATAAGGTAAACAAATAAAATACAATTCGACTTTTTTTATACAAGGAAAGTACATGGAATCTCATTTTTATAATATAATCATCTGTTTTTAATATATGGTAAATACCTCAAACTCCACTATAATCACAACATTTTTATATAAGGTAAGTACATCAAACTCCAGCTCTATAAATTAGTGACTTCCATTCTACTTGTCCTCATTATAAAATTTAATTACAGTATATTCTTGTGTTCTCTTAAGTAGCGAGTTTTTTGCACTCATATAAAAGTGTTGTGTGTATCATATTTGTTGGTATTTTGTGACATCAAATTTTAGATTTGGATATTTTGTAAGGTTGATGGTGTTTGAAAATGAAAAGTTAAAGCATGAGATGCGAAATGGGATACGCCTGTTTCCCTGAAAGCTAGTCGGCAACACGAATTCAATGAGAATTGGTTAAATCAACTAGCTTTCGGGAATCAGGCGTGCCGTGAATCATTTCTATCTTTTGAAATTGACTAAAGATTCCTAAATATAAAATTTAAGGAAAAACATGTTGTTATTCATTCTTCATCTATTTGTGTACAAATGCATCCCACTTTCATTATTAAAATGTCTATTTTCTTTAGGTGCAGGAAATTGATGGAGGAGACATGAAAGAGTGAGTACAATACAAGGAAATTGACTTATATGCTTTTTTTCTTAATCATTTGTCAAATATTACTAACTGAATCCATGTGTTTTTTTGTTTTTGTGTGTGAGCGTTTCTTTTATTATTGTTATTTATTATTTCTTGTTATCTAACAAAGCACTATAATATTTATTTATGAGTGACACTTGTGTGTCCATGCCCCAAATTAATCATCATATGATGTCAAATATATACTCTACAGGTATCATGTATATACTCTCCAGGTATCACATGAATACTCTTATATACATATGATACATGTAGAGTATATTTATAACACCAAGAAACATAACACCTATGGAGTATATATAACACCTGAAAAATATTTATATAACACCTAGATCCGTGTCCCTATGTATAAGTTTTTGTCTTTATTTTATTTATTTATAAAGTGCAATTGAAAGGAAAATGATCCAAAAATGTTCTGCCAAATACAATAGGCAATAATTAAGATATAACAATGCTTACATCCATTTGATTACATATATTTTTTAATTCAGGAGAACTTAAAATTATAATCTTCACCTTTGAGATAAATATTGTTGTTTGAAATAATTGTACAACATTAACATTCAAATTATTTTTCTCTGAAATTAAGGTTTAGGACAAAATTGAGGTCAAGTGTACATTTAACGAAACTTTTGACACAAAAAAGTCTTTAAAAAAATTGATGCAAAAGTATTCACGTCCCTTTTAATTATGCTAAATTCACTTTCTTTTAAATTATAATTTTTTTTCATATATATAAAGTTAGTGAAGTACAATAAAATAAATAATATTTTGTAAGTAATAACAATAAAATCTTCATTACTTTAAATTAGACCAATGAAACACATTGAATCATGAATTGAATTATTAATTGATAACATAGTAAAGATCATATATTTAAATCATAAAATAATTAGAACCTATAAACTTCAAGGTCTGGTCGATCTGTGCTATCAAATCAATTATGATCCATCAGTATTATAACAATATGATATTTTCTATCAGTGTAATAAAAGAATAATTGAGAAAGAAATAATGCTACTTGGAGACCTAATTATTGTATTGGATCCAAATTGAATTATTTAGAAATGATCCCATCTAAATGTTCAAGCAATTATTTTTTCCAACTACTTGAAATTTGTGATAAGGCTACTAAATCAATCGTCCCCCACATTAATATAGCAGATAATAAATAATTAGATCATTTTAACCTCTTTTTAATTGTTTACCATAATAATAGGAGAGGCATTATGCTCTTTTCGAATTCAAATTTACCTGTATAAACTAGGTTTGAACTCGTGCGATGTACGTGCTTTATTTAATACTTATCTTATTTTTATGTTAAAGTAGTATTCTTTTTTATATGTTAACAGATTTTTTTATAAGTGTGACATTTTCTATTTATCCTTAAAATAATATTTCTTATTGTTCTTTTTTTCATTTGTTCTTTAGCACAAACTTGTTAATATGATTTTTTTATATGTGTTTTAACTGTAACATTAAGTATTTTCATATCTTTCTGTAAATGGTGTAGAATACATCTCATTTTTATGGCTCGAAGACATCTATTTTGTTCAAATTTTATCTTTAATTGCACTCATTAATTGATTTACATATTGGGTTCCTTTGTAATTTTTTTGTTGTTGTTGTTTTGTTTTTATTAACTTTAACCAATTGTTATATTTGTTGTTATAAAGTTTTAATATAATTTCTCAATTGTTTAAGGGGTGTTTCGACTGGATGTGCACATCTGGATTTTGGATAACAAATATCCTAATTATGTTATTAATTTTGTTAAATTCTATAATTCTAATTTTTTTCTACTTTATCCATTTTCTTGAAATTTTAAAAACATTTGTTTTTTTTCTTCAAAATAAAATAATAGGACATCATCTATTTTTCCTATAGTTCCTAATTATAATCTTAATTTATAAAATCTCTTAACAAACCCAAACTTATCAAATTCCATAATTTTCACAATCCACTTTCAAACTTGCAAAATCTACTTATGTCTCAACCCAAACATATCCTAATTTTTTTAGCACCTATTTTTGTTAATGTCAGAGTTTGAACTATCTTAAATGCTCTTTTTGTAAAATATTATAATTTCAATATTTCCATATTATCTTTTTTTTTCTTGAATTCTACAAATAAATTTCTTTCTAAAGTTATTTTTTAATCTGAACTATCCTAAATGTTATTTTGTAAGGTATTACTATCTTCAAACATCTTTTTTATTTATTTGTTTTAATTCAATGAAAAATAGTAGTATATTTACTCTTCAAATTTTGTTTTTTATTTTTTGTTTTTTGCATAAGAATTTCATTTTATAAAGGTTTATGTAACATTGTTGTGTACCTTTTGTTTTCTTTTTATAAGAATTTCATATTATATAGGTTTATGTAACAATATTGTTGTTTACTTTTTTTTTTCCTTTCAAATTGAAATGTTGGACAAATAATTATTCAAATTTGGAAGCAAAGATTTCATGTAGTGAAAAACAATACAACATATTTATTTTTTGTTGAGTAGTGAGGTGAGTATTTAATTGATATTAATGTTTTTATATTTGACAAATAAAATATGTTTTAAGAAGGGACACTTGACATGCTTATAGAGCTCCAAGTGTCATCACTTGAGAGTGTCAAACCACACTTTTATATATAGTAGTAATAATTTGTTATTAATTAGATAAGTATAGATGATTGCAATGATCCTACACTATAGCAAAACTCAAGTATTAGTTGTACGCTGAAGTAATTAATTGGTATGATTTTAATATGTAAAACCCTAACAAATTAAGTGGTTTTAATTTATTCTTAATGATTGTTTAATATATATTTGTAACTTAAGCATAGACTAAGTGGCATTAAATTTCCTATGAATAGGTGTACGAATGGTGTTTGACCTCAAAAGGAAGGGTATATAATCTCCAAATTTGTGTGAATTGCACTATTTTTTTTTTCTTTTCTAATACCTATAGTTAAAAACACAAAAACAAAACAACCTACATTTTACAATTCACGTGATACCGTCTCACAAATGTGAGACGGGATTTTTGGTTTAAATGAGATTAATATTTATCATATTAAATGAATTGATCAACTTTGTTGATCAATAAAATCTCCATATCTTACATAAAATCTCACGTAAGATCGTCTCTTATGAAACCTACTGGTTTCATTAATCTTAATATAAGATAATTGTATATCTTTTATTTTTCCTATTTCTAATCTCAAGTTTTAATTGATCCATATTATTTAAAAGCATCAAATCACATGATTATCATCCCTAAACATATATACAGGTGAAAATGAGATGTAAAAATAAGATCTATAAAAGCAAAGTTCTCAGGAGAATAATTAAATAGAACAAAATTGCAAATTTGTAATGACAGTGTGAAAGTCAATTAGATAGTTCAATGTCAAAATCAATAATTCTGAATGAATAATTAGCTAGGGAGATATTTTGAAAAAATAATAATGCACATATGCTTTATTAATAATACAAAAAAAAAAAAAAAACAGAGAGTAGGAAAGTACCTCACACTAATACATATATACATATAATTAATGTATTTTTCATTACACATTAAATCAGTAAACTTCATAAAAATGTTGTAAAATATGATTAATTGAAAAACTAATTATATTGTATTTCATTAATATGTATTACTAGTATACTCCCTCCATCCCGCTCTATTTTGACTACTTTCCGTTTTTATTTGTCCCATCTTATTTTGTCAGCCAAAAAATGACAAAAAAACATTTTACTCCCTTACCCTCCATTTCTTTCATTTTACAAAATTTGCACTCAAATTATACCTTTAAATTACAAAATTGTTACTCAAAAATAGTAAAATAACATATCTAATTAAAATCAATAGTTTTTTTTTAAACTCCATACCGGATTAACCTAGGCAAAATAGCAGGGATGGATGGAGTATAATTTAGAGTCTCCATTACAATTACATTACGCTGGGCCCACACTACGCTTTACGTTTCCACCGACTTCCATAACTACCCCTTGACTCGTTGACTTTCAACAAAACTTTTGTTTTTTTATATCCCGTTCCATTTTAATTTATTTAAGATTATTTCATATGAATAAGAAAATATTTTATACTCTTTTACTCTTATATATTAAAAAAAACTTAACGTGCAGTTTATTAATTATTCTTAACAAAATTTTAATCCGAAATGGGAGTAAAGATGAAAAGGAAGAATTCATTTCGTCTTGATAATTTGATCAAATAGATCGATAATATAAAGTGAAATATTAAATAAATTGTTTTTAATGAAATGTCAAAGAAAAAGAAAGTATAAATATGGATAGAAAAGTTGGTTTTTATTTCTGAAACTATACAATTCTTTATCTATTATTAAAGTTCATATATCAACTAGAATTTATTAGGAATTAGGAAATATATGAGAAATTAAATTAATCTTTTATTTAGGTACTAGTGTGTATATAGTTCAAATAATAGCCCTAGCTAGCTTATAGCATTAGTGGAGGCACAAGATTGGGTTTTATAAAACGTTGGAACAACTGATCTCCACTGAATTATTATATCTTCAAAGTTCACAAAACCCACCCTTAATCCCAAAATTAGTGTTAATTAATCACTCTTACTAGTTGAGCATGGACAACACTGCTTTTCTTGCAATCATCCTTATTGTTCTAGTCCAATCCCACCACCTCGTCACTTCAGCTCCCCAAAATGGTGGCCCTCTCTTTGGTTTGTGTTCATTGCTAATCTCTCCATGCATATACGATTTCTTGTCAATTTGGGTGTCTTTAATTGTGAGAAATGATTAGAAAGGTGATTTTGAATTAGGGTTTTTTGTTTAATGTGTGCAGATATATGCGAAGAAGCAGGTGTGTGTGGGAGAGGAAAATGTGTGCATGTTAGCAACAACACAGTGGGTTTTGCTTGTGTGTGTGAGCCTGGATGGCAACAGCAAACCCTCCCACAAGTTGATCTCCTTCTCCACTTCTTGCCTTGTGTCATCCCTAACTGTAAGAACAACCCTAGACCTCTCTCTCTCTAGAATCTCTCTCTCTCTCTAGAATCTAATATATGTATATATGGGTTGAATATATACTTGCAGGTACACTTAACTTAAGTTGCACAGATGCTAATCGCCCACGAGACTATGATAATCGGAGGGGAACTAACTCTTCATATTTAGATCGTAATCATTCATTACTCCTTTTTCTTTAATTAGTTATGTAGATTTATATATCCATAATTCTATTTTAATGGTGTTTATAAATAATAGCATGCAATGTGGGTGATTGTGGAGGAGGAAGATGCAGACAGACGTCACCATTCACACGCATTTGTGAGTGTGAAGAGGGTTACTACAATCTCCTCAATTCTACTGTCTTCCCATGCTATAGACAATGTAAGAATACTATATATATACACACTTTCCTATTTAATTATATATAATTATTAAACACCACTTTTATTGTTGAATGATTTGTTTGATCATTAATCTTGAAATAAAAAAGTTAATTATTTTTTTAGTCCATTCATATTTCGATTTTGACATTTTTGCCAACTATCTTTTGAAAATTTGGAAATTTAACCCAAATTCCGTCTCATTAGGCAGATCGGGCTAAATTCGCACGTGATCAGCACATGCACCCTGATTTTCGGGCTATATCAGTCCAATAACTTATCTGTTCTGGCACTTTTGTCCAGGAACTTATATGTTCTGACAATTTTGTCTATTATTTGAGTTATTTATTTAGGTGTTACGTGCAAATTAAGTCTGGTTTGGGATTCAGGCTGAATTTGGGTCAAATGTCCAATTTTTCAAAAGATAAATAGTAAAATCGTCAACTCGAAAAGATAATGAGTAAAATTGACAGAACCTAAAAATAAACTGGGTAAAGAAAATTAATCCTGAAATAAATTCATTAATGTGATGATATTATAATTTAGGTGCATTTGGAGACGACTGTCCAACCCTAGGCTACAACTCATCCACTTCAGTCGTTGATCCCAACCCTTTTAACCTTCGTTACAACCACGGTCAGATCTCTCTCTCTCTCTCTCTCTCTCTCTCTCTCTCTCTCATATATATATATATATATATAATTCATAATTTATTTATGTGATCGATGAGTAAATAATTTGATCTAATATATGAACATTTGGTGGTTAATTGGTAGCAGTGGCAAGTTTAATGAAGAGAGCTGAAGTTGCTTGCTTTGTTGCTATGGCGACAACGTTTATTGGGGCAATTTGGAAGTACATTTAAACATGGAGTTTGCGAAGTCTTTCTATATCAATTTTACTCTTGATTAATTCTCGTCGAGTAAAAATTAGAGTTGTTGTTCTATTTCTTTCTGTTACTTATTTGGTTGTAATGTTTGTAGCATTTTATGATGTCTAAATACTCTTTTGTAATGGAGAAATCATTGCCATCTCAATATCAATACAAACTTATTTACGTATAATATATGTATCTCAAGTTTTGTAAAATTGAAACATCGATAAATCCAGATTATAATCAATCTTTTCCAAACTGTACATGTTTAAGAAATCTGTTGTCTTTGAGTATGCGAAGGAATACAATTATGTTTGAAGAACTGAAGTGAATTTGATTAAATCTTAGTATTGAACTCAACTTAATTAAGTAGTTGTTTTTGACAATATCATGTTTCTTTAATGCACAAATTTATATAAAAATGACGACATCAATTTTGACTTTGATAGAATAAATAATTTAATATCATATTAGATTGAAATATTAAAAAAAATAACCGTGAACTTTACTACTTTAAGGTGCAGTATAAATTAAATTATGCTGCAATTTAATAAATAAACATGCAGTTGATATTTTATATCAACCCAATATTTTTCTTCTTTGTCTTCCATTAATGAAAGTTAGAGAAATAACACAAAAATAACGTTAGTATGAAACGAACACGTAAATTTATATTTACGAAGAGGAGTCTTGTTATTGTCAAATCAAATCAATTAGTTGTCAAATCCATATATAATTAAATTTTAAATCATTAATTTATAACTTGTTTCACAAAATTAAATTTGTGAGAATCCATACTACAAAAGTGAAAGTAATTAAACTAAAATATATGGCTCTTAAATTTGTGAGACAGTCTCATACTACAAGAGAAATTAAATTAAAATATATGACTTATAAATCTATAAGTGGTGTTTGGATGAACATGAATTCAAAATCAATAACTTTCATTTTGAACTAATTTTGAAATCATTTTGGTGAATTTCAATTTCACTCTGGGTTGATTTGAAATCCATTAATTTGAAACCCGAAATTTCAAATAATTTTATCCAAAAAAAGCCTAAAATTATTTCATAATTTCATTTGATAAATTCTTAGGTGAAGTTTGGATTGGTGTGTGTGGGTTAGGATTTAAAATTTGAATTGATTCAAATCCCCGTTTGTTTCAGCTTATAAGAAGATTTTATAATCCATCAAATTTATACTTTATTTAAAAAATACACAACCATTGATCTTATACTATAACTCATTAGTATACAAATTTCAATACACACCTAAATTCTATTATTACAATCATTCAATCAATACCGATACAATGATACATCTAACAATACAATATTACAATATAATATTGGTTTAACATGTATAACATGATCTATATCCTACGAAATCTTAAAACAAACACAGATTTTTTTACCCCAAACAAACACCACCTTGAAAATTAAATTGGAGCCCCTCATAAAACAGAAAAATACATTTATTACCCCACAATCCCATAGTCAGTTCTTGGTCTACATGTTCATCTGGTCTCGGACTCCTCTCCCTGAGTGATGAGTGAGAGAGGAGAGAGAGAGAAGTGCTCTACTGACAAGCAAGAACAGCCCAGCCGATTCCCCAAACCCTATTTAAAGATTCAAGAAAACATCTAAGGATTTGATTCCATTGTTTCAATTATTTCTTACCTTATTGAACGAACATCCGATATTCTTTACTTTCTTCGTTTTTTATCCCCTATTTTTATGTAATATTCTTGGAAATTCTTCACAAAAAATCAGGCCTTTTTCTCCATCTTGTTTAGGTATTGTATCTGATTTTACTTCTGGATTTATTTCCCGATTGTTTGTGTGTCTTGAATTGATATGCTGAACTGTTTGCTCTATGCCACTTCGTTGCCTTGTTCAATACTGAATCCAATCTGGAATGTTGATGAGTTAGTAGTTCAACAGATTGATGCTGGAAACGGGATTGTAAATTTTGAAATCTTGATAGGGTTAGAGAATTTGAATCTCTAGGGTTTTGTCTTTCTGATTCTTTGATGTTTGAACATCAGTAGATTTGCTTTACTTGTTGTTTGTTTTCTTCTCAACATGGGATTTTTCGTTCTCATGTGTGTGAGTGTAGATTGGATCTATCTTAGGTTCACTTATAGTTGATTTTCAAGGCTGTTGGAGATCAATATTTAGGTTGATATGCTTTTCCTTTTTTTGGTCTAAGTTATTTCAGACAGGTTTGTTTATTTCATTTTCTTGGATTATAGGCAATCATGGGGAAAAAGGTGAAAAAGAAAGCAAGAAGTGGTCAGAAGGATAAACGGGGTCCCTTAAAGGCTTCTCAACAAGACTTGAGCAATGCTGAAACCCCTGTCAATGGAGTTGTAGCTATCAAAGATAGAGAACTGTGTTCCCATGTTGACAGAGGGATTAATTTAGAGAAACTTTCAGCTAAATTGAAGTCTTCAGAGTCTCTCAAATGTGAAGATTGTCGGGGAAATGCTGTTGATAGACGAGTAAATAAAGGACAAAGTAAACATGGGAAGAAAGGAGGGAGTAATTCAAAATCAGAGTCTAAAGCTATTTGGATGTGTTTGGAATGTGGACACTACTCATGTGGAGGTGTTGGATTACCAACTACACCCCAGAGCCATGCTGTTAGACATTCAAAACAGAATCACCATCCGTTAGTGGTCCATTATGAAAACCATCAACTACTTTGGTGCTTTTTGTGCAGTAAACTAATTCCTGCTGAAAATTCTGAAGATAATAAACATAAAGAGGTCTTAAATGAGGTTGTGAAACTGCTGAAAGCGCAACCAGGTGAAGGATCAGGTGAAGGATCAAGTGTAGATGTTGAGGATGTGTGGTTTGGAGGTGGTAGTGTGACAAGTGCGATAAAATCGGACTACTCTACAAGCACTGGTCCAGCTGAGAGAGCTGGCCATACGGTAAGGGGTTTAAATAATTTGGGGAATACCTGTTTCTTCAATTCTGTCATGCAGAATCTATTGGCTATTAATAGATTACGCGATTACTTCATCAAATTAGATGAGTCAGTTGGTCCTCTAAGTGCTGCTATGAGAAAGCTTTTCCTTGAAATGTGCAATGAAGCTGGATCAAAAGGTGTCATTAACCCCAGGTCTTTATTTGGTAGTCTTTGTACCAAGGCTCCTCAGTTCAGGGGATATCAGCAGCATGACAGTCATGAGTTGCTTATATGTTTGCTTGACGGTTTATCCACTGAAGAACTGAGTTCAAGAAAAGACCCCAAATCTTCTCAGGCTTCAGTAACAGGTCCAACATTTGTGGATTCCATCTTTGGTGGACAAATTTCTAGTACTGTTAGTTGTTTGGAATGTGGACACTCATCCACAATTTATGAACCATTTTTGGATCTCTCATTGCCAGTTCCTACCAAGAAGCCTCCACCCAAAAAGATTCAACCCATCACTCGAGGCAAGAAACCAAAACTGCCTCCAAAGAGAAGTGGAAGGAATCTCTCCAAAATTAACAGAGAAACAAATACTTCACCTAGAGAAAGTGTTGTTGACTTATCAAATGGTGGCAGTTCTTCAGGTGAGGTGCATTCTACAGCACAGCTAGTGGAGCAATCAGTGCCTTCTTCGAGTGATTTTGCATTCTCAGATTCCACTGACCCAAACACCGTTGCTCTTGATATGGGTCTGACAGCTGGAGATCTTTCAGCCATTCAAAATCCTAAAAACCAACCAGCAGGTCTAAACGCTGGAGAGCAGTCAATCTCTGAGGATACTTTTGCATGGTTGAATTACCTCGAGCCCAATCCAGTTTCACATGAAACTGATCTTGCTTCAGAAAATGATGATATTTCGGCAATTCAAGATTTTGTAAATGAAGGTGGTCAGCAACATGATGTCCTCTCATTGTCTGTTACATCTGATTCTAGGATTGAAAGTAATGCAGTGAATGGTGTTTTGGCAAAGAATGAGGAACACACTGATGCCCCTGGGCCAGGAGTAATAGCACAAGAACGGGATGCTTTTTCCCTGTTTGAGGACGTGCGAAATGTAGAACCACAATTTAATGAGAAAATCTCCCCAGATAGTTGCTTAACCAAAGAGGTGGTTCAGGGTGATGTTGATATAGGTCATGGCTCCGAGTCGTTGAGTCAAAAATGTGCTGAAGACTCAAATACTTCAGAGAGGGATAATGAAATAACTTCAGAGATTCTGGGTCCAACAATTATGTCATGTGCAAGTAAAGAAGTTGCTCCCTCTAGTACTGAGGTATCAAGAGCAGACGTTGAGGTCCCATCAGCAGTACTTAGTGAGGAGCAAGATTCTTTAGGTTTTGATGGGTTTGGAGATTTGTTCAATGAACCTGAGGAATCCTCAGGGCCCTTGGACCAACCTACTACCCAGGCAAGTGATATTACCAAAAATGGAGTTATTGGAAATACCAGTGAGTCTGATCCAGATGAGGTTGATAATGCTGATGCTCCGGTATCTGTGGAGAGTTGTTTGACTTTTTTTATGAAGCCGGAAATTCTTTCTAAGGATGAGCATGCTTGGCAATGTGATAATTGTTCAAAAGTTCTGCGAGAACAAAAAATTAAATTGAGAAAACTTCAAGTGCCTACCGCTGATAATGTGCCAAATGGTTGTGAGGATAGAAGTCCCAGTGGTCTGCTGGATGTTGGAAAAACTCGCAACACGGAGAAAACTATGAATGGAAACATAGAAGTTGATCCTTCTGATGGCAAGTCAGTGCCTGACGACGGGGAGACTTGTGAAAATGGGAAATGCATTCTTGGAAGCCAATCAGAAAGTGAGATACAAGTGAATGCGTGTCCTGGAACATCAGAATGTTCAACAATCAGTAGTCAAGTGAATAATCCACCCCGTGGAGAATGTGACTCTTGCAAAGATGGCTGTGCACAAAGTGATTTACTTTCTCGGAAATGTGAATCAGAAACAAGCGAGCAAGAGGAAGTAAACACGGAAATTTTGAAAGTGAAGAGGGACGCAACTAAAAATATCCTTATCAGCAAGGTTCCTTCTATTTTGACGATCCACCTAAAGAGATTTAGTCAAGATGCCAGAGGACGCTTGAGTAAATTAAACGGTTATGTGAATTTCAGAGAGACAATTGATCTAAAACCATACTTGGACCCCAGGTTTGATTTCACTCTGGTTTCTTCTTTTGTTCTTCAATGTTTATTATTTGGTAGATAAGGCTTGGCTACAGCAATGCTAATTCTAGCATGTGTTTGGTTTCTTCTTTTTGTTCTTCAATGTTTATTATTTAGTAGATAACCCTGGCCTACAGCAAAGTGTGTTTATTTGCCACAGCCATTGTTCTTGATGGATGTATAGTGTTTGCTGTTACTATTAGTTTAGCTTGCACCTTTTCCTTTGTTTGCATGGAACTCCTTTGATTTGTTATAAAGCATTCAATTCCCCTCTTTCAAATTTTGACGATCCACCCCTTTGATAGATGATCTCCTTTAGTCTCAAATTCTGTTCCATCTGTTTATCATTCTAATGCTGATGATTTGATTTAGGAATCAGTAGCTGTTAGTTGTTTCACCCGTTTTTTCTTTTTTTCTTAATTTTTGGGTAATTTTTTGCATCTGGTCAATTATCCTTAATCCATTGATACAGTGATTGATATAGGGAATTAGTTGTATGGATTTGTGGATCAAAGGTGAAACTCATGCATTAGTTTACTATCATTTAATCAAGTATTAGTTTACTATCATTTAATCAAGTTCGAAGTATATAGAATGCAAAATTGTTAGAACTTGATATAACATATGCAGAAACTTTTAGATTCTTGAATCCTGTTTGCTGAGTTGTTATGCTCATCAATATTCTTTGCAGGTCCACTGAAAAAGATACGTTTACATACCGCCTCGTTGGAGTTGTGGAGCATTTAGGGACGATGAGGGGTGGCCATTATGTGGCATTTGTGAGGGGCACTGAAGAATACGGAGATGGCGTTTGGTATCACGCCAGTGATGCAAACGTGCGACAGGTTTCCTTGGAACAAGTCTTGCGTTGCGAAGCCTATATTTTGTTCTATGAAAGAACTTGAGAAGATCACATTTTGTTCTTTTTTTATTCTTTTTTTCTTTTCTCACATCGAGATACAGAGAGAAAGCCAGAGGGAGAGAGAAGCAGAGTATAACAGCAACTGCTTTGTAGTCACTCAATTCACAATTTTGGAGGTTCAGTGGTTTCAAATTGTGTAATTTTTTAACAGATTATCAGATTTTGTCTTATAAGTTTACAATATCCAATATTTGGATCATTAATTGAGCCATTATTTGCCCTTTCTTTGTGTTCTAATTTTTATGGTTTTGGTTCATTTCTGGGCTTTTTAAATTAACAAAGTTAGTAAATGATGGCCACTTAATTTTTCAACTTTAGGCTCTTGATACTCTCTCTTTGTATATATCTTATTTTGTCACTTTAACTTTATTTTTCCTTTCTATTTTGTAACTTCCAACTTATTAATTTGAATTACTTGATCAAATAAAATAAATATTAGTTACTTTTTGCTAAATTATATACATAAGAAATGGTTTATAATTGAGGAAAATAAAAGTAATGCTGGCTTTATATTATTACAAATAGTGGGAATGATATTTGTGATTATATTATTACAATATTTGTAAATAGTGGGAATGATATTTGTGATTATATTATTACAATATTATTACAAATAGTAGGAAAAGCACAATGAAAGTTACAAGCAATGATGAACTTGATCATCGTAGTAGGAAAAGCACAATGAAAGTTACAAGCAATGATGAACTTGATCATCGTATAATCACAAAAATTAGCATGATGACAATGGGTTAGGAATATTCCATTTATTTAGATTTCTATAATGATATGATTATTTTGATTTTATTTATTTATATTTTTCATATCTAATGATTTATATTTGAATTAGTTGCAATAGAGTGGATGTGAATATGACTGTGAATATGACTGGACTTGATTTTCCATCTCATATTTCTTAATACTTATGATGATAATCATTTTTAAATCAATACTTCTTTATTTTCATATTTGAAAGCAAAAACATTTGCATTAAAATTCGGAGGTTATATAGAACTGCCAATCATTGTTCATCACCACTCATTCTTACTCACTTCAATACTTATATGGCCCCACTTATTCCTATATTTATTTCTATTTCATTTTATTTTTTTTGGTTGAAATAATCCAAGTCTAAATAATGTCACAGACTTGTTTCTTCCCAAGTAGGTGTTATTAGTAAGTGTTGCTCCCAAGTAAGTGTTGTGTGTGCTAAGTGGAAAGCTAAGTAAACAATTTAAAGGATGGTGGGAAAGCTTGAAACTCAAATACTAATAATTGCTTGCATGATTTACAAATGTGGTCCTACCTCTATTTATACTAGTTCACCCTAATGAATGGTGGAGATCAATTTAATCTAATGGTTAGGAGTGTTCTCCATAATTCTCTACCATACAAGGAAAATTTTAGACTACTTTTAGAATTATTTACAAAGGTCTCCTACACATTCTAGATTATTCTAGATTATGTACAAAACTCTCCTACACATGCTAGATAATTCTTATATGTGGACCAAGTGATTGGGTCAATTTGTACGCTAGGGGTGAACCTCCAAATCCAACAAGAAAATGCGCATAGGCCCATATTGTGTGACAATAAGCTGTTATGGAAATTATGAAATCTTAACAACCTATGTATGTAAGACGAAATTGTGGGACAAAACAGGTAATTTAGTATTAGTCTGTCTTGGCCGATATAAAGCCTTTTCTGTTTAGCAGCCAAACTCACATTCTATTTCTCTCACATCACTCACAGAAGCTGTTTCTTTCTCTCTCTAAACAGCTCCAAGAGAGAGGCTCTCTATACAGAAGTCACCATTTTGAGTTATGGAGAGAGCTCAACTTCACCACATGTTTCGAGCTTCTGAAGCCCCCATGGATTTCATGTCCCCTTCATGGACCGTTTCAGCTCTCCAGTTCTCGAAAGCTTTGCCGCCACCGCCACCGCCATCTCAGCTTTTAAACGGCGGCGGTGATATTACACATGAAGATATTGCGGCGGAGCTGGAGGCTGCGGCGGCGGCTGCTGCTGCCACCGTTTCTGGAAACCCTTTCTCGTTCGCTTCTTCCGAGACTTCTCAGCTCATCATGGAACGCATTATGTCTCAGTCTGTGAGTAAACTCTCCCTCTCTCTCTCTCCTCTCTCTCTCTCTCTCTCTCTCTCATGCTCGTGTACAACATGTGCAGCAGGAGGTATCACCACGTACTTCAGTGAGGCTATCCCACAGCAGTGGACCTCTCCATGGTGGCTGTGGCTCTCTCTCTGATAGCCCTCCTGTCTCCCCCTCGCAATTGGATGACCACAAGGTCCTTTTTCTTCTTACCTTCTTCCTCCTCTTTTTCTTTCTTTATTTGCATTTACTTACTCATCAAGAGAGAGAGAGAGAGAGAGAGAGAGAGAGAGATTTAGTTGTGGTCATCATGAATTGCCATAAATATATGTAATAGACTTCTAACTTGATTGCCTAACAATAAGGGAATGTCAAGAATTTATGATGTGGGACATCAACTATATCTCTTTGTGGTTCATGTTGACTAGATAAACTTACACATCCACTTTCTTGGTGACCTGTAATAATAGTCTCATCAATTCAATCAAGAACACATTTTTCGCCATTAACACATGATCAAGAATCTTGTAATATCACCATTAACACATGAAGTATTCTCAGTTGAACGAGACCAATCAGTACAAAAGCTTCGTGGCAGTTGGCAACTCTGTGACAGGTAGAAAAACGGTTGGGAGGTGGTTGAAGGATAGAAAAGAGAAGAAGAAAGAGGAGATGAGGGCCCAAAACGCGCAGCTTCATGCCTCCGTTTCTGTGGCCGGAGTAGCAGCCGCGATTGCAGCAATCACGGCTGCTACTGCCACGTCATCAAGGGGTGGCAGAGACGAGCAGATGGCTATAACCAATATGGCTGTGGCATCTGCTGCCACCTTGGTGGCTGCACAATGTGTCGAGGCAGCCGAGGCGATGGGGGCCGAGCGTGACCACTTGGCCTCCGTCGTTAGCTCCGCTGTCAACGTCCAATCCGCCGGTGATATCATGACCTTGACTGCTTCTGCAGCTACTGGTATTTCTCTTGCTCTTCTTCATCAGCCTAAAATGTCCATCATTTTGGTGATTTTGGATTGGATTCTATCATGTTTCTTTTGAAATTTGCTTAAGTTAGATCTCAATTAATTAGTTTTTTGAACAAAACTTGGTTTCTCTGTTTTAAGGACACTTATGTTTATTGATCTCTAAGTTGGACAGAAAAATACATGTTTGTGTTTTTTCAATCAAGATTGTACTTTTCATGTTCCTTTATGTATAATGGGTAGAAACAAAAGACGGCCCTTAATCTGATATAGGACTACTTTCGTAGCTCTACGAGGCGCTGCTACATTAAAGGCGAGGGCGTTGAAAGAAGTGTTGAACATCGCGTCTGTGATCCCAGTCGACAAGGTGATGGGGATGCCTAATGGAGGAAGTTTAAGTGGTGAAGTTGTTCAAGAAGACAACTTTCTAGGAGTTTGCAGCAGGGAACTGCTTGCTAGAGGCTGTGAGCTTCTCAAGAGAACTCGAAAGGGTAATTATACGATGGTTTCAACGATGAATTAGAGACGAAAACTGGTGACAAACAAGTTTGTTTAACAGTTATGGTTAATGCAGGTGATCTTCATTGGAAAGTAGTGTCTGTTTACATCAACAGAATAGGGCAGGTAGGCCTTTATTCTCCATGATTGAACAATCAAACTCTGCTTTTCCACTTTATCTTGTGATCTAAAGTAGAGTTTGATGATATAGGTGATGGTGAAGATGAAGAGTAAATATGCAGCTGGGACAGTCACAAAAAAGAAAAAGAGTGAGTCTTGTTTCTTTTTTGTTTCTGCTTTTGTCTTGAATTGGAGGTGGTGGGCTATCTCCCATTTGGGGATTTGAGAAAGCTAAGATAAAGAAAGTTGCCATCTTTTTCTTTTTTTTTTTGTTTTTTGCTTTTGGAATTCTCAGATTTAGTGATGGGAGTTCTGAAGGATGTCCCGGCTTGGCCGGGGCGCCACTTGCTCGAGGGCGGAGAGAACCGGCGGTACTTCGCCTTGAAAACGGCAGCGCGTGGGGTCATCGAGTTCGAGTGTAGGAATCAAAGAGAATATGATATATGGACCAAAGGTGTTTCAAGATTGCTCACAATTGCTGCAGATAAAAAGAGACATAAAATGTGATGTTTTGTTGGTAAAATCTAACCTTGTATCTTCAAGTTTGGTTGGGATTGGTGTTGTTTACTTTATAGATGTGTGTTTCTATTTGCAATGGTGAAAAAGTAATGTGAAATGAAGAAAGCTAGAAAACCATGTGATGTAGTGTCTTTGTTCACAATTTGTTACAAAGAAAAAGGGTATCTTGGTCAAAAAGAATGGGAGAATCCTATTTTTTTCAAAGGTTACATGTTATCATTACAAGATCAAGTTTGTTGTTCATGTGGGCCTAGCTAGATTAAAGTTTTTGATTTGGACCTGTAATTACCACTTTTTGTATATAATGCATCAACCCTTTCTGTAATAATCCATCCCAAAATCACTTAAAAGAAAAGGATAGAAAAATTCATGGAATCTTTGTGGAATAGAATCTATTAGAGACCCTTTAATCCAAACATAGCCTAGGATCAAACCATTTACTTAATTGATAGTACTATAATAATGATCTAACATTTGAGAATATAAGACAGAATATCTTGACACACTTGCAACTCTTCTGAAAGAAACTATTCTTATGACAGAAGATGAACAAAACCTAGAACAAAACACACACTTTCAACCCTTTTTCTTCAGATCAAAGATAGAAATTTAAAGTTTCTTCTTTCCTCACAAATCCATCAAACACCTTATGAACAACACTGCAGATACCCTCCTTAGTCATCTCCAAAAATCTGAAGAATGTACAAGAAGAGATTGACAATGTCGAGGTACAGAGTGATGGCTGCATCGATGTACTGATCGTAGTTGAAACGCTTGATCAAGTTATCCGTATCGTATATGATGAAGCCCGAGAAAACGAGCGCTCCAATGCACCCAATCACCTGCTCTCCAACTCTTCCCATTGGGAAAATGATCTGCCATAATAAGGCACACTCAAATAAGCAGAGTTTCCAAGCATATATGATATAAGTCATAGGAAAATGTAAGAATTAGTGAAGCATAGACTCACTCGAATGAGACCAAATGCCATGAGAAGGACGAGAGCACAAAGCAAGAAAGGGCCGAGGAAGCTGAAATCAGCGCCTCGTTTTGCAGCATAGAATGTGAACAACGTGAGAGTAACGGTCACAGTTAGAGTTAGGCCAGCAGCCAGCAACACAGCCTCACCTAGTAATGGAAATTTAGGGTGATCAAGAAAAGGCTAATCAATGGTGTAAACGTATTCTTTTCGATACAAATTCAAGAAACGAATAAAGACTACCTTTCCTTTGAGTGCAAGCAGCCCCGATCATGAATGCCATCGCGAAGGTGAAGAGAAACAGGACGATATAGTTCCATGGATGCCGTTGGCTAACGCAAAGCATCATAAAGAGCACTGCAATGCATTCAACCATTCAAGAAAACAATTAAGAAAACATATACCATGTTCTTAGCTCAATCTTTTCCTTTTAAACAAGTCCCAAATACAATTATTAACTTCTTCAAAACAACCCAAAACAACTGCTTTTGAAAATCCCAAATGTGATCCTTTGATCATAAAAGGCCAATTTTCTGATCTATGGATCAATCTTTTGGGCCATCTTTCAATGCATTTGTTTTTCCAAGAATTGCATAAAACCTCTACATAATCAAAAACAAGAAAGCAATATATTCACTTTCACATACACAACCATAGAATTGAATAAGAAAAAAGCCCTAATTATCAAAAGGAAAAACATAAACAGCCACAAATTCCCAACACAAATCAGAATAAAAGAATCAAGCCAAGAACAATCGAATCACTCACGAATAAATGTAAGAACAATGACGCCGATCATGACGTAAAGCCCAGAAGTTGTACGCATGAATTCTCGAACAGGTTGGATTAAGGTCATGGCAATAGAACAGGCAAATGTGATGAGTAACTGCACGCACAGGATGGAATAAACTTTACGGATGAAACCCCATCGGAGCTGTGGATTCTCTTGCATGCCTGGGTAAAGTTGGCCATGCCCCATTTCAATGTCATTCTTGTTTGAGTAAAACGCCATTGTTTTCCAACTCTATCAACAAGATTTCTTTTTTATGTCTCTTTTTTCTGAAGAAACTGCAAAAGTATGTGTTGTGTGTGAAAATTTCTTGAAATTTTGCCATCGTGTTTTTGTGTGTATATATAATGGATATTCATGGTCATGGAAGACGAAAGGAAAAACTGTGGTGAGTTTTAGAGAGCGGGAAAATCGGAAAATATGTTGATGATTTGTGGTTTTTCTTTAAAATAAAAAAAATAACAAAATCCTTATCATATAGTGATTAATGGGGAAAAATTCGTAATTAATATGAAAAGATTTTAGGGAATATTTTTATTTTTTGAAAGGGAAGTTTTTAGGAAATATTTGATCATTAATTTGCGGTAATATTATTTTGCATGCATTTTGCACCTTTCTCAACCTCTCATAAGTCATAGCCACCATATATAAATAGGCAAAAAATAATTCTCTGAATTATCAAAGGGTGCACTTGGAGTACATGCGGAAGTGGGTTGGGTTTGGATCGATCCGGATCTTTGAACTATTTTTTTTTTTCGTTCCAGGTGTTGATATTTATATTGTATGATATTTATATATATAAGTATAATCTCTATATACAAATATTATAACCTTTATGTATTGTAATTTGGAAAAAAGGAAGACTTTCTTAGTTTTAGAGAATGTTAATTTGATTTAGATTACAAGTCTTTTTAAACATATTAAGATATGTGTTACCTTTTAAAATTTTCTTAAAACTCTATAATAAATATTTTTAATTCTCTTCCAAAATGTATAAAATTACGAGTTTATAAGATATTAGTTTCATAACTTATTATGAAATATGATATTATCAACATATAAACTCTTGGCTTTTGTTCCTTATTGTTCCTCTTCGTTTTTTCATACCCCATTCTTCCAATTCTTGATGATATACATTGTTCCAGTATATTGTTACATGTGGTTTGGTGTTGAGTTCATTGTGTTGTCGTTGTATCTTGGGAAACAAATATCTACTTGAATCTCGAGCAATGTATGAGGACAAATTTACTTTAAGGAAACCGTGGTTGCCACAGGTCTCGACTTCCTTCTGATTCTACAGTGTTCTCCTTCTTTTTGTTTCTAACAATTAAAGACTGATCATGCATTCAATGAGAAATTTTTAATAGTTTCCTACTTAAAAATATATTAAAGAGTAAAGACCAAATCATCAAATCATTCCGTTTTATTTTAGGTTCCATTTGAACATGATCATTTGAAATTGCAATCTACTCAAATTGGAATAGATTTGTGATTTACGGAAATAACTCCAAAATTAATTTCAAATAGTGGCCATGAATTTTGAATCAATCAACTTCATCCAAACACCATGGATAGATCAAATCCATCCTTCCAAATGTTGGTTTATTTATTTTTTGGTATTAAGTTCTTTGTATTAACAATGTGGGGAGATTTTTATGTACCTAAATGAGATTGAAAGTATTATTCAACCTAGACAAATAGATAAAATTCAAATTATAAAGCTTTTCAGAGCAAGAATTTATGAGACCAGAAACACCAAATTCAAAGTCAGATATTCAGTGCCAACCACGCTGTCACTCATTGTCCATTTCTTTTATTAATTCATTCATACTTTTTTTTTTTTTTTTGATTGAAGAAATAATAAAAACTAAAAAAAAAAAGTCATGGAAAAGGATATATGTTGTGTATGGGAATGGGCAAAACTGTGTTTAGGTTTGGGTTTATTGAGAAAATAGGTGCCTATTGAGGTCATTCCATGTCTACCTTTTCATTTCTTTTTCCTTTTTTATTTAAGAAATAAAATGGACATGAATTATTTGTTCCATTTAGGGAAATAACTTGTCACTTAACCACTTTTCTATATATGTGTATATATATACACACATACATATATGCACGAATTTAAGAAATTATTTCATGAATCAAAGCTCATGAGATGAATTACCTCGAAAGATTGAAATCATGTAAATGAAATTATACGGTCGCTGACCTAATAAATTACTAGACTGTTGAAAATTAAGTATATTGCATTGAATTATAGAAAAATTTAGAAATTATGACAAGGTCAAAAGAAGTGGAAATACCTCATTTTACCCAAATTTATGGGTTAAGGAACTTTAATACCTGTTTTTTTAAGAAATAACTTTTTTTTTTACCTAATTTGGGTAGTGAAATGTCCTTAATACCCTCAACTTAATTTTGTATTGTTGTTCATTGCAATACATTGTAATTTAATTCAAATACATTGTAATTTCTGTATTCAAATTAAATAATGTAATGAAAGTTCAAAAAGAAATTTGGAACTCCAAAAACACCATAACCCACGTTTTGCAATCACATTTTCATGTTCTCATCTCCTCCGAAGAATCGTTGCATGACTTGACAAATTTTCTCATTTTTTTCATGATTCTCATCTCCATTGAAACCTTGAAGCACGTCAAAAGCAACTGAAGTTAATTTCATTGAAAATGGTAAGTTTCATTTCTATTTCTATGTTTTGAGTATTTAATGATATTTCATTGTAAACTCCTAATGAATTTTATTGTTTAAATTTCTGTTTGAAGTTAAGTTGATATACACCATATTTAATAGTACAAACTCTTTTGTTTTAGGTTTCAGCATTATCCTTGTATGTTGATTTTGGGTAGTTCTGACTTTTGAGAATGATTCTTCACGATACGGCTCCCTTATGAAGATTTGTTGATATGCACGATATTTAATAGAGAGTTAACTCTTTTGTTTTACGTTTTAGTTTTTTCGTCATTGATGTTGGGTAATTCTCATTTCTGAGAATGAATGTTCATGATTTGAAATGTAATAAATATTCGCGATATGAACTGATAATACGTGTTCATGATATGAAAATTTAATACGTGTTCACGATTGTTATTTTCAATTAATTGCTAGCAATATATATATATATGTCTTTTTTTTAATGTAATTAATCCATAAAACAAATATTTAAACATAATATTAATTTATTATTATTTATTATTAATTATATTTTAATGTGAATTAGAAATTATTAATGTCATAATTAATTAGTCTAATATGACGATTTTGACACAATTAAAAAATGCAACCAATAAATAATTAATTTGAATTGATAATAAATAAATAAAATAGAATAAAAATTAGTGGATAATGAGACTCACATGTAATGATTAAAATGATTTTCAAAACTTATTCAGCGTGTTAGAGATGAAAACTTCATTTTTTCAGATGAAAACTTCAGATATGGATGTCATAGCGTGTTCACGATATGAGTAGGTGTGTTCACGATACGAGTAGTCATCGTGTTCACGATATGAGTGGTCGTGTTCACGATATGTGTGTATCGTGAACACGATATAAGTATATCGTGTTCACAATACATACATGAGTCGTCGCCTTAATGAATTATTCCAGCGAGTCCAACTCGACTCGAGTAATATTACTCGAGTCGAGTTTAAATGTAAACACAATTACTCAAATCGTGAACACGCATACTCATATCGTGAACACAACTACTCATATCGTGAATACGATGACTATTCATATCGTGAACACGCTGTAACATCCATATCGTGAATATATCGTAAATGCGCAGAACATACAATTATTCACACCAGAAAATTCAGGAGGTTCACTCAACCTTCAAATCATCAAATTCAAAGTTACTCCATAACATTCAACCTTTTTTCGACCTCCTTCACTCAACTCGTTTTCCATCTTGATCTGATAACCGTAAAAAAATACATCTTCAAATTTACCAACGAGATCCAAACTTTATTCTAAAATTTTCATTTGCCATTAGTATTGAAGTGGTGAGGATTGCACATGGTGGACTTTTTTGTATGAGAGTGTATGATTAAAGTGGTTGCTACAATGGAGTTTTGGTGGATATTTTTTTTTTTATAGATTCATCAAATATATCATATTAGAAGTCTCAAATGTCTCGTAGCAGTTCAGAAGCCAAACTGGAAAGTATTGGTATAGAGAAATGAAATTTGGTGTGGAGGTAAATGATATTTGGGTGGGGGAAATAAAATTTCAACTTTTCAAAATGAGGGGAATTTTGTCTTTGGATTTCATTTTAAATTTTGTATTTTGTATTTAGTTAGTATATCTTCACTTGTATTTCACATTTAATATATTATATTTAATTTTTACATTATGTAAATATGTAGTTAAGTTGAGGATAAATTGGATATATTACTACCTAAATTGGATAAAAAGTTCACTAACTTATAAATTTGGGTAGTTTAGAAATCGAGCCTAAAAAAATCAACTTTGTTAAGAAAAGTAGATTACCAATTGCGTGCATTTCATATTTAAATTTAACCAAATTTAGTCTAGCATCTACTCTTGCATTAATTTGAAAATACATAATAAGAAATCATCAAGTTAAATTTTTATTTATTTTACCGTAATAATTGAACTGTCAAAACTTTATCAGTTGGTATTTGGTCAGAACCACAGTAAAAATGGATCTCCCTCGTAGTTATTACTTACTGTTCATTGGAACAGAAAACCATAAAATAAAAATCAATCCAATTAAATTATATACAGTGTTTTGGCTGCTAATTTCAGAACTCTTTTTTTTTTTGGGATAGATAATTTGGCTTTAGACTTAAAAAAAAGGTATGAAATAAGAAAATGATCTTATTAAATACAGAAACCCGTAATAATATACGAATTTTTAATGTTTGGACACATCTCAAAGGATGGTTAAATTATAAAATAATCAAGTGTAATATAAACCAAAAATCTTAATTTACTTTTGTTTATGACAAATATTAGGAAATAAAATATAAAATGAATTAAATAAACTATTTAAATATCATCTTTTGATTAGAACTAATAGTTACTCTCATTACTCTGTCCTTAACTATCACTAGCATTAATGCAAGTCATGACTCATATAACTATATAAGCCTAAAGAAATTAATGCACCTAAATAAATATTAGTATAGAAATTATATTCAAAATCAAATATAATTCTAAAAAAAAATTATCTTCCCAAACTTATTATAACCTGGCCAGGCTTCCACTATTTTATTTTATTCTTCAATTTTTTTTTCAAGAAATGTCAGAACCAAATGAACAATTGTGAAACTCAACTACAAAATAGTAAATTAAAAGGGTCTCTGAAAAATGAAAATCTGAACTACTATACACACTGTATATATATATATATATATAGCAACATTAATAATAAATTACAATAATAATAATGATGACAAGTAGTGTGCAAAATTTCATAAATTTAGACAACAAAATAATTTCCTTATTTCTTATAATTTTATCCTAAGGCATGTAAAGTTTATTTCTACACTTGCATCTCCAAGCCTCTGGATAATATTCCAATTTCATACTGAACCCGGGTTGAATCGGAACGTGAACCGGTCGACACGGTTCACACCTCCCACACTTGGATCTGCATGTCGGCGGCGACGACCCCGGGCCACCGAGTCGCCGCCGTGCCGTGACTCGCTCCACCACCTCCTCCTTAATCTTCCTCACTCCAACACCTACACAGAAGAAATAGGGTATAGTTATTTACTGGGTTTTTTTTTTCAAAAATAATCGTCCTTTAAAATAAACTTATAAAAAAGTTATTTTTTTGTAATAATTATATATATATATATAATAATAATCACGTAGAATTAAATGTGAATAAAGTTGGAAAAATACCTTTATATTTTCTTGGTAATAAAAAATTAAAATAATTTTTACTCTTTGTTCAAAAAATAATCGTCCTCTAAAATAAAATAACCACGTTACTAGACATCAAATACATTAATAACATTAAATTGCCTTAGTGATAAAATACTATAATTATTTTTCTAAGTAATTAACAAATTAAGGGTCTGTTATTTTTCTTGCACTAAGATGGCAAAATAGTATTTACGGAAAAGAAACTTACTGAATTGGAGAGATGGGTTGAAGCCAAATGCTGAGATGGATGCAAGGAGGAGGAGGATTACGGTGGCGAA
Source organism: Scutellaria baicalensis (assembly GCA_005771605.1). Lineage (NCBI taxonomy): Eukaryota > Viridiplantae > Streptophyta > Magnoliopsida > Lamiales > Lamiaceae > Scutellaria > Scutellaria baicalensis. Next base: position 14,252,743 of record CM016728.1, read on the forward strand.
GAAGAATGCTATACGGCGGCGGCGGCGGTGGTGGGATGTGCCCATCGCCGATGGTGATGGTGGTGGTGGAAACTTATGAAGAAAGAAAGTGGAGTGAATTAAGAAGGGAATGACTGCGTAAATTAATGTGTGAGTAAGTGGTGTGTGTGTGTGTGTGAAGATGTTATTATTATTGCAGAAGCAAGCGTGTGTGTGAGTCCAAGTCAAAGAGACATGAATCTCTCTCTCTCTCTCAAAATCTCTCTCTCTCTCTCTCTAGAAATAGGTATGGAGGACAGGAGAGTGAAAAGTGTTTATTGTATAGTATAGTATGAACTAGGTTTTATCCAACATTGCAACTTTATCATTCATTTTCAGTCTAGATTTTTGGAATTCTTCTTTTGTTTTCTTTGTTTTTATAATCGTTTTCCTATGCAAACTTGATAGTTTTAAAATATGACCGTGAGAAGGGTTTACGTGAGACGGGTGTATGTGAGATGGGTCAACACTTAATTCATACTTCACGATTTAAATATAAATTTATGGAAATGCATTTGATTATGGGTAAATTAAAAGATCCACTCTCACGGAAGCTGAATGTATTAGAGCTTCTGTGAAACTGCCTCATTGATTCTTAATCCATAAAATATCAATAAATTTATAAGAATGAGAAAAGATGTTTGGGTTGTAAGTATCAACTCGTCTCATAAAAGTATACCCATAAATATTCTCAAATAATATTGAGTGTGAATATTATTTTTGTGTTTGAATTGTGTGCAGAAGAAAAGAAAAGGTGATATAGATAGATTTGTTTGGTTTTGAAGTATTTTGAAGGGTCCCATAAGCATATGGGGTGATTGATATATGCAGGCTATAGCACTGTCCTAAATGAAGTACCAATGCTATTTCTATTGCCACACGCTTATTTTCATTTTATTATTCCAACCATTATTTTAATTTCTAATGTCATTTATACTCCAATTTTATAGTTATATAGATACATTCTCATTTATTGTTTTTGACATACTGAAACACTTGTTATATAATTAATTTTGCATATATTTAACAACTCATATCATCGTCTCAAAGAAATATTAATTGTCCTGAAGTTCCAGTACTATTCACTCCTTGATTTGTAAGATTTCCTTCAAAATATGTGTGTGAGATCGAGTGAGACTATCTCACACGGGTTTTATTTTGGGAGTGATCAAAATACATGAACCAAAATTAATTTTATTGCAATGTTGAGTATAAAATATTTAAATTTGAGTCTTATTTGTGGACTGCACCTTTTACAGTCCGACCACAGACTCAGTGCGACAGAAATGAGAAAAAGGAGTCAATGTTTGTGTTGTTCTTCCTCCATTGCAAAACATGTAGACCAATGAGAATATATTAATTTCTTGAAATTCAAATAAAATAAATATCCCATTTAAATTCCTCATTAAGTTATGAGGTTTCTTTGTTTAGGATATTTAATTTCTTGTAAGTTTATCGATTTAGAGCTTTGAATGCTAAGTAGACAATCGGTTTTGAGCTTTTTAAGATTAAAACTATCAATCAAGACTATTATTGTTCATATCTAATTTCGGTTTTTAGCCTTATTATTTTCATATATAATTGATATTTTTTAATACATGTAAAATTCATCACTCATTTTAATATTTAGGGTTATTATTTTAAAAATATCTTCAAATAAGTGGAAGAGCAATCAAAAACCTTAATTTTGGGAATCTTCATGAATTGAACTTCAAATTCTTAGGCAATAGATCGATACTCCTAATAATTAATTAATTATATTTAATTTGGAGCCCTAAATTGGTATTTTAGTAAAATTAATTAAGAAAAAGGTACACATTGAAAAGTGTCTCATCATAAAGCCTCCAAATTCTTTGAAATTACTTCTTATATATTAATTGTCATATACACCATTTGTACCATTAATCTGTCACGTCATCACATATTTGAAATAGTAATGTTCATATTCGATCTTTTTTATTTCTTTCAATTTCATGACTTCATCAACAAATGATCTTAGCAAGGAATCGATCACACTTCCAAGTCCTACTTATTTTGTCTCTGATAAAAAGTAAGCTAATTATTCAAGTTGATAAATCTAATATTTTCTAAATTCATTTGGAGAATATATATATATATATATATATATTCCTTTTCTTAAAAACAATAATGTTATGTCCGAGGACATACAACTTGTCCCCAAATTTCCAACATAATTAATTTTAGCTTACAAATATTTAAAAATAAAAAATAAAAAACAGTCATTATCTCAATGTAGTAAAAACAGAGATTTTTGTTGGGTTACATTGAATAAAAATAGGTTTGGTCATTCCCATGTCAGTTTGTACCTAAATCCGCAGCATTTTACTTACAAAAAAGAGGCATAATAAAATAACACCCAAATCCCTGAATTCATATATATATATATATATATATATATATATTACAATATATACATATATATATGTTAAAATAATTATCTAGCTTAAAATTTTAATTTGGCAATCAATTTGTTAATTTAAAGAGTTTTAATAAATGCATGTATATATTTGGTATCTTCTATAAAAAAATATATGTGGTGTTAATAACGAAAGTTAATTTAAAGTATGATTTTTTTCAATTTGTAACCTAAATTTTTTTATTTTTCTAATTGCATCCTAAAATTCAAAGCTTTTTTAGATTGCAACCTAAGGTGATTTTCTGACCATTTTTCCGGTCAAGTTGAAATTTTCATTTGATTTTGCTTTAATTGAGCTTGAATTCAATGGAAACCATATAATTGATTTGAAGCTTTTGTTTGGATTGAAATGTGTAATGGTTTGCGTAAATTTCATGTGTTTTGGTTATTAAAATTAAGACATCAAATTCAATTCTAGCCAGAACAGTGATCCTAAAATCACTCTAACTTGCAATCTTAAAAAAACATGAATCTTGGGGTGCATGCAATCAGGAAAAGAAAAATGTCTAGATTGCAAAGCTCGTATATACTTCAAGTAGTTTTATAATATTAGCACTAAAATATGTTCACCGAGGACATGTAATTCAACCACAAAATTTCTCACATTTAATTTTATTTTTATAATTATTTTAAATATAAAAAATTACAAAAGTAAATATAAAAAGAATAGTAACAATGAAAATAATGAGCAATATTGATATAAATCTAAGGAAAATTGAGATATATATTTGCTATATAACTTTGGGTGTATAACACTTCATTCTTTTTTCATAAATATTAAAAAAAATGTAGTAGTTGGAGTGATAATAATAAGAAAAGAAAGAGGTGTGAAATGTGAAAGGACAAATAAGGAGTTGATTGGTAAAATCATAATGTTACTGAACCAATTCTCAATCAGACACACACATTGATCACCACTTAGGAGCCACAGGCCTATCTTGTAGGGACCCTAACTTGGTGAAACTTTTGCCCTATTCTTTTTTGGATTTTTCTTCTTCATCCAATTTTTTACCACATTCAAGTATGTCTTTTATAGGTATAAGTATATATTTTTCAGCTATAAGTATGTATTTTATAAGTATATTTTTACAGGTATAAACATGAGTTTTAAAAGTATGTCTTTTACACTCATAAGTATGTCTTTTTCAGCTATAAGTATGTGATCTGGAATTCCGTCGCATGTGCGACGATTGCACGCGAGTTTTGTTGTTTTTTATTTTATTTCAAAATTTTATTCACCTCATTTTCTCCTTCTGAAAATGTCTTCATAATATTTTTTTAGCTTCACACGAGAAATAGATCGGGCTCGCTCTAAGTGAAAGATATGATACCTAAAATAACATATTTTATGTAAGAAATTATCTTTCTACCATAAATTAGGAATATTGGCAAATCAGAAGTAACAAAATTCAAATTTCTATCGGATATTACGTGATACGTGTTTTTTTCCATATAACTCTTTGAAAAAACACATATTATGTAATACCGATAGAAAACATGTTTTTTTTCTACTCCCGTAAGAAGGATAATTTTGTTTAATTTTTCTAAATATTAATGATCTCACTTGGCTACAAATTGTGTCGAATTCACTGACACATACTGGAACTAAATATTTAATATTTATAATTTAATATCATTATTACTTAAATGATCAATTTAGTTTGATTAAACATTTATAACACAATAAATTTAACAAGAATAAAAAGAAGAGAGAAAAGAAAAAGGGGGACATGGGCATTGAATAATACTTGTGTGCAGGTGGCGGGCCTACAAACGGGTTCTGATACGGATCGGGCTCCGGGCCCGATGGGCCTGGACCTCCTCTTCTCTTTTAGTCAGATATATGTTCAGACCTCATTGAATGGGCCTCTCAACTATATCATTTTGCATTTGGATATGGCCCGAATCTGAAACTTAAATTAATACCAAATATTTAATGCTCCTATTTAATATGAAACCAAATATTCTTTTTTTTTTTTTTTGGTGTTTTTATTTTGATGGGAAAATATTAAATGGAATTTTTGAAAGAGTTAATTCCAAAGTACAGTAGGTGTAATATCAATTATCAAAGAGGGAGAAACACTTTTTAATGCCAGAGAATAACAATATATTGCGTGCCACAATTTCATTAAATAATCAATACAAAGTTTCAAACTAAATAATAATTAAGACATATATAATATTTTATTACATTCTTGGAATCTTTAATTTACACTTAAAACGTAATATATTTAATTAGGGAAGTTTAATTCTTTGGGGTTCTAACTCTCAAGGCTGCACAATAATAATATTGCATCTTAATTTCTTCATGACAATTACCACCATTGAGTAATTTTCTTATCTTTGAATTGGACAATATATAAATGGGAGTTTTTTAATTTTTTGAATTATAGCAATTAATTCGTTGACCTTAATTTCAATGCATAGAATCAAAGTGTCTATTTATACCATTTAGGTTTCACCAGATTAATTTAATTTGAATAGAAATATTAGCTATCCGACCTACAAATATTGGAATCAATACATGAGATTAAAACTACAATTTTATTATATTTCTACATTATTCTTGATGGGATTAATTAAGTTCATAATGATCCTACACTATAATAGGAGACCTCATCTATATATGTTATTATCATGCTCATTTATTTTTCTGATATACTTTTGACAAATCCATTTCAAGTACTATCAATTGGACTATACTATTTTTTCTAACCTAACTTATATTAGTACTAATTACTATCAATTGGACTACTATTTATAGTATTTAATGAATTAATGCCATACTTTTTTTTTTATACTCATTTTTAATTTATTAATTTAACATTTCTTTTCCAGGAAAAATAGTACACGTATTATACTAAAAATCTTAGGGCAAGTTCTCATGTGCAACCTGTGCACGGATTTAGATTAGTACAACTGGGGCGACTTAACCCGGATCCGTGCACCTGAGTTTCTTTTTTCTTTTTAAGGACGTGACCTTATATATAAATGTTATGACCTTTATATTCAGTAAATTAGGAAAAAAAAGAAAAAAATTAGGTTTTCTCGCTTCAGGTTGAGACATTTATATTGTATTGTTGTGACCTTTATGTACATATATCATGACCTTTATGAACTATAACTTAGAAAAAAATGACAATTTTCAGAAAATTTTCAGCACGTTTTTAAGATAAACATACCTTTATATGATATTAATTGCACCTTAATATATGACATAAAGGTGCAACTAAGATAATTTAAAGGTAAACATGCACAAATTTTGCTAATTTTTTTTTCTAAATTAGAGTATATAAAAGTTATTACATTTATACATAAATGTCATACTTATATAATATAAAAGTCACAACCATATAATATAAATGTAACAGTTTGAAACGAAAAAATAAAATAAAAAGAAAAGTGGGTGGATCGGGTCGAATTGGACCCGGCCCCAATTGTATTGGGAAAACAACTCAAATCTTAATAACTGCATTCCTAAAAAAAGATACCAATAGATATGCAATATTGAGTTTTTTTTTCTTAAAATAGGGTCTTGTCCATCTTAAATATAAAAATTGCGTTTCAAAATTGTATATGTAAGAAAATAAAATCTTATTTCAATGATCAAAGTCGATTATTTATTGAATTTGTTTTATTATATCATTGTAACCAACAAACATGTAACATAAATGAAATTGATAGAAATGGAGGGACATAATTTCATCCAACTTTGTTGTATTGACTGTGGACAACAATGTCGTACCAATATATCACTAGAGTAACACTATTAGTTGAAAATAATAAAATTCACTCGTTATATACTTACAGTCTTACTATTCTATACACAATTGATATATTAACATGTGTCAATTATTAATGTGAGATCATTACATGTTTGCAGTAAACATATTAAGAGTTGTCTTTCATTGACATTTTAACATTTTCCTCGTTCGGATAATAATACCATGATTTAATTGAATTTGATGACTTAATTATGTCAACATTACATACACGATAAAGAAGAAAAAATGGTAGTCAAGGTGATTGTGTCATCCGTATTTATGGAGGCAGAGAAAAATAGATAACAAGACTTTAATAGAATTTTTCCACTCTCTAAACTCTGTCATCAAAACCTTGGAGCACTCATCTCACTCATCTCTCATTCCGATCTAACCACATTGTGGAGACGGCGATTCATACACATGCCTGTATTGCTGTGTTTCGGTGCGAGATAGGTACAGAATGGGTGGACTGCCATCGACGCCGCGGCTGGGCGGCGGAGCGCGGCCGCAAGAGACGGCTGAGTACTTGATTGGGGTGTTCATCGGCGAGAAATCGTACCCCATCGCCTCCGATTACTGGCAGAAGCTTCTCCAGCTTCAATTCGATCTTCGATGGCCTCCTGATCGCGTTCGCGAAGCCTGTAATCTCTTCGGTCTGTGCATTTCCATGATTTCTTCCGAATTTTAATTCACTTGGCGTTTTGTCCGCCGCAAAGAAGCGGTTCGTGTGTTGCTGTGCGTTATTGTTTGGTGCATTTCGAATGCGCGATAATGTGTTTTGTCTCGCGTGAGGGAATCTACGTTGTTTCGATTTTTGTTTTGCAATTGACAATTAGTTCGCATTTTTGCATTTGTTGAAATTAGCTTATCATTTTATTTAATTCTTCTTTTTTTTTTCTACTCGTTGTTGTTGTTGCTGCAATTTTGTTATATGATTACTAATTAAAGTTCAAAATTGTGTTATCCATCCAGGGAATAGGAATCTTTATAGCTAATATACTAATGGACAACCTTAGTTCACTGCCAGATTTTTCTGCAGTTTTAGAAAAGACTGATAATTGGTGTTTATGATGTCTTATCTGTTGAATTTTACTGCTTTGATGTTCTTAGAGTCCGGTTATGAAATTCCCTGATCAATAATGTGGTCTACCAACTTATTTCCGGAATCATGGCTAAAGACTTTCTTTTCTACGATCTATTTAATTTCAATCAAAAATGCTAGTGGTTTAATTCTTGATAATAAGGTTTCTCTGGTACTGCAGTACGTACTTTTTGCAGTTTTCCCTTCAAGTTTTTTGTCGACTTTCTACCAAGATATCATGTTGAGTCATTTAAGTTCAAACTTAGGGCAAAGATTGCTTATTGTGATATGTCCCTGAGTTTCTCCCTGAGACTCACTGATTTTGTTATTGATGTGATGAAATATGAAATGGAATGTGAATTATTGCAGGCGTAGCATTGGCTTCTGATCTAGGTGATCTTAACAGATAAACAAGGCAAATGCTTTATCTGGAATAAAGATACATCTTTTTATGTTTAGAATTGGCATAATGCTTCACAAAGTTATTCCTTTCTTTCGGCTATGCTCAGAAGTTAAGAATTCACAGAAGCTCGTGAAAGTCTCTGCTATTGAATAGGATTTCTGCATATCGCAATATTTGGCACATGTTTTAATAATATCAGCAATTCACTTATTTTGATGGAATATGCAGCCAGAAATACTTAAACTTGTCATGTCATATTTTGAGCAAATAAGGAAATTAATTCATGTCCTCCTACTAAACTATCTCTGAATTGCATACTTTCCTGAATTATTTTTTCTCTGATCTTATTCATTTTTGGCCTTTTTACATGCAGCAATTAACAATTGTAACACAAGGCACCTTGCGAAAATCTTGATACACCTCGCATGGTGCTTGGAAGAGTGTGCTTCTGACTCCAGTGTGGCGTCTCCAGCTTCCTCAAAAGCTCTTAATGCAATATTTGTTTCATCTGTTTTTCTGAAGAATCTTATAGAGAATGCTAAGAGTGACAACTTTGAAGAACTCTACCTATCACTTGATAAAACCGAGCCAATTCCCAGTAATTTGTCAAAAGGTTCCTTTTTTTTTTTTTTTTCCTTCTTAACAGAACATGTTATTCACTTTTAAGGTGTGTTTCCTTACCTTCTTAATTTGTTTGTTTATTTAGTTTTTTAATTTATCTTCCCAAGCAGGGCCAATAGCTTGGCCCACAATAGTATTTCTTTTTCTTTACAAACTTAGCACAAAATTATCACTTTCATTTTGTTAGCTTCTCTTTGCAAAATTTGACTGATAAGAGAAGTAGAATATTGTTTACATATAATTATTCTCCTTGTTATAGCATTTCCCTTTTAAATGAGTTGGCAAACTACTACTAGAGCTGGGTGGGCTTCTGCTTGATCATCACAGTGTATGTTGTTTGTTCTGAGTTTAAAACTTTAACCCAGTGTGTGGTTGAATGTGGTGTTTTTTGAGGAAGATAACTCCTTTTTGTAAGGTTGATGATCATCTAATCAATGGTGAAGCCATGTAAAATGTTCAACCTCACAAAAGTATATTTTAAAAAATTGAAGAAAAATCCCTATCCCTCTCTATGAGTAACATCTAGCCTCTTAGAAAGTTATAGATAATTTTCTTGGCATCAGAAACTTTAATCTTGACTCATTACAATATTGGTTGCTATTATCATGATATGACATTTGTCTAGTTAGGTCATATTGACTTCTTCGAATATGGTTCGTTATCAATTCATCCAATTGAATTGCTCTTCGTTCATTGAGTATCTCTACCTTAAATATTAATCAACATCCTCTCCCATTTCTATCCCTTTCCAGTGTTTCTGTCAGTTGTAAAATATCAAGACTTTGTTCCTCATTTCTTTCACTTTCAAATCAGGTGAAGATGTTGTAAACCTCATTATGTACAGTGTGCTTAACTTCATTGCGAAAGTTGATGTTAGGTACGGTTTGATATTTCTGTTGATGCACTGCTATCCATTTTTGTTTTCCTAATTTATGCAATTTTCTCTATAAGACCTGGAACATACCTTCTGCATCTTGAGCTGCTTAATTTCATGTTGATTGCCATGTCAACTCAACTTCTCTCTGGACCATCGCTGGGACCAAATGATATACACCCTTTTATTGATGCAGCAATGATTCAGGTGGATATACTTGATCTTGTGTTATGTATGCAAGTCTTTTTCCATATTAAGCAGTCTGTTGTTTCTGCAGGAAAGTTCTTTAGTTGATTTGGTTGTGCACAAGTTACTTCTCAATTACATCAAACACCCCAGGGTACCTTTGAACAGCTTATTATATACAATAATTCCTGAAGGAAATCAGCTTGGTGTTCTCAGGAGGGTCAGCTCTGCTGCGGGTATGATATATTATAGCACAAACGTGTCATTCATCTATGTCTTAGCTTGGATGTAATTTGATGTATTTCCTATTCTGATGTGGTTGGGTCTTGATTTCTCATGAGAACTCCTGGAACACCATAAATGTATTTAATCTTTTTAGTGAAACATACTTTGTGCTCGCAGCAAACTTGATGCTACTGCCCCTGAATTACTTGGTCAGCTCAACTGGTGAAACTCCAAGGAGTCCATTGATGGAAAGCAGTCTTAATGTTTTGCTTATTCTTATTCACTACCGTAAATGTTTATCTGTGGACTATGTGAAAGATAAAAGTTCCGAGTCTCTCCCTAAGGAAGAAGCATATTTTTCGGAAAACCCTTTCAGCAAAGCGGTAGAAAATGTTCGGGATATTGAATGTATGATCCTATGCATTGCTGGATTATCTCAATTATATGATATTTAACATCGCTAAAGCTCCAGAGTGATTTGCCTGCAGTTAGCCGCATTGATATTGAGGAGAATGAACATAGTAGTCAGCTAGTGAGGCTACCATTTGCTTCTCTGTTTGATACTCTTGGCATGTGAGTGTTACCAGTGCCTTCCATGTGAGATGGGAAATCAAAGTTATTAGTTAAACTGAATCTTTGACATATTATCATTTGAAACCTGTTATTCTTATCTTTTATGAGATTTGACTTAATCAAATTGTGTGTTGTAAAACTCAATGTAAATGCTTTAAGGACAGCATACGGACCTCCCCTTCATCAGTATAAGGATTCAATTGGCCATAACTCTGTTCTTGGTAATTTCTATTTGTAGTGGCTTCCCATGAGAACTCTGTGCTGTTAAAATACCTGATCTGTCATTTTAAAGTGATACATTTTCTGCATATATGTCCCTCAAAAATATTTGTTCCTTTGTAATTGCTGGAACTCTGTGTTGTGAATAAGGTGACCTGTCATTTAAAATGATGTTTCCATTTTCTGCATATATGTCCCTCAAAAATATCTTTTCCTTTGTAATTGCTGGAACTCTGTGTTGTGAATAATGTGACTTGTCATTTAAAATGATGTTTCCATTTTCTGCATATATGTCCCTCTAAAAATTTTGTTCCTCCGTAATTGCTTGATCATCTTAGTTCTGGTGGATGGACTTATGTGTTAATGAAATCATAGATGCCAGCAGTATCCAGGATAGTACCGTACATGCTATAACCTCTCTAAAACACATGACAATGCATTTCTGAAATCTTGATAATAAATATAATTCTGTTTTGGGGTTTATACAGAATTTTTTTTTTTAAATTTAATTTTCAGGTGTTTGGCTGATGAAACCTCTGTCCTGTTGCTGTATTCTCTGATGCAAGGAAATTCATTCTTTTTGGAGTATGTTTTGGTGCGAACTGATCTGGATACACTGGTATGAATTGTAAACATTCATGTTATTAGTGAAGAAAATGTAATTTTCTGAAGCAACCATCTCCTTGATCCCCACCTGAAAAATTAAATTAGATTAGAGAAGGGAAAATTTACTGAGATGATTTCTTCAGCTACTTCCTAATATTTCGAGAAGGTTATTGTGTTTGTTTCTCGGGTCATTGATGCTCTGCATTTGCACTCGTTCAGTTATAGCTGTATATATTGGTGTGATAGAGACATTTCTTAATGACCTGCAGTTGATGCCCATGTTGGAAGCCCTATATAATGCTCCAAGAAGAACACCCAATCATATTTATATGATCTTGATAATCCTCCTTATCCTAAGCCAAGATTCCTCTTTCAACGCCAGCATTCACAAACTGGTAAAAGTTTTGTTTCCCATATAAATTTACCTATTTTTATTTTAAGGGCTGACTTACTGAGGCAATTATTATTCTTACAGATGCTTCCTAATGTTCCATGGTATCAAGAACGCCTCCTTCATCAAACTTCTCTGGGTTCGCTCATGATTATAATTTTAATAAGGACAGTGAGATATAACCTCTCTAAACTGAGGGTAAGCCTTGACTCTCAATTCTTGTATTGGATGCTAAAAGTCTTCCCATTCCCATCTATTTATACTCTTAGGTTTCATTTACTTTGGCAAACAGAGATAGGTTAATTATCTAGGGTAGTGAAATATTATACGAAATATCATACTTGTTAGAGGCGCGCCCGAGGCGCGAGGCGCAAGGGGTGCCAAGGGCAGCGCCTCTGTGGGGCTGAGGCGGGCGCAGATGCGGAGGCGGGCGCCTCCGTGCGCCTCCTGCGCCTCCCCGGGTGCGCCTCAGAGGCGCGCCTCTTCTACATCCATATTTTATCTATATTTAAGGTATTAAATATATATTTTTATACATATATATATTGGCTAGGGTTTAAATATTAGGGTTTAGATAGTCTCCACTTCTAGTCTCCTCTTCCTACTTCAAACTGCTGCCGCCGACCCAGCCGCCGCGGCCGACCGCCGCCGCTGCTTCTGACGCCGACACCGACGCCGCCGCCGCCGCCGCCGCCGCCGCCGACCGCCGCTTCTTCTTCTAGTTGATATGTGTTTTTTGTGACTTAAACTTAAATTTTATGTGGTTTATCATTTATTTTGAGTTTGAACTTGGTGTGATGGATTTATTAGACTTAATTTAAGTGATTTATATATTTTTTAAATTTTTTATTAATTTTGCGCCTCTGTTCAAGAGGCGCGCCTCTCGCCTCAGGCGCTAGGGAGAGCCTTGCGCCTCTGTGCGCCTCTCGCCTCTTAAATCTATGCGAAATATTATACATTGTTATTCACTTCCAATGTTTACTCTAGATAGGGAGATTAACCATCCTTATCCACCGTCTATTATGTAATATATAGAGGTTAGGAAAAGAGTGATATTACCTAAATGTCCCTTTTGATATTACAAGCATGGATGTTTAATGTTTACTGAGAATAAAATATAATTTCCTAATGTTATCCCAAGATTGAATTATTATCCAATGTATTATCCGGATTGTGCCAATTTATCTCGACTCAGAAGGATAACCCGACTTTTTATTTCCATCGAAATAAACAACAGATTAAACTATATACAATGTCACTATCTTAAGTTATCCCCAAAGTAAACGGGCGGAGCATTAGTGGGAGATTCTAGAACAACTTTCAAGCTAACTCTAGAGAATGTCTCACCATTTCTCTAGAAATCTTCTAATGAACTCCAAAGAGGACACTTTTAGAGATTGGACTGTGTGAAATTAATTATTTTGGCTTCCTCAATTGTGGAGGAATAACCCAACACCCATAATATAATAGAATGACTGATTCTTAAACATTGGTATCATTAGTTTCTACAAATTTATGTATGTACATAGTTCATTGGGATTTCTCTTGCAACAGGATATCTATCTTCATACAAACTGCCTGGCAACTTTGGCAAATATGGCACCATATGTTCACCGGCTGAGTGCATATGCATCACAGCAGTTGGTTAGCCTTTTTGATATGCTTTCACGCAAGTATGTCACGTATTTACTGTGTCATCCTTGACATCTTACTGCCTTTTTCGTACTTAAATAAAGCATGAACTCTGCGTTTCAGTTCTGGTTGACTCTTTTTAATACCTTAATATTTAGGTACAATAAATTAGCAGAGGTTAACAATGGCAAGATGAATGGGGAAGATGATGTTCTAAGAGAGGACAACTTTCCAGAGGATCCAGTAAGTCTTTCTCCATTTCTCCAATATCACCTTTTTAATTGATAGCAGTAGGGTATTTACTGAGCCTTACCATCAATGCTGCAGTCAGCAGAACTGCATATATATACCGACTTTCTGAGACTTGTGCTGGAGATACTAAATTCAATCCTAACTTATGCGCTGCCAAGGAATCCAGAGGTATCACAATACGCAGTTGAATTCCTATGCAGATATTATTCATCTGAGTGTTTAATCTTATGCAGATATTATTTACCCTTGTAACTTTCAGGTTGTTTATGCAATTATGCACAGGCAGGAGGTTCTTCTACCTTTCAAGAATCATCCCCGTTTTTATGAGTTGTTGGAGAACATATATACTGTATGTAATATATCAATTGCTCAAAATCGTGTTACTTTTTGTGACTTGTAAGAAAATTTGAGTCTGAAGTGAGTATGTTTTAAGAAGCTTTGTGTGTAACAATTGTGATCTGAATATTTCCTATTACAGGTTTTGGATTTCTTCAATAGACATATTGATGCTCATAAAACGGATGATGATTGGTCTGTGGAAAAAGTGCTTGACGTCATAATTAACAACTGCCGATCTTGGAGAGGTGAAGGCATGAAGGTATGAAACATATGGTTTTATAACTAGTTACTTCAGCATATGTGGTCTTTTCTTATTTTTATCTTCCTAACCCCACATTTTGTTTTCAAAAGGTGTTTGCACAATTACACTTTACCTATGAACAAGAGAGTCATCCTGAGGAGTTCTTCATTCCATATGTGTGGCAGTTGATATTGTTTCGCAGGTATACTTCTTGTAACATCATAAATGTGTTCACAAATCATTTTCTGTATGCTTATTTCATGTGTGACATCTGATTTATTTTAGGCTGAATCTTTTAATTTCTAGCTGTCTAGCGGGTTCTGTATATTCTAATGTAAATGTAATGGCGTTCGTTCCTATGCAGTGGCTATACTTTTGATCGCAGCAGCATAAGTTTATTCGAGGTGCCTATAGAAGTAAGTTTCATTTCACAATTGAGTATTATCTTTTGTTCTTATGTGCAGAACAAAGTTATATATTATAAGAGTGAAATCAATGTCCTACATTCTAGAGTGTAAATGATTTGATTTCCTGAACTGAAACTCAGGATATAACCGACGTTTTGGAGGAGGAGAAGCTTCAAAACAGTGAGACAAAAAATCCGCTCCAAGTATAGGCACATTTCCGGAGTCACAATCCACATGAAGAGATCAGGTTCAATGTACATACACACACAAATGGTACAAAATCTCTTACTTGGTTTATATTTATTCTGAGTGTATAGCTTCTGCCTTTTTTCCTTGCCATCCATTATCGGATATAAATTAACAATGTATAGAATAAGAGAAAATTCTCAAGTTTGCAATTACAGAAATTATAAATTATCAAAAGAAATATCAGCTTTTATGTGGTGTATTAGCTATGTTGACATAGTTGGATTAAATGGCATATTGTCTATCACTACCAACTTGAACCATCAACATTGCATCATCTCCATTGATAATTAATTAAGATGGAATAGAAGCAAACATAAGTAAATTGCTTATACCATGTATTGGAACTATATCATCTCCTTGATTGAGAAGCCATGCCAGGGCTATTTGAGGAGGGATGCATGAGTGCTTATGTGCTATACGCGCAAACTGCTCGTATTAAACTTTGTTCTTTTCTCGATTCTCCCCTGTGAACCTCGGATGCATTGTTTAAGATAACAATTGGAAGTGTCTTGTGATACTCACAGTGGTCCTCTATTGGCACCAACTGGTCGACCCGGTGTAGGTAATACAGATCAATGTAGTCGACATCAGGACGCCTAAGACTCGCTTCAACGCACCGTCTCACACATTCTTGTCGAAAAACGTTACGCCTTTACTGAAAGCATGTTTGAGGATAGCAACTCCATCTTGATGAGAGAGTGGAGCATTCAGTATTTCTGAAAGGTTCCCACAGCCAAAACCTAATCTGAAATCTGAACAACAAAACTTAAATGTGCAATCTTTTATTAAGGCTTGAGTGATTTTCATTCTCATAGCTGTGAATTTCTTGAAGTTTGAAGCAAGAAAGACACACAAGGTAGAAACAATATCTTTTTCATATTCTCTCACCAATCTCTCTTTTCTATCTCCAAAACTTGCACATACGAAACAGAGATGATTGATCAATTTCCATGAATATTCATCATACTTTGCTAATTTTCATTGAGTTCATCAAAAGATAAGAAGAATCGATCCAAAGTTGTAACACATATTGGCAGAAAATCAGTATATAATTATATTTTAATAATTATACAATCATTACTAATGATTGTGTGACATATCAAAAATCACAACCTTTTCTTTTATGTGGTTGATAGAGACATGACAATTAACTATTTTTGTCGTTACATTCATTTTTAATGTTTGGATTCGATATTCTTTCAGTTAATTCATTAATCACAAGCATGTTTCTTAATTTAAATATTTAGAAAATCAAACACTACTTTTTTTTTTGAATTAATAGATAAAAAACATTTTTTCATATTAAATGGTCCTAGATTTACGAAAATCCAAACCGCAAATAAAGAAACCGCGCCATGTGTCCTAACGCTGCGGTGTATCATCCAATAATATTCCGCCACGTCATCACGCAACGCCATAGAGTCAACTATAAAGTGACGCAAAGTCAGCCGAGTGGACGAGTCCACTCATTAGCATTCAAAAGAGGAGAATTACAGTATCCCTCTCCTTTGCTTCATTGCAACCCGAATCCGAACCGGGGCTCCGAATGGAGGCGCGGAGGCGTGGTGGGGCCCTCACTGGCCTCCTGTTGGTTTTGAGCATGGTGAGTAGAATGTCGGCGCTCTCATTGACGGTAACCGACGTCGAGTGCGTTTACGAGTACGTTTACCACAAAGGCGACACCGTTTCGGGGAACTTCCTCGTCGTCGATCACCACGGCTTTTGGAATTCCGATCACCCCGGCATTGACTTCACTGTACGTCATTTCTCTTGCTTCAATTTTTTTATATATGTTGGCGCGCTTGTTTCTTCAATCGCTACCAAATATTGGGTTTCTAATCTCAATTTATCCTTTTTTGATCGTCAATTTTTCGAGATTGTGTTCCAAGTTTCTAACTAGGTTAAAGTTTAGTTTCAGCGTTAATCTGCTAGACTCTAGTTTATATTTGATGCAATGTGTGTGTGTGTGTGTTTGGATAATCGATTCTAAATTATTTCTGCAATTTATGTTCTACGCTGCTTGTAGGATTTTTGAAATTCTGTAGAAAGAATTTTGGAGAGCTGGGTTATTCCTCCATAATTGGGAAGTGACATGATTATTGGAAAATTGTAATTCGAGATTGAGTTATGGAGAAAAAGTAAGCCACCATTGTTTGAGAGTTATCCTGTGGTTTAGATTTTCGACTCTCTTAGTTAAAACTGTTACCAGAAGAATTTTCGGAGTTATATTAGCTTGTAAAAACGGGCTAGAAGATGTTCTTCCTCTGGAATTTATTTTCTAATAACTATTCTAATAAGCATGGTTTGGTCCTATGGTTTCGATTCTTTGTACGAATGTTTGGATATATATTAGCTCGTAAAAGGGATAGAGGATGAAGGAAGGTGCTATGTTGATCCTCTGGACTTAATTTTTTTAATAACCTGCTATGTATGGCATATAGACGAGCTTGCGTTTGGCGAGAATGCATCTGTTTTTCTTTGTTTAGTCTACAATGTATTTGATGAAAATTATGCTAATGCTGAACGGAGATGAATCGCTTAAATTATGTGATGTTAGGTAACATCTGATCAAGGTAATACGGTGCATTCGTGGAAGGGAACGTCTGGGGACAAATTTGAGTTCAAAGCACCTTCAAGTGGAATGCACAAGTTCTGTTTCCATAATCCTACTTCTTTACCTGAAGTAGTCTCCTTCAGCATTCACGTTGGCCATATCCCCGATAAACATGACCTAGCAAAGGATGGTTCGTCTTGTTTTTCACTTGTACATTTTGTCTCAGTTATCATAGTCACTTTTATGCACGTTGGTTGTAATTCATTCGCCTTTTCCCCTTTCATACGTACAGAGCATTTGGACCCTGTTAATGTGAAAATTGCTCAACTTAGGGAGGCACTGGAGTCTGTTACCCTTGAGCAGAAGTATCTGAAAGCTCGTGACATTCGTCATCGCCATAGTAAGACACTCTCTCCCATTTCCTTTCTCTGCTTTCTTTTGTCCATACTCTCACTTGCTCACTATGTTCATCTGTTTCACGTTTGTGTTTACTAACAATGTTTCACTATCTTTCGAATAGCATTGTCATGAAAACACATGAAACTATGGTATATGTGATGACTACAATGTAGCTTATTGACACCAAATGTGATGCTTTTTTTCTTGCACGTTATTGATCATGTAATAATACTATTATGCAGCAAACGAGAGTACAAGAAAGCGCGTGATATTCTACACCGTTGGCGAATACCTCATGCTGGCTTTCGTAAGCGGACTCCAGGCTGTGTACGTACGTCGATTGTTCAGCAAGTCAGTCGCGTACGGCCGTGTTTGATGAAACTTCTTCGCAGCCCTTGTTCTTTAGAATCAGAGTGCATAACATATATCTTGATTATACATGATTTAGCTGGAGGGTCTGGTTAAATTTGAAAATATCAGAATTTTTCTTCTTTTTTTGTTGAATTGATCTTACATTGAAGAGAAGAGTCCATCAAATTGTTGTTGTTTCCTGGTAAAAGATTTCACTCTTACGTGGTGGTTTTGGAATCTTGTCAGGTAGTGATGACTCTAAATCGACTAAACTCAACTCATTATTTTTATGAAATTATTACAAAGTACATTTGCAATCGTGTATTACATTGGATATACAGTCACCACACCTTATATATTTTGAAATTTTTATTCTCTCAACCAAATTGTATGTAAATATTATTGAATGTGTGGTGTAAATTATTTTTTGGGAAAATAGAAATAACTAGGTGGGTCCCAATTATTTACTCGAGAATCAAAGAGAAGAGTCACGATGAGCCTGTGGGGTGCGAATCTGAAATCTGGAAAATTCGTGGACTAATTAGTAAATACAAGAAGATGAATTAAGACACGTCGTAGCCCAAAATCCCTGTTTTCTTTTGTCTTAATTCAAACTTTACATTATTTTATCCTTAATATTATCCATTGAAGGTGACTTTGATTATGCTGACTCACGACCCCCCTCTTTCCTCTTTTGCTGTTGGATAAGATCCCACTTTTTCTTTCATCTAACAATCCAATTTACCATAATACCCTCCATCAGATATTTTCAAGTTTGATGAACTTCATTTGCCAAAAAATCGGAGATAAATCTAGAAACAGAATCCCATTTGGATTTTACAGTTCTGATACAAAATATCTTACCAAATCATTAGTTCTTTTCACATAAATTGTGTACTTGGATACTCTTTTCTTATGTTCTGTGTCCAAGGGCAATTTTGTCAATTAGTGGGTACCCATTTCTTTCCATTTTTTTGTTATTTAAACTGCAACTATCTTTTATTGGAGCCATAATTGCTTCGTTTACTTTTCTGCATCTTCGTGTCATCAAAAACCACTGCCCTGAATCGAATCACGATCTCGCTCTGTTGATCTTTGCAATCGCGTAAAAGGAAAAATGTTGGCTGTTTTCGACAAATCGGTGGCGAAAACCCCAGATGCATTGCTGCAAAACCGACAAAATGAATCAGTTTCTGCACTCAAAGATGGATTCTTGGCCACCCAGTTCTCGTCCCTACACCCATCCTCAGTCATCATCAACCTCGCTTCTTCTGGTTTCATGGCCTACTCTTCTGATAGACAAAACCCTCTTCTTCCAAGGTTGTTCTTTTTTTGCCTTTTTTTTTAAAATGAGTTTCATCTTTGTTTTCCCTATTTCCCCTTCTTTTGATGGCAGTTGAATTTTTGTTTCCCTTGAGTTACTTGATTTTGAGTTTATTATGAATATAGATTTAGTTATGCGCTTATGTGTTTGTAGATTTTGGAAAAACAAACTAAATAGCAAACTAAGTCTTTTGACAGAGCTATAGTGTTGTATGTGGATGAGCATTTTCTTGGCTTTTTTATTTGCAAATCTTCTTGAGGAACAGTTTTGTCTGTTCACTTTATTATCTGTAATCAAACATTGGTTGATGGTAGTGTGTTATATTTGTTAATATAATCAACCTTTGGTTCTTCAGCGAATGGGTCTGTCCAAATCTAATGTTTTCTATGTCTTTTCTGATTCCTTCATCTTCACCTTATGTTTGGTTGGGTTATGGCTATTTTAGGATTAATATCTCTAATCGGTTTGGTCATATTTGCAGTCTGTTTGCAGTGGTAGATGACATATTCTGCTTGTTTGAAGGCCACATCCAAAATATTGCTCATCTTAAGCAGCAGTATGGGTTAAACAAGACTGCGAATGAGGTGATCATTGTCATCGAGGCTTACAGGACGTTGAGGGATAGAGGCCCGTATCCTGCTGATCAAGTGGTGAAGGATATTCAGGGGAAGTTTGCTTTCATTCTGTTTGATGCTAGTTCGAACGCCACATTTATTGCCTCAGTGAGTACTTGTTTAGATTCTTCAATCGTGAATCCGTCGTTTTGATTAGGGCATTACTAGGTGTTTCTTGATTTCATGTTTTTTGAGAATGGTGGATTGAATTTGTGATACAGGATGCTGATGGAAGTGTGCCCTTCTTTTGGGGGACCGATGCGGAAGGCCATCTTGTTCTTTCTACTGATGGAGAAGTTGTGAAGAAAGGTTGTGGCAAATCCTTTGCTCCCTTTCCCAAAGGTAATGTTGTCATTCAGTTGAGATTTTGTCTTGTATTTATGTTCTTAAACCCTCTCTTAGATATTGTTGGCCTTGGAGGTTCATTGCATATTATGCATTATCATGTTGGAAGTGAATTTTAGTGAAGCAATACTATTAACGATAGGAGCATAGACTACATCTACACTAGAACATTATCTTGTTGTAATTCGGGACTTTTGGGTTTTGGATGACTGAGATTAGCTATTTTCATGGAGCATATTTGGATATTGAATAGAAAATTTAACTAGTGAAGCAATACAAGAGAGTTGTAAGAGTGTCTCTTGGAGACATTTTAAGTGGTTGCAACACACCCTGAAATGGGATGAGTTGATCATGCCATATCAGTTTAACACCGTGACTTCGTGTTGTCACAGTTGTCAAAAAGTAAAAGAAATGGATGTTTTAAAATAGTCGAGAATTGATACGAACCTAACCCTGACTAACTAAGGCTCCCACCTGCTTCTAATTTTGTGATTGCATCTCAAAGGAGATGTTTAGGCAATTAAGTTTGAGTAGCTCAAAGTGTGCACACATAACTGAATGTACATACAAAAACTTGATTACAGAGTAGAATGTAGTTTTCTTTTTTCTAAAACTATCACTCAAGGAAAATCAACAGTGAATCTTGACAAATATATCCTTTACGGCATCCTATAATTCCTTTGCTGTTTGAATAGTCATGCATTTGTTCATTTAGTTTTGGTTTATATAAAAATGTTCAGTAACAGCATTGAAATAGATTTTTCTCCTTCGAATTCGACGTAGTTGAGTTCACTTCACCACATCTTTACCTCTTGATTACAAGTGAGATATATACTGACATTCTTGAAAGTTGCTATTCATCTCTGAGCCATGTATTGTTTCTTGGATTGAACCATCCGGTCTAAAATCATTCTGCAAAACCATGCTCGTGGTATGGTACAATATATGCCCCTTTAATATCCTCCTTTTTCCATTGTCGATCCATCAAAATTCAAACATCAATTAGAGGTTTTTCTTGGACAAAGTTTATGCGTGTTATTAATTTCGTCATCTCCATGGTTCAGGATGCTTCTTCACGTCTTCTGGAGGGCTGAGGAGTTACGAGCATCCAGTGAATGAGTTGAAGGCGGTGCCGAGAGTGGACAGCTCAGGCGAAGTGTGCGGCTTAACGTTTAAGGTGGATGCGGATTCGAAGAAGAAAGGAAGCAGTGGAATGCCTAGAGTTGGAAGTGATGCCAACTGGTCTCAACACTACTGAGTTGACTCACTAACTACAAGGCTGTTCTTATTACCTGGCCTTGCATTTCTTGCCCTATTTGCATTTCATGTCTTTGTAAACAATGTTTATTATTGTTACACTAAGCCATTTTAATGGCCTTGAATCATATTTGAAATAATAGCATGGGAAAATGCTGCTTGTGTGATATATTTACATATTTATCTTTCTATAAATAGTTACTGATACACGTTTATTTATTTAATTTATTTTGGAATGAAGGATGTATATTTTTAAGCATTCTAAGGAGATAAATTTTTTTAATCGAAGTTTGACAAAACTCTTGCCAAGAAGAAGGATGGGAGAATAGGTCCATTTTGACAAGTGGAAATAATGAATTTTAATTAATTTCGACGAAGTTGAAGATAATTCCTTAATGAAGTCATATTTTGAATTAAACATGTTTTTTGAACCAATTTATTACACAATTTGTTTGACCTATGAAGTCTAAATTAGAGTTTTTATTTTTTGAAAACACTACTAAAGTGAAGGGTGGGGTTATACACGTCCCACAACTTACTTAACACACCTTAAAAATGTATTTTTATACCTTTTATTTATTAAAAAATTGAGTAAGTCTCTTGTGCATCAGGTGCATGGATCTTAGATCCATGCACCCGGGTCGGATTTGGGTAATCCGACCCGCTTCTTCTTTTTTTTTTTTTTTTTCGCGCTTGTTTTTTTTTTCAATTTTAGTCATGACTTTTAGTTATGCGTAAGAATACCTTTATGTAATGCGTAAGAATACCTTTAGATTACCTTAATGATACCATTATGCCCAGATTTCATACCTTTACGTTAAGTTAGACATACCTTTAGGTTATGTTAAGAATACCTTTAGGTAATGTATAGAGATACCTTTAGGTTATGTTAAGGATACCTTTGTGCCCAAATTTCATACATTTAATTTAGGTCAGACATACATTTATGTTATGTTAATGATACTTTTATGTTATGTTAGAGATATCTTATCCATAAGGTAGTTGTGTTACACATTTTGTACACAAAGGTATGTCTAACATAACATAAAAGTATTCTTAACATAACCTAAAGGTATCCTTAATATACCTAAAAGTATGTTTAATATAATCAAAAGGTATTCTTAAAATAATTAAAGATATCCTTAACATAACCTAAAGGTATGCTTAACATAACTAAAAAGTATTCTTAACATAATATGGTATGTAACCTGGAATCACGATTTCAAAGGTATCCTTAACATCACTTAAAGGTATTCTTAACATAACCTAAAGGTATGCTTAATATAACCAAAAGGTATTCTTAACATAACTAAAGGTATCCTTAACATAACCTAAACGTATGCTTAACATAACTAAAAAGTATTCTTAACATAACATGACATGTAACCTGGAATCAGGATTTCAAAGGTATTCTTAACATAATTGAAAGGTATCCTTACCATAACTTAAAGGTATCCTTAACATAACTGAAATGTATCCCTGAAAGGTATCCTTAACGTAACCTAAAGGTGCGCATCCGCCCAGGCGCGCGGGAGCGCGTGAGGGCGCGTCAGACGTGCGTGGAAGCGAGTACACGCACGGGTCGGGTCGGGTGCATGGATCTAGGATCCATGCACCTGATGCATAAAAGTTTTTGTGTAAAAAATTAGATGTGTTAAGTAAATCAACAAAACTCGCGTGCAACCGTCGCATATGCGACGGAATTCCAGATCACATACTTATAGCTGAAAAAGACATACTTATGAGTGTAAAAGACATACTTTTAAAACTCATGTTTATACCTGTAAAAATATACTTATAAAACACATACTTATAGCTGAAAAATACATACTTATACCTATAAAAGATATACTTGAATTTGGTCGCATGTGAGACAGTCTCACAAGAGACCAACTCTAAGTAAATTATGAATATGTATAGTCTCACCCTAAATTAAATTGTACTCATAATTATCTCTGAAAAAGGTTCATTTTAAATTTTGATATTTGATTATTTATCAAATTTATCCTTGACTGATATATATTCTCAATTTAAATCTGAAAATTGCTATGGTTAACGCGTACGTTTATGAAACAGATAGTGGCTTTGAAAAGTCAAAAATACCCTCGAAAATACCCCGAATTTTCAAATCGAACTATAAATAATTCCTTTCTTCCTCTAGATTCTAGGGTTTCTCTCTCTCTCTCTCTCTACACGAAAGGGGGCGCTCCTCCTCAAGAATATGCCCATTCACATTTAGATACCCACTCAATCTTCACTTACACATGTGTTAATGTTAATCTCCACTAATCGTGTGCTCTGTGCTTAGATAAATCAATTTGCGCCTTCAATTTGTTGTCTATCTGAAAGCGATTTTCAATTTGGAGTAGTTTCCGTTTTCCTTTTGGGATAATTATCCGTTTGCAGCATCCACTTTGAGGGGGGAGGAACAATGCAGGTGAAGGAATTAGAGAAAACGGAAACTACCGACTACGAGAAGCAAGAAAGTCAAGAAGCAATGGAGAAAGCGGAGGCGTCGGAGGAGAATTCTGGTGAGAAGGATTTGAATTTGGATTCTGTCATCGACGTTTCTGGAAAAATAATGGACTTTCCTCTCACTGATGGCGACGGACGCTTGGTAGAGGAGGTTTATATGTACAAGAATGAGTTGAATTTGATCCCGAGGGACGTGGGGAGGCTTAAGAGTTTGAAAACTTTGAAATTTTTCTCGAATGAGGTGAATTTGTTTCCTGGGGGATTCGCGAGTTTGGTGGAGTTGGAGTGCTTGCAGGTCAAAGTTGCTGCACTGGGAGTTAATGGGTTGGAGTTGAATAAATTGAGAAATTTGAAAGAATTGGAGCTTAGTAGAGTGCCTCAGAGGCCTTCAGCTTTCCCTCTGTTGCATGATATTTCTCAGCTTAAGTGCTTGAGGAGGCTTTCTGTTTGTCATTTCTCGATAAGGTAATAGGTCATTTCTATGCACTTAATGTGCTGTTGATATATTGTTGTTCTTTATCTATATTTTGTGTTTCTGTTTGGATTTTTGGCAGCGTATAAAAAGATGCTATTTTGCTCAAAGTTTTTGTGGAGTCGTGATCAATGTCGGTTGTTCACAGATTTGAAGTTAATGGTACTGTAATATTTAGTGCTTATTTGAATTGGCGAAAAGATAACTGCTTCGTATCTTAGTTGTTACTTGTTAGAGGGGCATGTGTGCTCTGTGCAATACACATATTTCTTGAACACGGCCACAAAAATCCAAAACAGTAAAAAGAAATGAAGTGTGTATATATCTTGTTAATATTGTCGTATTATGTTGTTGGAACCATACTGCATAGATAAGAACAAAATACATAAAGAGTTGAGATATGTGGGTATGCAGCATGAGTAATTGAGGTCAGTTTCAGATAAAATATTTCCTCTTCTGTGAGAAGTTCTGTAGTGTAAACTCTTAGTTCCCTGGTATTTTTCCTTCACAAAATGAAGTTCCAACCGTTATAATTTCTCAAAGAAAAGACGTCTTTAATTTTTTCTAAAAGGGATATTCGGAAAGTGTTTGGGGTTTGAGACTGGCCTGCGTGGTGCGTACCAGAGGCACCCCTCAAAATTATGGAAAGGGCACATGAGGCACAGAAAAGTGCACGCTCATGAACAATGCCTGTCTCTTGTTTGTAAATGTTCTACAGCCTGTGCCGCCCAAGGCGTGCCTCAGACAACTATGTGGCAGTCATGTATATTATTGTTTAGAATTTAACTAGTGTCAGTCATGTAGATTTCATTGCTTAGAGTTTAACTAGTGGCAGTCATGGAGATCGTTGAATTATGTTTGGGATAGTGAATTAATTTATTATTAAAAATTATCCATGGGAGGTATATCCTATTGTATGTTACATTAGGTACAAAGCTTTTATTTAAGAAGTCTGTCTGTTACAGAGTACTCATGTTGGGGGTAATTATTAAGTCTTCTTCCCTTTATTTCCCCCCTTAGTGCTTGCCTAGATGAGATATTTGTAACAAGGTATTAGTACTTTTCATGGTTATATGTGGTCTCTCATATATTTAAATTCTCAATCTGAGTTCCTTAAAATGCATTATTTTGTTAAAGGTTGGGGTGGTTTGTGGCTGTAGTTTCAAGAAACTTACAATACTATCCCTGCAATTGTACCCTGCAGATATCTTCCTCCAGAAATTGGCTGCCTGAGTAGTTTGGAATACTTAGACCTTTCATTTAACAAGATGAGGAAATTACCAGATGAGATCACTTCGTTGAATTTATTGATATCACTGAAAGTCGCTAACAATAAATTGATTGATCTACCTTTGCGACTGTCGGATCTGCAAAGATTGGAGGATTTGGACCTGTCAAATAATCGGTTGACATCCTTGGGATGCTTAGAACTTGAATCTATGCATAATCTTCAAATTCTAAATCTTGGGGTATGTATATATGATATTAATATCAATCTTGATATGTTGATATATGACATCTCTATTCTGTGTGGGTCATTATTATCATTTATTCTATACATTTTTAAGTTTCTTATATCAATTTTGTTATTTATCATTAAAGCTGATGTGAAATTTCTATTTGTCCTTTGATGCTTATGAAGCATAATCAACTATGTGGATGTCGAATACCATCATGGATATGCTGCAATTTGGAGGGCAATGCTGGAGAAGTATTAAATGATGAATCTGCCGAGATGGATGTTTATGAAGGTGTCATCCAGGAGACTCATGGTAATCCTTGTAGAGAAGAAACATCCCTTTTCCCCACCCATTAATGTGTGCAAGTGTGTTTATTTTGTGTATATGTTGTAGTATAGTACTTTCCTAGAGTTAATAGTTGACCTATTACAGGAATTTCTGTTTCATCATTAAGTCATTCAATTGGATCATCATCAGATAATCAATGTTTAGCTGCACGAAGGGCTGAAGGATCGAAACGTAGGTATAATTTGCGAAAAAAAGATACGCAGGAGCGATTGAATAACTGCAAGAAGTGGAAAGTCGATGCTACCATACAAAGCTCTTCAGAAAATTGTGTGTCTTGTACAGTGTCTGTGCATAGTGATAATGCCTCATCAAAAGGTTTATCTTTAGTGACAGACGAGAAGCTTAATGATGGAGATTTAATTCCAGAAAGTGAGATACATGGAACAGTTGTCAGTCCTGGAAATGAGGATTTAACATCTACTGAAGAATCTGTAAAAGGATGTTCATGTTCAGCAACTGACTCTAATGGGACACGTAAAGAGGTTGATTCTGGTAGTTCTGGGTCTAATGCAATTCTGAACTCTTGTCCTGAAGTTGTTAAGACATTGGATGGAGGTTCATCTTCTCAATCTTCTAATTGTGTACTGAAATCGAAAAGGCATTCTGAGAAGGATCTGGATAATCCCAAGCCCACCAAATCCCTGAGGCCAACTAACGACCCATCGTACTTGTCATCCCAGTATAGCAAAAGATCTTTTTGTGGGGTTGTGGATTATTTACCTGATGGCTTCTATGATGTGGGACGAGATCGCCCATTTATGCCGCTGGCCAGCTATGAGAAAAATCTGCATGGTAACTTGCGGGAGGTGATTCTTCTTGACCGGTAAGTGCGCTATTTTTTAAATTCTTAAATTAGATTTTCTTTGTTTTGAATTTAAAAGCCCCACTATGACAGTGGTCGTATCGTATTCAGGTTAAGGATCAGGACTGATTAATACTTGGTCAGTAGCTGCAAATTTTCTAATTATTTGAACTTCAACTTTCTGATTAGGGAAAGGGATGAAGAATTAGATGCCATTCTGCTGTGTGCTCGAACTTTGTTGTATAAGTTTAAGCAGATCAACTGTTCCACCAACACACACAAAGAGGTTGCCATAGATAGTTTGCAGGTTTCATCATTGCTTGCACTTTTTGTATCTGATCATTTTGGAGGAAGTGATAAAAGTGCTGGTATCCAGAGGACACGGAAAGCTGTTTCTGGTTCAAATGACATGAAACCTTTTGGTTGTACTTGTGCCTCGGGAATCATTGCTGATGCTAGTAAAGCCAAGGAGGTTGTGAACACTATACAAGATGTTGTTTTCCATGATGTGTGTGAGCAATCTCTTCAATCTATAAAAGAAAGAAACAATTCTATTATAGTTCCCATTGGGTCTCTGCAGTTTGGTGTTTGCAGGCATAGAGCATTGCTGATGAAGGTATTGTTTTATTAGGCATATAATTTTCCAGTGTAAAAATTGCATGGAGTTTTACGAACTGTAAAATTATCTTTTTAATTTGCTGTAGTATTTGTGTGATCGAATGGAGCCTAGAATACCTTGTGAGCTTGTCAGGGGTTACTTGGATTTTTCACCGCATGCCTGGAATGTAATTGTTATAAAGAGGGGCGAGTCATTCTTGCGGATGATAGTTGATGCATGCCATCCTTACGACATTAGGGAAGAAAGTGACCCTGAATATGTTTGCAGGTTAGCAACTTAGATACTTTAAATTTTTTCGTACTTTATTACTCTAATAATGTTTGATATGCATGTGTACTAGTTACAGATAGCTTTGTCTTTTGATGTCATGGCTGCAGGAAGATGTTTAGCAGTATTTATTTAATTGTATTATTAGTGAAGTATTTTTACTGTTTACCAGTATTTATTTGATTATATTACTACAAAATAAAATTTTGTTTTGGTTCACTGATGTATCAGTGTAGGGGTGTCATTTAACGTCGCTTCTTGCATCTGCTAAGAAATAATGCTTTCCCTCTAGCCAACTTTTAGCACTTTCTTAGTGCCCTTTTTTGTACATCTTTGCGTGTGCCCTTGCATGTTGCATCTTTGAACATTCAGTGACCCAATTAAAATATATGGTAGAGGTATGAGTTATAATTTTCTAATGGATCTGCATTTCACTGTAGGTATATACCCTTAAGCCGGGTCAGTGCTTTTGTTGCTGATCCTGATGTTAGTCCTAATGGCTCATTTCCTTCTGTGACGGTATGTGATGAAATTGAGAAAATGGCGTCTACATCTCTCATGCGCTGTAGTGTGGGATCATTGGAAGCTGCAGTTAAGGTATTTTTCTATTTGCCCTATGTGGCTATATCCTTATAGGCTATATGCTTCAGAGATTTCATTGATTTATTTATTCATATTAGGCTAGTCATGTGTTATAATTATGGGAAAAATGCATACCCAAACAATTGGTCCAATGGTCAATTTTACACTATTTTCCATAGTACGCAGACTTGCCCTAGAACATTAAGTCACATACCCCACCCATCCCCAATTTAGAAAATTTTTGATGTAAGTTTTAGGTCAATTTTAAAATTGTAAACTTGCCCATGATAAACTACTTTTTTGTGGACAATCATATAATCTTGATTTTTCATTATATTGGCAGGTTACGAGTATTCAATTTTTTTGATGTACGTACCTTTGGGGAAAAATGTTTCTTGTCACCTTATTTTTTTAAATTCAAATTATGCCTATTCATGAAATTCATCAAAGGCAATTGAATAAAGCCATTTGTATTATGTTGGAAAATGTTGTGTTGTTGCCCTTTCGACTTAGATTCTGGTGACAATTTTTTGTTAAGAAATTCAAGTTAGGGATGTGACTTCTTATGTTTCATCCAATTGGCAGGTGCGGACCATTGATATAATTGGGGCTTCTCCTGAAGAAGTCAGGAACTTCGAGTTCTGCTGTTTAGGGGAAGTCAGGATGTTGAGTGTCTTGAAGCATTCTTGCATTGTCAAGTATTATGGTCATCAGATATCATCCAAATGGTCCATGTCGGTGGATGGAATTTCTGGAGGCCGTACACTACATTCTGCTATATTGATGGAGTACATTAAAGGAGGCTCCTTAAAGGTAAAATCTTTATGTTTAGTTATCTTCAATTGTCCATCTTTAGTTGATATCTTCATACAATTATGTCTAATTCCAATTATCGTCTCAATTTGACAGAGCTATGTAGATAAGTTATCAAGCGCTGGTGAGAAGCATGTTGCTCCAGACTTGGCACTATCTATTGCCAGAGATATAGCATTTGCGTTAACTGAAATACATTCTAGACACATTATTCATCGTGATGTAAAAAGTGAGAATGTTTTGATTGATCTTGAGGAAAAAAGGCCAGACGGCACACCTACAGTGAAGATATGTGACTTTGATAGGGCAGTTCCCCTTCATTCCTACTCACATACATGCTGCATTGCACACATCGGTATACCTCCACCTGATATATGTGTTGGGACTCCTCGATGGATGGCTCCTGAGGTATTTCAGGCAATGCACGAGAGAAAAACGTATGGATTGGTAAGTTCTTTTAGAGTTGGTATTCTAGCAGTTCTATAGTGACAATAGGCAACAATCGAGAGTTTTGTTTATGAGCTAATTCTTGCTATCCAGATGTTATTAGGTAAAGCAAAGTCACTTAATTTAGCTAACAAGGGTTTTCTGATGCATATTTGTATATAGGAAGTAGATATTTGGTCGTTTGGCTGTGTTCTTCTTGAATTGCTGACTTTACAAGTCCCTTATGCTGAACTGCCAGAATCAGAGATCCACAAACTTCTCCAGGTATATATGATTCATTTTTTCCTTTTCATTCATCAATGTAGAACAAAGTTTAGAATAAAGTTTATTTCATTTCTTTCGTTCCAAAACTATTACTGGTAGTAAATGTGCAGAGGTTACTTAATCTATGCAGATGGGAGAACGGCCTAGATTGACAGAGGAGCTCGAGGCATTGGCTCAATCAGATGTTGAGCTTGAGAGCGACTCTGATACCCTTAGATTCCTCGTTAAATTGTACCACCAGTGCACAGAAAAGAATCCAATCGATCGTCCATCATCAGAGAAAATCTATATTCTATTGGTGGATCATTCCAGGTCCATTACAGGTTCAAGAAGCTCAGAGCAAGAATAGTTTTCGATTTCAGGTAGTTTCTTTGACTATAGAAGCCAGAATTTTGTAGACTCTAGGAAACATGTTAACTTAGAAATGGCATTGTTTCGATAGCATTGATTAGATGCAGCACGGCCTAGCTGATTATTCTTAAAAGGTCAGATTTCTAAAACAGGGGATTCTTGATATCATTCTGGGATTGTTGTATAATTATTATGAGAAAAATCTTCCATGGAATTGGAACATTAAACTTCGAGAAAATTTGTTCTTAGTTGTTCATCCTCGACTGGGTCAGGGTCTTCAGTGGCCACGGTGACTTGTACTGTAAGTGATGTTTGTATTATCAAACAGCGTTCCATTTTCGAACATATGGACAAGCCTTTGTTCTTTATGGCCTCTCATTTTTATCAATGCATGTTATTGTTATTGTTCTCTTTGAATTATATTTTATCTATGATGAAAGCTGCTGAATTGAACTGGGATAGTGTTGGAAGCTATAAAATTTGGGGTGAAATGAAGTACTTTTGAATTACCCATAAAAACACAAATCTCTTTATAGAAAGATATAATCTTGAATTTGATACAAAGTTAATGAGATGTAACAAAGAAGCCTAATGAACATCAACTAACGATCAATCTCAAACTAGTAGTGAATCTGAAACTTATCCCACTTGTCTAATTAACATCAACTAACTATCAATCTCAAGAATAACTTCGAGTCTTGTAACAACCTATATGTATCTTTTTCCAATCTTTTACTCTTGTCTTTCTTTAGTTGGATAATTGTAAGAAAAAAGCAGAACAGGGGCCTGTCTCATTATACTGAACTACAGCCTTATTCTGTCACCTTTGGTTTTATAACATTACAAAATTTAAATGCTACTCTGTCTCTGAGCCACACCGGACCACTCTACTCCACTATCACTACTACTACTACTACTACTCCTCCATCTTCTTCTCTCGGCAGCCTCTCTCTCTCTCTCTCTCTCTCTCTCTCTCTCTCTCTCTCTCTCTCTCCCCATATATATGTCTGTATGTATGTAACACCAAGGACCACTCTCTCTCTCTCTCTTGTTTCTCTCTCTGTCATGGGAATTTAGTATGAAAATGATCACATGGGTGCAAGCAAACAAGATTGAAGAAGAAGACAAGTGAATGGGGTTTTTGATTCTTTAATTAAATGGGCTGCTGCTTCAATTCCTTTTCTCTTTCCATTTTCAGTATACCCATCATATCTCTATCATGTGTTACTAACTTAGATTTCTCACCCTGTCAACTTCTCATCTTCATAACCTTTTAATATGTATACATATATTCCATTTTCATCAACATTTTAGTATGTGCAGCAATTAAGTGGTCTGTTCAATGGTTTTAGTATGATTTGTAAATTATATCTAGCCATTGTACCATATAACCATTGTGTGTTTTTCTTGCCTCTAAATTGCAAATTAAGAGTTAGATTTGTTACATATAAATATAAATTATTTAGTTGTTTACATTAAAATAGAAAAGTTTGAAGTGTTTCTATGAGGATGTTCAGTTTCCATATCTATAAACAGCTCTCGTTCTAAAATTTATCATCACTAACATAATGGGGTCTTTAATATTTTTTTTATCTTTATTTCTTTTTCAATATATATATATATATATATATATATATACGAGTATCAGCACATGCGTCGCATGTCATGTGAAGGATGAATTATTTCAATCAAAAATATTATAACACTATTAACCTTAAATAATAATTTTTTATAAGGATATACAATCACAATTAAATTAAATTAAATTAAATTTAAAAAAATGTATAGTAAATTAGAGTCCTACACATAGTAGAACTCTATATGATTTTGGTTTAGAATTCTTTTGTAAAATTATTTAAATATGAAAATCATAAATTACCATTATAACCTTAAATAAAATATTTAATAAGGATATATTAGACAATCCATATTTTGTAAGAAATATCCATACTTGTATATAGGTAATAGATATATAAAAAAAGTTTGAGTGTGTTTATGGGACATTTACAACTGAATACATTGTATGCTATACAATTTTTGGGTTTTTCATTACACAAAATATTAATCCTGGCCTATATTGTCTCTGCAATTTATTATCAACTACATTAAGAAAATACTTTACCTTAATTTATCCGAAAAAGCAAACAATATTGAAAAAGCTTTTCACTTTAATCATGGTGATTCCCTTTTGCTTTAACCAATTTCTCCCCCTCCAAATTATGTGTATTTATAGGTGTAAGTATAGCAATGGCTGCACAGACAATTCTTAACTTATAGTATCTTCACAATTGCAAAGCATAATTCTATTCCATCTTTAATATCATACATTAATATAATCAATAAGAACAATATTGTAAAGGAAAAACAGGTGGAGGTATGAGAGAACACACAGTAATTGTGTCTTGGAAAAATAACATAACATCATGATTGCAATTATTCTTGAATACTAGCAGTATTTACATATACACAATCTATTTTGAGATCATCTTACAAATATTCTTGATCCGCGAGATGAAAGACTATTCAGATGATTCGAATATAATTATAATATATAATAATAAAAATAATGAAAAACAAAATGAACTAATTTTGATTCCATAAACTATATAAGAAAACAAGAAGTTCACCATCACAAGTCATTTTCTTGATTTTCTAACTTGGAAATTAATCTTCAAATATCCAGCTAGCTCTACTTTATACTTACAGGTGAGTAAGTTTCCAAGAAATGGCAATTCTGAAAGAAAAATGCCACATTGAAACAGAAACAAAGAAAAGATGCTAATTAAAATGACTTAATTTGCACATCTCTATTAAGCAAATATATATATAATTCAAGAAAAAATAAATGAAAATATTGATGGGGCTGATAGAGATGCTCTTTCAATTTCCATTTCTATGTAAACCTTTCAATGCATCACATATAAACAAATTAAGCCACTGAAAATTATGGTCCCCTCTTGCTACTACTATATTATTGTCTTACATATTTATTCATTTTATTTCATTTGGACCCTTAAAAGATCCCTCTCATGTTTGCTTATATATTGTACACACATATATATCACATCTTTGAAAAATATTGTGCCCATTCACCTATTTTGAGTTATGTGACAATACCTCTTTCATAATTTTGTTGCAAAAATTGCAAAATTGGTCATGTTATGTGTGACATTTCTGGCCTACTAAGATGACAATTTAGTACCAGCAACTCTTGATTTTCAATCGTTCTTAGTTTTTGCAAGAAATTACTTGTATGCAATTAATATTGGTACATTGCTCATATCACTTTTTGAAATTCCGATGAATTTAAGAGTTCATCGTATTAATAGAATTGTTGGTTCGTGTATATACAATATATTTTGCGTAAATTTCACCTAAAATTACAAGATTAAAATCGCCATTCATTCATAATTTCAAGACCGATGTCTGTAGACAATCCTGTAGATGCTATACACATCGGACGGATTACATGTCAACCACTTACAATACATAGCAAATTCACCATTCATCACACACAAACAAAACACATACTAAATATGTGAAATATGAGCATCTATATACTTCTCTAATTGTGGTATCAATACATTAAAACCCTGTATTTCATGGTGGGTGAAATGAATTAAGGGTCCCCCACTCTCAAACCCTAAAGTGAATAAATGCTCTTACACAATATAGAAACTCTCACTACTCTGTCTGATACCTGCATGGCGTGACAATATTCAATTTGCATCAAAAGGGACCACTTTATTATACATCTTCACTAATTAAGTCTTGTTTTTATTACTAAAGTATGTTTTTCCCACTGCTTTTCCTTCATAAATACCTTATCTTTATTGCACTAAAATCACACCCTTCCTTTGATTCCAGGCCTCTATTTATACCCCCACATGCCACTCCTTTTTCTAGGCAAAATTTAACCCTTTTCAAGAGCAAGATCAAGAAAACCCTACTTATATATAGGGTTTTTTCTCATCAAATTTCTGATGATTTTCTTCTCCCTTTTTTTTCCAGCGTGCAATAGTGTCTGGTAAAGCTGCCAGCATGATCTAAATTTTCTCCCGTGTTTGAGAAGGACTAGATCATGTGGTAGCTTCATCCGATGTTGTTTGCACGAAAGAAATACTAAACCCTAATTTTTCCAGGAACCCTAATTTCAGCCTTCCTTACTGCAAGCTTCCCAGAAATCTTCCATGTCAGCAAGTTTGTAAGCCGTTCTTGTTTTGTTTTTCTTTGAATTTATTGGTTCGTTATATCTGCTTTCTGTTTTCCAAGCTTGCTTTTAGGGTTCTTCGTCATTCTTGTTATTTTTTCCTTTGAATTTTAGTGGTTCGTTTCATCTCCTTTCTGTTCTATTCTGGTAAGAAGTCATCCAAGAAACTGTTTGATTTTCGATATACTGTTATATTCTTTTATTCATGTTGTTTAATTTCTTTTGATTTTTATGGATCTTTTGTTTGGATCTTTGAAGATTTTTGTGTAGGCCGGGTGCAGTGTTGATGTGAAGATCGAATATACATCCATATAATGAAAAAAAAAAAGTGTGTGTTTTACACTTAATTTAAATTAAAAAGTGATAGGAAGTTTGTATGTTTTACATGAAGCTTATGAGATTAGTTTGGAGGAGTTTTATTAGTCATGTCTAAAATCTCAAAAAAAAAAAATTCAACCACTTGAAACTTGAAATATTCTGGATATATGAATTATGAGTCTGAGAGATTTAAAACTATATATACACAAATATAGGGTCCAAAAAAACCTAACAAACGTTACGAATATTATTATGATAGAAATTAACAAGCTGACATGGGCTTTAAAATATTATGTCAGATTGCCATGTAGATGCCTATTAGCAATTAAAAAAGTTTTATGAGACGTTTAGTCTAAGATTTTAAAGATAGTTGAACAATCAATCTGAATTAAACTTGAAAGAACAAAAATATCCATTGCATGAGGACTTAAAACATATGTAAAACCATCAACTCAAAATCGAAAATCTCACACTACATATTAAGGGATCTTACAATAGAATTAAGCTAAGGTGTAATATGTAGAAAAATAATTTGAAGATTTGAAGATGCATGCATGGTGAGTTTGTATACTAGATTCAATCCATAATTTAATATGAGGGATCATATATATGCAACTTAATAGCACAACATCATATGATCACCACATTTAGAGTAAAACCAGATGGATCTTAAAGATAAACGAGCTAAATTTAGGATCTTTCTTTCACAATAATCCATGCATGTGAGACGGTCTTACGGATAGTACTTTCCGTGAGACGGATCCTTATCACTCATGAATTGAACTCATACCCACAAATTTTCATATGAATTCTTAGTTTTAAATTGTGGGTTACCTTCTCACGAAATAAGATTCATGAGACGATACATAAAACCTACTCTCCTTCTTTTATGAACCACTTGTACGTAATCAAAGTTCTAAATTGCCTCGACTCTTCTTCTTCACCGCAAATGCTAATTAAAACCAGAACACACTAGCTATATATATATATGCTCTAAAAGGGTTGGGTTGGGTTAGGTTAGTACTCCTTCATAATTTGGGAAGTCCATATAATTATTTGGCCCATAATCCATTCTGGAAATTAATGTCCATTTTATTACAGTTGTTTGGAAGAAATCTTGAGATTAATTGAAAGAAACATAAATTTGTGTGGAGTTATCTTGAAATTAATACATCCCTCTCAACCTTCCACTGGACGGGTTCTATAAATAGAGGGGTGGAAACACTTTGGAGCTTCAAAAACCTTCATTGGATACTATAAATAGAAAATAGTGGAAACATGTATTTTCACAACCCCATATTGGATATATAAATAGAAAATAATGGATTTTCATTTATTTTATTCAACTTGATGTATCAACTAAACAATTTTTTAAAGGTAAGAAATGAATATATACAATATTTGATTATTAAAGTGTGACTTTATATGTTCAGTAACTTAGAAAAAAATGAATTTTTTTAGTTTTTTTGCTTCAGGTTGAAGCTCTTATGTTATATTGGTATAACTTTTATGTTGTATTGTTGGAACCTTTATATATAAATATCATTACCTTTATGTTCTATAACTTGAAAAAGAATAAAGATTTTCAATTTTTTTTATAAACATACATTTATGTGATATTAATCATACCTTTATCTGATATTAGTTACACATTTATGTAATATCACATAAAAGTGCAACTAATATTACACAAAAGTGCACCATATTTACATCATGTGGTTAATAACTTTAATAACTTTACTTGGTACAAGAAATACGCTTATGAACTATTTTAGGTCATATATTTACAAATGTTACTTTTATGTTATAAGATCATTACTTTAAGTATATAATTCATATTTCTTCTCAATTTTTTTGCAGGTGATTATAATCTTGTTGGTATAATTGATTTTGTTTCAGGAGTACCTAAAAAGTTCATCTTCATCGGTAGATAATTCAATTATTTCATGCATATTTGAACGATCACTTATCATACAACAATAAATTAAAAACACGAAATCAGATATAATCTATATATATATAAAAACAGAATATTCTGCCAAAAATAACTACAATAAATGTCTCATTTATTAAATATTTCCATTTTAAGAAATCATTAATAACTTTTATTTTAAATTTATTAATAAACAAATACATAAATATTAATATTTAATACATTTAATTTTATATTCATTGTATAGAAACTCAAAAGACAAAGTAAATAGATATATTTATCTATATATTTCTACTATAACAATAGAGTAAAGGTTTGAGATATTTATAGAAATACTATTTTCTCAACAAAAAAGTGTCACATCAACAATATTTTTATTTTACATTTTTTATTATTTAATCCATTCAATTCATAATATATATTGTATTAGTTTATTCTTATACTAATTAAGTTATTTTTTATTGAATAATTTCTTATACACCAACGATAGATAATGTACAAACAATAATTTTAATATAAATATTAATCTGTTTGGGGGTAATTGTATCATATTTAATATAAATATAATTTATAAATAAGTGTAACACTATTAGAGATGTGTATATATACATATATGTATATATAATGTATTTAGTGTGAAATTATATGTCATTTTAAGTATTTTTTAAATTAATATTTGTAAGTGTCCCATCAGCAAAATTTTTTATTTTGCATTTTTTACTATTTAATCCATTTGATCTAATAATATAAATATTGTATTAATTTATTCTCATTTTATCGACCTCAATTAAATTAATTTTTATTGAAGAATTTATTAAAAATCAACAAAGATATACAAAAAATAATTTCAATAATAAATATTAATTTGCATGGGGTTAATTTATACCATAATAATATAAATTAATAAATAAATAAAACACTATTAAAGATGTGTGTATATACATATATGTATATATAATATGTACTTAGTCTGAATTATATGTCATCTTAAATATTTTTTAAAATTATAAATATCTCATAATCAAATAAAATTTTAGCTTTTTACTTTACACTTAGGACTTCGTATATTCTTATATGAGAGTGCACGTTTTGAATTTATATGGCTCACCCGATTATTTAAATTATATGCTTAGTTTCTAATTTTGATTATGTGTTGAGCTTAAACTGTAATGATCAATGTCGTCCTATATCAATTTATTTATGTGATACTTATAAAAGAATAATTATCTGCATTCATCTTCGATGTTAAGCGATATTAATAAAAAAAATTAATTCAATTTATTTTGAAATAAAGTTTGAAAATACATAATTGACAGTGTTTGTATCAAGTTCCTACATAAAATTTCTAATTTCATTGTGTAATGTTTCTATATATACATACTCACACGCACATGTATTTAATTTAAATAATTCATATTTTTTTTAGTTTTGTTAGTATATTCAATTTAAGTGACTGAAGATATTAGTTTGTAACACAGATTATTAAAAAAAATGTTTCGACTATAATTGTTGCGTATAAAGAAGTTTTTAAAAAACTTACAAACTTTACAGGTAGAATTTCCAATTTTAATTTGAAGATCATGATATTGATACTTTTGTTTTTAGTATTAGTCATAGATTAGTGAATTGGATGTGTATAACATCGATATATTGTTGTGAATTGAATTATCTTAAGCAAATTTATACTTTCTTAGTTATTAAATATTATATTGTCTTTTATATACTAAAACTGCTTACACTATATTATGAAATAATTAATATTTACCAACATTATATCACAAAACGCACATCGTGCGGGTGCAAGTACTAGTTTCTTGTTTTCAAACTGATAAAGATGGTTGTTATTTTTCGCACAATTAATTATTTGAAGTCTTAGAGTTTATTACTTTAATTTTTTGTCCCATAAAATAAGGGGTCTGACAATGTCGGACATTATTATATCGGGCTGGCCAATTTGGACATTATTGTTCCAAAAAGGGCATTTTATGCCCAATTTCAGCCCGAATGACTTATTTGGGCTCAAATCGCACGTGTTGTGCACATGTGACCCTAATTTCGGGCTATCCGACCCAAAATGGGACACATTGGATAATAAAATGATGTGGCATATAATTAAAAAAAACGTAAAATCCACTTGGATATTAGAATAAAAAAAAGTAAAACTAAAAATAAAAATAAAAAAATCAAATAAAATCAAGGACGCCATGGTCGGCATTAGGTTTCCCTCCATATTCGTCGCTGGCGAGTTCAGCCTCCCCCGAGCACCGTCTACCCCGCCCAGTACGAGGATGCCATGGACGCTGTCGCCTGGATCCAAAACCAGGCCTTCGATTGCGATGACAATTAATGAATCAATCAATAGTCAATTCAATTCAAATCGAATCCCTAATTTTTTTTAATACTGAAACGGTTCTGCAACGCGCTAGTGGCTACGACATTGAAGAAGAAGGTGAGGAATTTGGTGGATATTACCCCTTTCTCTCCACCACCCCCTTCCCACAACCGCCGCCGAAGTCGCAAACTCTGACGCAGTGGTGAAGCGCCGCCGCGTGGATGCGAGAGCAGAGAGAGACGGCACGACGATGAGAGAGACGAGAGATCAGAGAGAGATAGAGGAGAGGGGAAGAGGGCGGTGGGGGAAGGGGGCCGCGCGATGGTGGGAGAAGGTGTTGATGGAGAAGACGATCTACTTCTTAATTTTATATTTTTTTTATTTTTATTTTTAGTTTTACTTTTTTTTTTATAATATCCAAGTGGATTTTACTTTTTTTTTTAAAAAAAATTATATGTCACATCATTTTAATATCCAACGTGTCCAATTTAGGACCGGATAGCCCGAAATTAGGGCCACACGTGCACAACACGTACGATTTGAGCCCAAATAAGTCATTCGGGCTGAAATTAGGCATAAATTGCACTTTTTGGAACAATAATGTCCAAATTGGTCAGCCCGATATAATAATGTCTGACATTGCCAGACCCCCTATTTTACGGGGCAAAATAAGTAATAAACTCGAAGTTTTATTTTCATCTTCTAGGTTTAATGTCTGCAAGTTCAATTGTTAATAGTTAATGTCATAGAGGTGTCGAAAGGAACAGACGTGAATGGAGAAAATGAAGCGAGTGCAAGATGAAAAAGAAGATGTTGCAACAAGATGAAAATAACTAGAAGAAAGAATAAAATATAGGAGAAGGAGAGCGTTGGGTGGGTAGAATTTAGATTATTGATTAAAGAGTACCATGCCCAAACTAACCAATTTGATACAGTGGGGGCACAATTATACCCAACATTATATACTTTGTACCTATTTACCCAAAACTTTAAAATATTGTCCCCAAATACCCATATTCTATTTATACGGAAGATATCATATATGATATAATATTACTGCAAGAGATATATTTTGATTAGAAAATACAATATCTATACTATATATAAAAAAGAAGAAGTTGGCAAATTTTACACATTTTCCACTCAATTTGCAAAATTAGAGATAATTACTGATTTGTCATTGACCAATAGAAAAATTGTAGAAAAAAAACTTAAAAACTTTGAGCATCTTATAGAACAAGCTTCATTTATATTTTAAATATAATAAGTAGTCTTTTAATTTAATAAAGGGGTAAAATGAAATAGAGGAAATTATTTTGGATTGTATTATTATATGATTATGTCTTAATGATATAATTAAAAAATCTGAAAATGATGAAATTTAAACATTGTCAAAATTTTAAAAATTTGAAAATTCTGTAATTTTAATATATAAATGTGAAAAATAGGTCTAAAAGCTAAATTTCATTTTACGAAGGGCTGTAAAATGTTTAAAAGTTTAAAAACTATTATAAAATTATTAAAAATATAATTAAATTTGAAAGTAAAACTAATAATAATCTAATAATGTTGTGAGGTTAATCTAAAAAAAAAAATCCACAAATTAACAACATTTAAAAATAAATTCAAACATATATGCAATAGATATAACTATAAGAAAAAATATTTTAAAATGGTTTCAAAATTCTAAAAAAAATATTGTTTTAATTGTAAAATGAATTTGAAACCTAAATCTCATTTCTTTTAAATATATAAACTAAGTTTTTGAATAAATACAGTGTTTGTAAAATAAATCCATCTAAAAAAAATGTAGAAAATTATTTACAAATTATTAAATATAATTCTAAGATATAAAGGAACAAAAATATGAATAGAACGTATAGATTAACAAATATAATTAATCACTTATAATTAAAGCACACAAAACACAAAACTATTATTATTATTATTATTGTTTTTGTTATTGTCATCGTTGTTGTTGTTATTGTCATCATCATCATCATTAAAAAAAATACGGGAATTTTTTACAAATCTCAAATTAATAAGATCTCATGAATAATATTTTAATATAATAAATTTATTATATTATTAATAATCGTATTTGTCATAATAAATAATAAACCGCGCATCGCGCGGGTATACCGCTAGCAATATATAAGGGGTTTGATGAAATGGAATGGGCCCCATTCACTTCAAATTTCCCCACCCACCATTCAAACCCACTTAATGTATAGGGGTTAATGATTTTTTTTTTCGCTAATTATCTTTTTCTAATTCGTTGAGTGCCTTTTTCTAATTTGTTTTTTTCTATAGGTTAATTCGTTAATCAGTTTTTAATTGTCTCAATTTGTCTTTAATTTTTTTCATTAATTGCCTTTTTCGTTAATTACCTTTTTAATTTTTTTTCATTAATTGCCTTTTTCGTTAACTGCCTTAATTGCCTTTTTAATTTTTTTCATTAATTGCCTTTTTTCCATAGGTTTGCCTTTTCGTTAAACTTTTTTTAATTAATTTCGTTAATTGCCTTTTTCATTAATTTCGTTAATTACCTTTTTCTGTTAGCAAATTAATTCGTTAATTGGTTTGACTTTTTTTTTTAATTTGTTAGTTAATTTTTTAATCTGTTAGTTAAAAAAAAATGAACTAACTAATTTAACGAATTAACGAAGTTAAAAGGCATGCTCAATTAATTAATGAACTAACGAAATAAATTAAGGGCATAAAAATTAATGAATTAACAAAATAGATTAAAAAGAATTTGAAGACTTAATAAAATAAATAAATAAAAAAGTAATGCATTAATAAAATAAATAAAGGGCACAAATTAAAAGAAGCACTAACGAAATTAAAATATTGAAGAAGCATTAACGAAATTAAAAAAAATTTTGAAGAAGCATTAACCAAATAATTAAATAAAGGGCACAAAGTTTCAAAACTTAATGCATAGATTCACTCTATCCACTTAACGGGCATTAGCGAGCTACTCACTTAACGAGCATTAACGAAATAATTAAATAAAGGACACAAACAAACGAATTTCATTTTTACACTTAACGAAATAAATTTAAAAAAAATAATGCATTAATGAAATAAATTAAAAAAGACAAAAATTCATTAAAAAATTAATGAATCAATGAATTAAATTTGTTAATTTTTATGGCACAAATTCGTTA
The DNA here is from genome assembly GCA_005771605.1 of Scutellaria baicalensis. Taxonomy (NCBI): domain Eukaryota; kingdom Viridiplantae; phylum Streptophyta; class Magnoliopsida; order Lamiales; family Lamiaceae; genus Scutellaria; species Scutellaria baicalensis. The sequence goes on from CM016728.1 coordinate 14,294,971, forward strand.
ACCCAATTAAATTAAGGGGATTAACGAATTAAAAAAGACATTTCAAATTCGTTTAAGGGTTAACGAAAAAAAAAGTTCAAATTCATTAACCCCTTTAACATAAATTCGTTAACCCCCTTTAAGATGGAGATATTTCGTTAACTTCTCTGTTAAGAAAAGTTAACGAAATTGCCCCAATTTTTTCGTTAACATTTTTAAAATTGTAGAGGTTAATGAAGAATTATTCTAATTCTAATTCGTTAACTTCTTAAATTAGCATTTAACGATAATTAAATAACGAATAGAACATGGTAAATTTCGAAGATTAAACCTAATTGTTTTTCATATTATCAAATAGTATTACTCTAATTTAGAAACTCTTATAAACCCTACTTTTATAAAACCCTAATTATGAAACCTTATAAACCCTAATTGTGAAACTGCCAAAAGAAAATAATTGTGAATGTTCAAATCACTGCCAAAAGAAAAAAAATTGTACATAATCACATGCACACATAGCATACTTCGGGCAAAAAAGTAAAAAAAAAAAATTGTAATTCACATGCGTTAGAAAATATCTCTGGAAAGTAAAAGGAATAGTGTACTTGAATATGTACCTGGCTTAAAATTGAGTATTTGGGGACAATACTTTATATACATGGGTAGTTGGAGATATAACTTTATATTGATGGATATTAAAGTTAAGTTGTTATACACATATATATATATATATATATATATAGGCAAATGCTGCTGTGCACCAGGTGCACGGATCTGGATTGGTGCAATTGAGGCGACCCGACCCGGATCCGCGCACCTGGATTTTCTTTTTTTTTTCGCTTCAGGTTGTTACATTTATGTTGTAAGGATGTGACCTTTACGTTATATAAGTGTGACATTTATATATAAATGTTATGACCTTTATGTTCAGTAACTTAGGAAAAAATGAAGATTTTCAGATTTTTTTGCTTCAGATTAAGACCTTTATGTTGTATTGTTGTAACATTTATGTACAATTCTTGTGACCTTTATGTACAAATATTATGACCTTTATAATCCATAACTTTGAAAAAAAAATTGAAATTTTCAAAATTCAGTGCATTTTTAGGATGAATATAGGTGCAACTAATATTACATAAACATAAATATGTATAAATTTTGCTAAAATTCTTCATTTTTTTTCTAAGTTAGAGTATATAAAGGTCATTACATTTATATATAAAGGTCACACTTATATAACATAAAGATCACATACATATAACATAAAGGTAACAACTTGAAGTGAAAAAAAAATTCAAAAAAAAAAAATACATAAAAGTGCACGGATCCGGGTCGACCCTGACTCGACCCGAATTGTATGTGCACCAGTTGTACAGGAGACTAACTCATATATATATATATATATGTATGTATGTATATGGGTAGTTGGGGGTATTTTTTATTGATTAAAAAATATTATGTTTACTATTAGATCCGGATCGATACGTGCAACTGGTGTACGAGAACTTTCTCCCAAGATATTTGTCTTTATTCAATAACCGAGAGAAATTGACTCTACCAAATCACATATAATGAAAAAAATCTATTAGAAAAAAAAGAAGCTAAACGTAACCTACATATACTTTAAAAATCTGCAATTTATGAAACACAATCTTAAGGTTAGATGAATCAAAAATCATAAAATACAATTTGGAAAATATTCAGTAAATATAGAGATTATCAAATAGAATATAAGTATTAATTGAGATTAATACCATTGGTCAAAATAAGGTAACTTCTGTACAATAACTATTACTCCCTCCAATTCTTTTTATAAGTCTTTTTAGTCTTTGGAATTATAATCAAAGTACATGTCTTTTCAATTTTTTTTACCAACAATGATCTTATGCCTTTTTTTAACTTCTCCATTAATTAAATTTAAAGAATATTTATTTCCAAGTATTTAATTCAATGAAAAAATTTTAAGTATTAATTAAAGTTAATTTAAAAAGAAAATTTATTTCCTAATCTCCATGAAGGAGCTTAGGAAACTTATAAAAAGAATGGGAGGAAGAATGAATAAAAGGTAGCAAAATTTGTCTTTAATACCTCTTTTTTAGCAACTATTATGAATCTGGACTTGTTTAGGGTCAGATTCAATTGTGTCCAAATAAAATCCATTTCCTGGAAACAATGCCACATATAATGAGTCAAATATATCATCTGCCCACCACAAGTTATTTTTGCTATGTGCACTCTCCATCTCGCGTCTATTGACGCTATTACCCTTCTCTTTCACTACTGGGTCATCAAATTGGAGAGTGGCAATAGCCATATGGACGTGTGGAATTAGCAAAAAAGTGAAAGACTTAAATTTTGTCCAGGTTCATCCAATCCAACCAGCATTATAAAACCAAACCAAACCAAACAAAACAAACCTTAATCCAAAACTCAAGTGCTCACCACTTTGTAACTCCCATTGTCCTCAACGCATTGAATTTCCCAAAATACCCCTCTCACAAAATTATTTAGTCCCTTTGATCCAAAAAAAGCTCGTATAATTTGCATTATACCCTCCATTAAAGTTTCTTAATCCTTAATTACCCTTTCTCTCTCTGCCTTCTCTCTCCCTCCAAATATTATACTCCTCAGTGAAAAGCAAGAGAGAGAGAGAGAGAGCCAACAAATGGCAGCCATGGCTTCTCTTTACATCAAAACCACCACGTTTAACCCCCATTCTTTCCCCAAATTAGCGAAACCTCATTTCACCACCACCGCCAGCCTCCCCCTCCGCCGCCACTCCGGTCCAAAAACCCGTTCCGCCGCCAGGATCTCGGCTTCCCTAATCGAACCGGACGGTGGAAAACTCGTCGAGTTATTCGTCAACGATTCAGAGAAGGACACAAAATTGAAGCAGGCGTTGGATCTGCCGAAGATCAAGTTGTCGAAGATCGATCTGCAATGGGTGCACGTGCTCAGCGAGGGGTGGGCCAGTCCATTGCAGGGATTCATGAGAGAATCCGAGTTTCTCCAAACACTTCATTTCAATTCGCTCCGACTGGAAAACGGGTCGGTCGTGAACATGTCCGTGCCCATCGTGCTCGCTATCGACGATGCCCAGAAGAATCGGGTCGGGTCGTCTGCCAGCGTGGCGCTTGTTGATGAGCACGACGACGTCGTTGCTATCTTGAGCAAGTAAGAGTTTTTTAATCATTTAAGTGCATTACGTGTTTTTCTTCTCTTCTTTCACTGAATGTCGCTATAATGGCTATCAATTTATCACGTGCCAATCGTGTTTGCATTTCCTACTGTTTCAATTTAATTGTCGTTTTATGAAGTGAAATTTGTGTAATGCTTTCGTAATCTTTATGAAACAACCGCGAAGAATTGTTGATGTTGTTTGCTCATAGAATAATTTGATTTGATAATCAATCATGTATGCCAATCAATGTTTTAGTTGACCAAGTCGAAGACTTAGTTGTCACTATGATTAAGATTGATTTCATGTCGTTATGATGATTGACTGTCATAATGTGTTTATAATTCACAAAGTATCTTCATGTTTTATTCGGATTTTAAGCGTTTTTCCACACTGAATTATACGTATAGCATCGAGATTTACAAGCATAACAAGGAAGAAAGAATAGCAAGAACTTGGGGCACTACTGCGCCTGGTTTACCCTATGTTGATGAAGCTATTACTCATGCTGGCAACTGGCTCATTGGTGGTGATTTAGAGGTTATAAATCCAGTGAAGTATGATGATGGCCTTGATCGATTCCGTTTTTCGCCTGCACAACTGCGCGATGAGTTTGAGAGACGAAATGCGGATGCAGTGTTTGCTTTCCAACTAAGAAACCCTGTCCATAATGGCCATGCTCTGTTGATGACGGATACAAGGCGTCGCCTTCTTGAGATGGGATATAAGAACCCTGTGCTCTTGCTTCATCCTTTAGGAGGCTACACAAAGGCGGATGATGTGCCACTTAGTTGGCGAATGAAGCAACATGAGAAGGTTAGCCGATTTTTTAATATATTGCTATTTCCCGAAAAGATCATGGATAAAAATAATCATATAAGATATTAATAACAATTAATAGTCAATTCATAACAAGAAAGTTTTCTTGTCCAAAATAAGTGGAAAAAATGGTTATTTGAGAAGAATACCCTTACAAAAGCGTGGCACGCCTCATGTCATGTGTGGATTGGAGCTCATTTCATCAGGGGTATTTCTGTCAATTCGGTAATAAAAACTGTTGTTATATTTTGGCTAGTTCGCGGTTGTCCCTATTCCAAATGTGCTTAATTGGTCCAATCATAAACGGGATTGACATGTTTGTATTGCTTGATGTGTTAGGTGCTTGAAGATGGTGTTTTGGACCCAGAGACTACGGTTGTGTCTATCTTCCCATCACCGATGCACTATGCAGGCCCGACTGAGGTGCAATGGCATGCTAAGGCTAGGATCAATGCAGGTGCAAACTTCTATATTGTTGGCAGGGATCCAGCTGGCATGAGTCACCCGCTTGAGAAACGTGATCTATACGATGCTGATCATGGAAAGAAGGTGCTGAGCATGGCTCCTGGGTTGGAGCGGCTCAACATCTTGCCTTTCAAGGTAAACAAGCAATTTCCATCATCTATATCCTGTATTCTAGATAATTAACCTAACTACTAATTTATAAAACCTTAAATACCACTCTTGTATAATAAGCTAGTATGAAATTATGTTTAGGTGGCTGCATATGACAAGACTCAGAACAAAATGGCATTCTTTGATCCATCAAGGGCTCAAGATTTTGTCTTCATATCTGGAACTAAGGTATATCTCCTTCCTTCTCTTGCTTAAAACTTAAAATCGAACTAAACTCACTCAAACTAAGGTTTGTTTGTCTTACACGTTTTTCGTTTTCTGTAGATGAGAACACTGGCTAAGAACAAGGAAAGCCCACCTGATGGTTTTATGTGCCCTGGAGGCTGGAAAGTGTTGGTCGAGTACTACGACAGCTTGGCTCCATCGGACAATGGCAAATTGCCTCAACCAGTTGGGGTTTGAAATTATTAATGTTGGTTGTTTGATGAACTTGGTACCTTCATTTGTAACATAGGTTTGATACCTGATGAACATAATAATGCCATATATGTGAGGCAAAATTCTTTGCCTCTATTTGTAACATAATTACCAGGAATGGCACTGGAAATCCCTATACTTATATTCTGTTCTCTGCTAGAGATGATTGATTGTGAGTTTGCTTTGTACATGGTTTTTGTTTCACTATGTTTTAATTTTCATATCGTAATAATAATTTAGGTCAATTGTTAAGAGTAGAATGTAGCTCTGTGTAATTTTTGATCATGTAATCTAGAACTTCATAGTGAAAACATCTATGAAAGAAGAAAGAAAAAAAAAAGAATATATCTCCTCTTCTAATGCTATAAAATGTTAATTGCAAATTTGAAATAAAATATGCTACTTGTTTTGACAAACATCTTTTAAAGGATATATTGTTTTGACAAATGCACTAAACTTGTGTAGATGAGTTAATTAAATATATACTCCTTCCTTTAAAATCTTGAATTTCAAAATCACTCCATATATATAACCAATACCATAGTGATTTTAGTGGATTGAATATATTCAATCATTTGAAAGTATTTCCTCAATCTTTCAATAGAATGCAACCTATAAGATAAAGGAATCTTATGCAAAACTCTTGTGTACTTATAATGATGAGTTTTAGGCCACCTTAGACTTTAAACCCAAAAAAAACTTATGAAGAGTCCCACAATTTTTCTAAGCTTTATTAGCACTATAATTTTTGGCTCCATCATTTCTTGGACTTTATAAAGATGAAGTTTTATTCCTTCAAAAGAATTTCCAAATATTGCCTTAATCATTCCATTCACTAATTCAGTCTTCAAATCCTTAATTAATATTCCCAAGACATCCTAAACTAATCTAAGCCTTATAAAGGTGTGTTCAATAGGCTGGTCCTGATGCAATCTTGGCCCTTCTCCATAATGGAGAAATGTATGATTAGGAATCATATCAATATGAACTAAACAATTTGGTAAGAAAAAAAGAAAAACAATATGAGCCCAATTCACACCACATGCTCTATTTTATGTTGTGTTTCAGTCTCGTATTCTTTTACCGAATGAAATCATCATCTTACATGTGTCGTGATTAGTAAAACCGATGTGGGATTTAACAAAAAGGGACCTGAGACGTGTACTGAAATGAAATACGAGATTGAGACATAATAAATATGTGGTTGGATTCCGAAACAGTGAATATCGGGATATGGAGACAATACATTGGCTGACAAACAGATTTGTTCCTGAAAAACAGAACAAGAAGCCTCCAACTTCAATTTGTACTTGTAAAACCTAGTTGGATGAACTCATGTAATGTAGCTGGTGAGGGAAAAAGATGTCCACATAGACATAAACATTAAATCCTTAATATTCACAGTTGTAATGGGGCCTTTTACAACAATATTATATACTCTCTTCAGCCAACCCTCATATGAACTTTACATTGTTTAACTCGAAATCATCATTGCAGAATACCTATGTCTGGAAAAGAACAACTTTGCAAGAATGCAAAAGGCCCTTTTTGTACTTCAAATGTGTGATAAAAATGGCAGAAAACAAGGCCAATGAACACCTTATGCTTTAAGCAAACATAAGCAAAAGTGGGTGTAAAAATCAAGTACCAACACTCTGGCACTCTGCATTAAAGGTCCCTAGCTATTAACATGTCAAGACTTTTTATGATTGTGTTGTTCATATAGTTCAGATCAATTGGGTTCAATTAGGTGTTTTCTTGCGGAAATACGACAGTTGAACGTCGAAAAGCAATGGGAAATCAGAGCACATCAGGGATAGTAGGTATGATGGTTTTTGAGTTTATGGATGTTTTGTTTCTTGTTTTGCAAAACACAGATTCTTGATCTTGCTGTTGTTTTTTCCGCAGAAGAAGTGAACGAGGCAGACGAAAAGCCCCAGGAAGTTTGTTTGAAAGAAGAGAAACAGATGGAGATTGAAGAAGATGAAACTGAAGATTTTCAAGAAAAAGCAGCAGAAGTAGATAAAATCCAAGAGGGTTAGTGAATCCAATGTTTCTGCATGGTTTAAGATCTTCTATCATGGCCCTGATTCATTTTGACTTGTCCTAATCTTTAGATGATTCAGAGGACCACAATGGATCTGTTAATGAGGCCTGTGAAACGCAAACGAATGTTAAACGGAACGAGCCGGATTTGGAGGAAGAAGGAACCAAGCTCAACTATGAAATGCAAGATCAACAATGTGATTTACAAGGTTAGTTCACATCTTTTTCATACAAATTCTTCTGGTCCAACAATGTTATCAAGGAATTAATATCATCTAACTTTAATGGAACAGGAATGATGCAGAATCCAATTCTGGAATGTACAACCATCACAAGCTTGGAATGTACACCTCATGAAGAAGCCACTGAAATCACATCAGAAATTCAAGAAATTGACACCATGTTGGAAAAAGAGATTTCAGACAGTGGTAATGATCATGATGATGGTACGGATTCTCTTGCGGACGCAGTATTGGAAACCAGTACGGATGAGGCCGAGCTTGGTAAGAACGACGATCATCCTGAAGAAGAGCAGATTAACTCCTTTGATACTTCGAGTGATCATCAAAATGTTGGTTTTCTGGAGAAACAGAATGAGTGTTTGGCTGTTGTTGAAGAGAAAGTGATGATGAATGAATTAGGTAATGGTGATACTGATAACACAAGCTACGTTGATCAAGAAACGAAACAGTCCCCCGAATCAGTCCCCATTGAAGAAGCTAATGAGCTAATCAAAGACAGTGAAATACGAGATGAAAGTACACTTGAAAAGGTGGTCCTGAGGCCATCCAAATCAAGACACATTGGAGTTGAAGTTAAGCTGAGAAAGTCTCCAAGCTTCGATTTCGGGGTAGCATTTGATGCAAAATCCGAAGAATCAGATCAAACTCCATTGTTATACCAGGACAGAACACCAATCAGAAGCTTCTCAAGCTCTGCAAAACTCCGATTTCAGAACAAAAGTCAAGCAGTGGACATGGAAGAAAAGACAATCAGAATGGAAAGAAGCAATTCAATGAGTCCCCCTCAAAACATGCTCAATAAAGAGGAGATCAAGGCCAATGCTAATATCATCACACAAGACAAAATTATTGCATACGATACTAAACAAGAACACGGTCTTCTGAAGGTGTCTCAATCAACGAGTGAGATCATTACACGAAGAAACGAGAAGAGAAAGCCCAGATCTTCCCTTTTCACTACCTGCATTTGCTGCACATCCACAATAAGCTAATCTTCTTGCAAAAAGAAAACAAAAAACAACTTTTCGGATTTTTTTTCTTCGAGTGATTTGCTTCTTAACCTGCTTTCATTTTGCTTGTTTGGAGAGATTCTTGATTGATTGTAGTAAAGCCTCTATGTTTTTACTTACACTGTGATCTTGAAACATTATCTTCTTAGCTACAAATTGGAACTTTTCATTTGAACAAAAATGAAAGAATACAATGAAGATAACAATTGCAAGATCATCATACTTTGATCATCTTACCAACAATGAAACAATTTCACCAAAAATACTTCTAAAAAATAAATTAAACTTAGAGATTAATTAATCATATATCTATCCAATACTCATCATCATTTTGACAAACTCATCATAATCAACTTGGCCATCACCATCCAAATCAGCCTCTCTAATCATCTGTTCTACCTCTTCATCTGTCAATTTTTCTCCCAGATTGATCATCACGTGCCGAAGCTGCAGAGAATTATTTTCTTATTAATCATAATTTAAAGATCCTCACAGATTCTGGGAATTAAAACGAAATAAATATATGAGAGCTAACTTCATTGCATGGCTTGAATATAGGTAAAATTCATTGCATGAGAGATGTGTAGCTCTAAGCCATATAAAAACATAAAAAAAAAAAAAATAGTTGACCAATCAGGTGTGAGTTACAGAGAAGTGACAGAGAAATTTACATCTAAACATATGAAAAGACTTGGATGAATTTAATGTCACATCTGAAATGTTACAAGTGAAATAAATCTATAGTTTGCATTGCAATAATAAAATAATTGGTTGAGTCATGCCAAAGTACAAATGGTACTTCCAGAGGTACAATACTAGTAAAGGATGGAATTAGATATGCAAGTGGGATTTTTGAGTCCATGTGATCACATGCCATACACCTTCTCTATTTAATTTCGTCATATTATATTTCAATCTCGTATTTTATTTTAAAGGTTTTGTTAACTACTGTAACAGAGGATTGGACTCACCTCGGTGGCTGATATGTAGCCGTTTTGATCTTTGTCGAACACTTTGAAAGCTTCTTTAAGCTCTTCCTCTGCATCAGTTTCCTGATAAAAACAATCAAACTGAATTCTTGATCATATAAGTGAAGTGGGATTTATGTAAAAACCTTGAATTTCTTGGCCATGAGATTCAAGAACTCAGCAAATTCTATGGTCCCATTGCCATCTGCATCGACTTCATTGATCATATCATGGAGCTCTTCCTCAGTGGGATTTTGATCCAAAGACCTGATCACTGTAGCCAATTCTTCTATGGTTATGCACCCTGCAGTTTGTTACAATTGCCAAGAATGTTATGTCTTGGACACCATTTATAAACTAGTCAATGAGAGAGAGAGAGAGAGAGAGAGAGAGAGACCATCTCCATCTTTGTCAAAGAGACTGAAGGCTTCTTGGAACTCAACAATCTGCTCATCATTCAGTATATCAGCCATGAGGGTTGTTTACTTAGCTGCTTGTGTGTGGGGAGAGAGAGAGAGAGAGAGTTGAGTATAGGTATAGCTCAAATCTTGCTGGACTATAAGTAGATGTGGAATGGGGACAGCAAAGCCTAGTAAATGCAATAGATTTTCGATAAAGTTTACAAAAAGAATAGCAAGTCAAGATTGAGAGTTGTGACTTGAGTTTGGTGAGTATTGTGCTAATATATTAATCATCACCATATCTAAGAAAAATCTCAAACACTTCCAATCTAACACTATTATTGACTTTTATCTCCAAAAAAAAAAAACACTATTATTGACTTTAGAGCAAGAAATTAAGTTCACATAAAAAGACATTTAAAGTGATCATAAAGTGATCATAGACAGCATAACTTCTCAAACAACTCAAATTTGGTTTTGAATTTCATTGAAATTTCAAAATAAAAAAAATATGTATGTAAAACTAATTTTGTAATTAGATACATATCAAAATTGTTCTAGAATTAAGAATAAAAATTTTGATAAATAGGCAGGGTATTTTGTGTTCAAGTGTTATATAATATATGAGGTAGTCTCCTGTGCAACTGGTGCACATACAATCCGGGTCGGATCCGGGTCGACCCGAATCCGCGCACTTTTATTTATTTATTTATTTATTTATTGTTTGAATTTTATTTTTTCGCTTCAGGTTGTTACCTTTATGTTATATGCATGTGACATTTATGTTATAAAAGTGTGACCTTTATGTATAAATGTAATGACCTTTATATACTCTAACTTTGAAAAAAATAAAGAATTTTAACAAAATTTGTACATTATTACGTTTATGTAATATTAGTTACACATATATTCATCCTTAAAATGCACTGAATTTTGAAAATTTCAATTTTTTTTACAAAGTTATGGATTATAAAGGTCATTATATTTATACATAAAGGTCACAAGAATTGTACATAAAGGTTACAACAATACAACATAAAGGTCTTAATCTGAAGCGAAAAAACCTGAAAATCTTTCATTTTTTCCTAAGTTATTGAATATAAAGGTCATAACATTTATATATAAAGGTCACACTTATATAACGTAAATGTCACATCCTTACAACATAAAGATAACAACCTGAAGCGAAAAAAAAAAATTCAGGTGCGCGGATCCAGGTCGGGTCGCCCCAGTTGCACCAATCCAGATCCGTGCACTTCGTGCATAACAACATTTGTCATAATATATATGTGCAAATGTGTACAAAATAAGGACATGGCCAAATGTACCATTAAATCAACTTTTGATGCTCGATTATTTTTGTAACCAATATTTAGATCATTCATTAAATCTTAATCCATAATTTAGGATATTAAATTAAAGCCCGCCCAACATTTGCCACATGTCTCATCAAAATAGGTCCATTATTTGTTTGATTTCTCTCCTAATAATTATAGTCCAATACTAGCTAGACAACTCATGAAATTGACCTATATTTACTTCTTTGTTTCATGCAAACATTTCTATACTCATTAATTAATTGGAGAATGACTCATTTGTGTATTTAATAATATTTGTAACAGCTGTTGAATTTCTTAACTAGGGAACATTGAGAATTCAAAGTTCAAAAGAGAAGACTAATGAGCCTAAATAGGGGATGTATATAGAGTCCAAACTTTGATACATCTATATACATATACATATATATTCATACATTTTACACATATAATATGACCTAATTTACTTTACTTATTTTTAGGCGTTGCAATAAGTGAGCTTAGATCTTGATGTGGTCGAACTGACCACATTCAATCTACCTCGAAAACCCGACCCGGACTTGAAGGACGATCGACGCGAACAAATTAGGAAATAATGAGTTCGTTCAAGCGAACAAATATATCTGGCATGTCAATCGAACTGATCCAGCTCGTAACCCGTAATGTCGAACTGAGATGTGGGACGCCGAGCTAATACGAGCGAACTAATTCAAATTTGAGATAACTCCCACGATTGCGAGAATCTCGCCACTTCCCAGGTTTTTAGGAGAAAATCTCAACTGCCACATCCCACTCCTAGGAAATCACGTTTCTCTCAGGGAGTATATATATATCCTTTGTTTCTCTAATTTACACACACAATCACAATCCTAATTTCTATACTAAGCATTCAAAATCGAGAGCAACACTTTTGTGAGATTACTGACTTGAGCGTCGGAGTCCCTTCACCGGGAAAAACCCCCGGTGTTCTTTGTTTTGCAGGTTTTCTTAATCGGAGAATTCCAGTTTGGCGTCGGAGAATTTCGAACGGCATCGAAAAAGTGAAGGATCGGAGTCGAGACAAATCAGATCTGAAAATGATTGATTCTTCTATTACACTTGGTGATAGATATAAATTGTCTTAAGCATTCCATTTTTAGTTTCTTTTTCCTTTAAAATTGAATTCTCATGAAAATTAAACAAATTCGGGATTTATATCGAAAATTTGAGATTCATCAGTACTGCTTAAATAGTTTGATTATGATTTTGGAATGAAATCTCAATGCACGGATCTGCTTTTATTTATATTGATACACACAATACTGTATTTTATAATTAGGGATATATTTTAATTAGCGTCACAGTGAAAAGTATATATATTTAGTTGTATTATTATTTTATTGTAGATTTAATATATTATATATCTTATCGACTTTTTATGTGATGCTCATCAATTCTCTCAACATAGAGATCTTTTAATATTTCATCAAACCTAAACCAAAGAAAGTATTAAATCTCAGTTTTAAGTTAAAACTTTTTCTAATATATGTAATCTGACCCTTCTAAAATAAAATTGTTTTAGGACTTTGCATATAGAGTAATAAAGTTGATGAAAACGAGTAATATACTCTTATTTAAATGGAATTATTATATGTAATTAATTTAATTTCTACTAATAATTACTACTATCTTGTATCTAATTTTGTTAAAAAAAAAAACATTTTTACCTAAAACGATATCTATTTTGGAGTTAATAAAGTCTATGCTAAATATTGCAAACAAATTGACATTCCAAGCATGCAAGTAAAGTTGGATTAAGAGTCCAATTAAAGAGGATTTAATAAAATATTTAGTGTAAACAGTTATAACGTAGAGAAGTGTGGTAAACATATTTAATTTGTTACAATCTCATACAAATATTAATTAATTAACTAATTGTAATTAAAACGACATAAATGTGCTTCGCTGTCAACGCGGTTTTGCTCGCCATGAGCTCACTCGACGAGGTGCACAACCCTATTTTCATTTTTTATGTAATCAAATTGTTAGGTTATTAATTACACGTTATTGACGGACATATTAAGAGATACTCCCAACGAACATTTTAACATTTTCTTACTTTTTACTTTATTACTGTGATACATAATCATCTAATATCACACCATCATAATCAACTTATATTCTAAAAAATCGGTTTTTAGCTAGGACAAGTTATTCGGTCCCCGTCCACAGACTAGCCTAAGCTATCAAAGATGTCAAATGACAATTAGTTTTTAGTAAAATGTTTAGTGTTGGTAACATGTTATAGGTTTTTATTAAATTTATTGTTTAATTTGATATAGGTAGAAAATTAAAGAATTGAAAGATACACATAAGAGCTATAATCCGAATTAGATATTAAGTTTTTGTTGTTCTACAGCATAACTTTGGAATACAACTATATAAGAGCCAAAAATATTTTTAAAAGGAAAAATTAAAAGAATAGTTAAAAAATGACAAAAAAATCATTTAATTTAGATACTGCGTCTCGACGTTGCTAGTTCCGACTAGACATTAGTAGGCGTCGGTCAAACTCCGGCTAGTGAATTTTTCTAGTCTAACATATCGAGCAAAAGAATGGAATTGACTCATGACTTGAGAATTGAGATAATATGGAAATTGAGTCCAATTTTCCATGAAATTTTGTAGCAATTATTACATCTTTATTATTATTTCATACAGACTATAAATATTGACTAAGTTTTGTCACAAAATAACACAAAACTACGCGTTGATGAAAAAACTAAAATGAGACAATAAGAAAGCTTAAGTTCCAATATTTAGAAAAGAGTACAAAAAATTGAGAGAGAGTTACTATAATTATAATAAAATTAAATTAATTAGTGTTAATTAAAAATGAGACCAAAATGTCATTAACTGATTTAAAAAATTTTAAAGATGTGGGTTTTTTTTTTTTTGAAAGTGGTAAAATGTAAATTAAATCAGTGGCCAAACTGATAAAAATCAAATCTTGACTAAAATGACAAAAGGCAAAAGGATATTCAAGTGACTGCATTAATTTTGCTTAGTTGGCTAACTAGAAAAGATAGCATTTGTCACACAAGATAAAAAGACTAAAATGACAAATCTAAAGTTAAATAATGGAAAAAATAAGTTTGCCAGATTGGAAAATAATTCGATCTAGAAATGATCCAAGGTTCATTTAATGCAAGACGAATATTATTGATGTACTTGTGTAAGACACACTTATTTAATTGCAAAGTTTTCCACTCTTGTTCTCTCTGATAATTAAGAACAAATTAGTGTTCTTCAATAAAAATGTAATAATTATCATTAATTTACAACACTCAGATCAATATATCAATATGTGTATAACTAATGTATCATATCAAGAAAACTATCTACAACATTTTTAATACCTAATGATCATGATAGATTAGTACAATGTCTATATCTGATTGAAATTTGAACAATGTATGATAAATTTAATTAAACCAAAAAAATTAAACAATATATGATATTAATTTACTCAAGCCTAAAATAATATGTATGATTGACCCATAAATTGAATTATTGAAGGTTGGAAAATCTATTTATCCTCATAAATGGATTATAAATTATCACCCCATTTTGTAGGTGACAGCTTATCATCTTAATCACACATAATGACCTAAAACAAACCCCTCCATTTCGACATTTCACCCTTATTTAATTTACATTCCAATTATTCAATCCAAATAAAGGCACTTTATGTTACATTCCAAATTATTAAATTTCAAATGCTTTAAGCCCAATATCTTCAAACGAAACAAGCATATATATCCACTTACAAAAATATAAATATTTGCACATGTTTAATTTATTTACTTAGTTAATTAAAACAGTATATAACTATCTTATCCATACATTTGAAAGACAAGATAAAGATAAACTGGTAATTAAGTAAGCTCAGAAATTAAAAGTTAAAAGTAAAACTAAAATTCATAAACAAAAATTTACATAACTGCCTTCCTAGTAAAAAGCAAGCCCATCGGAGCCCATAAACGGAGGCGAAATATCGGGCTTAATGGGCTCAGGTGGGCCAGGCTCAGGCCCATGTGGCGGAAAAGCCTCGGGCTTTCCAGGTGGAGATGGCATCGGTGGCTGTGGGCCGTCCGGCCCTGGCGGAGATGGAGTTGGTGGGCCTGGATTGGGCCCAGGTGAGAGAGGCCCAGGGTCCGAAGGTTTTTCGGTGGGAATTGTATCAAACTCCATTGAGTTATTAACATGAGGCAGCTCCGGTGGGTCCTCATGCGGCGGCGGCGCAGTGATCCCTGCCGTGGCGGGGCTGCCCGACTTGTTATCGGGCAGTACTCTAGTTGCCCGAATCGGACAAAGGGTTACTTCAAGTTTTTGGATGCAAAGTGTACGGAAATGTTTCATGAAGAGATTGGAAGAAATTGACATTGTATTGTTTATTGGATGAAATTATGGATAAATATATCTATTACCTATATAAAAGTATGAATATTTCTTACAAAATATGGATTTCCTAATATATCCTTATAAAAGATTTTATTTAAGGTTATAATTGTAATTTGTGATTTTTATATTTTAATAATTTTACATTAGAATTCTAAATTAAAATCATATAGAATTTTATAAGTAGGACTCTATTATATAAGGACTTTAATTTATTAGATTTTTTTTAATTTAATATAGATTGTATATCCTTATAAAAAAAATTATTTAAGTCTATTAATAGTAATATAATATTTTTAATTAAAAAAAATTCATCATCTGCATGCAACGCATGTGCTGATACTCGTATATATATATACCTATAGCATGTCTGTATATAGTGGCAATGGAAGGCCACGTGGATGGCATGCAGATGTGATGAAATTTCACTAAATTAAAAACTCGTTAATTACACTCCCTGCATAAATTTAAAATAAAATTGATGGTAGGTGTTGCACATAAATTATAGTGTTCTTAGAAATTAGTGTGGTGCTCTAGTCTTACCCAAAATTTATCAATTTTGTATCATAATTACTTATTTGAACTTGAAATTTTAACACTTAAACCAGATACATCATACACTCAACTTTCTATAATTAATTGAAAGCAACTTGAAATAGAAAATGCAACCTCGTTTTCTGTAAAAATGTATAAAAGCATTCATGAGTATATAACTAACTCTGAAATTAAGCTCCTTATAATGGAGCTTCAACACAATATTCCAAAGTGAAAAGGAGAAAAAGGTAAATATATGATTGGTAATTATTAAAGTTCATAAAAGAAGAAACATTAATCAACTTTTCAAACATGAGGCTAGTCATTGATAGTTGGCATTATGTGGGTTCAATTTGGCCCAATCGAATCAAAGTTTCACATAAAAATGAAATTTAAAATCGGAGATAAGAGCTGTTCGTTACCCTCTTTATTGGCAAAGAAAAGTCAACTCTTGAAGGGCTAGTCTAATCTGGACCAAGAATCGATTTTTATTTCCCACTTTTTTGATCTAAAATAAAAGGCATGTTATTCAGTGTCAAAATTCAGTTTATTTTCATGTCTTTAGCAAGAACAAGGTATTGGCAATGAGAGAGAGAGAGAGAGAGAGAGAGAGCATTGTGCTTTCATTATTTGAATGTTGACAAAACCCCCACCACCAAAAGGCAAAAAAGTTCCCTTTTCTTTTTTCCTCCTTTTTGGTATCTGTCTCTCCAATACAGAGAAACCCCACAAAAGTCCAAGCTTTATTAGCTCATATTTGCTCATCTCTTAACTTGAATTTTCATTATTGATGGATTGCATTATGGTTAATCACTCATCTTTAACTTGTGGTCCTTAGTCTAATTTAGCCACTTCACTTCTTTCTTAGGGCTGCAGTTTTTTTTTTTTAATGAAATTGTAGTAAATGAGCAGATAAATATATTCCAAGCTGAAAGAAAAATGCAAACAGGGAGTTCAGGGGAGTTGGGAGCAGCAGATACAAGAGGGAAACACAGGATTTCTGCTGAGTTAAAGAGACTCGAGCAAGAAAATCGGTTCTTGGAGGTTTTTTTTCTTTCTTTTTCCTCTTTTTAATATATTTAATTTGAGCTTTAATGATGTTAGCTTAGTATTTTCTGTTTCTGTTATGGGGGATATTGTATTTAGTGCCCTTGTAGAGTTTGAGTGGTGAAAGGTGAAATGTTGATGTTGAATTATATGCTC
This sequence comes from Scutellaria baicalensis, assembly GCA_005771605.1. Classification (NCBI taxonomy): domain Eukaryota; kingdom Viridiplantae; phylum Streptophyta; class Magnoliopsida; order Lamiales; family Lamiaceae; genus Scutellaria; species Scutellaria baicalensis. The sequence goes on from CM016728.1 coordinate 14,312,160, forward strand.
TTTACTGCAGTTTTCATTTTTGAATGATTGAAAGCTATAGAATAATGGAACTCAGATTTTTCTCCCTGTTTGGTTGCATTATTGGAATTATAGAGTGCTATAATCCTATAGGTTTTTGTAATCCTGTTGGGGAATTGGATAATGTTTGTGTTTTGATTTGAACAAGAAAAATGAACAGTGTTTATATGAGGGGATTCTTTGGTTTTTCTTTCTTGCTCTAGGAAGAGTTGCTTTCCTTCTTTACCTCGTTGCATCGAGAATTTTTAAGAAATATGAGAATGTTTCTTTTCGAAAAATTGAGTGAACTGTGCTTGTGGTGTTAGTTCATGATGCCTTTCAAAATTGGAGTGTATCAGCATTTCAGTCTCCAAATAAAGAATCTTGGTCCTGTTCAAGTTGTAAGTTGGCTTCTTCGATTTAGTAGCGTAGCATCTCTCGTTAATCTCATCTCTTGTAGCCTTATAGGGCTTTATGGTAACATCCTGATAGAGATAGTGCTTTAAGAGTCCAAGCTCTGAGTCGATCAAGAAGGCTCTAACATGAGATGCTGTCGAAAGTTAAGTTCCAGTACTCTTTCCCTTTTAAACAGTTTCTGAAATCCCCATATCTTTTTCTTCCTCGTGCTATCTTTGATCTCCCATAAGCTGTTGTTATATGGTTCAGACTTTAGGATAAATGTAGCTCCAATCAGTGATTCTATTCGGAGGAATCCCAGTGTTTGATCGTAATGAGACTGACATTTTCAAGAATGCTCTGATTATCATTTATTCCACGAAAGATTTAACCAGGTGCTAAACATGCTAAGGAATAAGGATAAACGAGATGTATTTTTTACTCCCTGCACCTTGATGTTTTAAGTATTCTTACTATAATATTTGGTGAACAGGAGGAACTTGAACAGCTTGAGAAAACGGAAAATGTGTCAGCCGTTTGTAAGGAGTAAGTTGGGCGATATATAGATAAGTAACGTGCTAAATTTCTGCTTCATACGCATTGTCAACCTCTTAACTGCACCTGTGTGGTTACCAGGTTGCTGATTCATATTCGAGCAATACCTGACCCGCTACTCCCATTGTAAGAGCTCTTAATTGATTCTTACAGAAATCAACGTTTCAGATCAATTACGTATCATTAAATTGATCGTTTCTATGTGATTTCCAGAACGAATGGTCCCGTAAATCCAATCTGGGACCGATGGTTTGAAGGAGCACAGAATTCTTCAGGATGCAGGTGTCCCATTCTATGATGTAATAGTTGTTCTTGAGAATACGATATTTCGTGAAAGCAAAGGACCAACAACAATTGATATCATTAAGATTTTGGATGTCTACTGGGATTCAGAGGAACAAATTTGAACGATATTCGATATTTTTTTTTGAAAATTTTGATTTCGACCTTTTAAGTCATTCTGTAATAGCTTCTGTTCTTTCTTACAATATTACTTTTTTATTTTATCCCATAACTTTTCTGGTATAAAGCTGAATCTTGGACATGAAATTCTTAAAGCAAGTAAAAACATGAGTAATAATGGTTGTCTTAACTGTACACTAACACAGACTTTTAAATTCAGTTGTGTAAATAAGCTCAAGAAATATGTGTTGACAAATCCTATCATTTTAACAGTAAACAAAAAAGAATCAAAAATCAAGAACAACATTAAAACTGGATAAGAATATTCAGTTGCAGAATTTGAGTGATCAAATGATACATCAGAAAATCTATACTCAATGAAGAAGAAACACCATAACTGTCTCTTCTCTCTAGCTTGTTGCTTTTCCCGTAACTCTTTGTGCGATCCAACCCATGCCATCGTACAGGCCGTCACCAGTTAACGCGCAGCAAGCTTGGATATGCCAATCGTGGTTCTTGATACTATGAAGTGATAGGGCATCAGTTATTTCAGCAGGTGTCATAGCTTCCTTGAGGTCTTGTTTGTTTGCAAAGACAAGTACCACAGCGTTTTGAAGATCCTCGTTTGGGAGCAGCTTAAAGAGTTCATCTTTCATTATGGAGATCCTCGCTCTATCAGTGCTGTCTATCACAACTATAACAGCATGTGTTCCGCGATAATAAGTTGTCCATGATGTCCTTAGCCTATCTTGCCCACCAAGATCCCAAACCTTAAAATGCGCGGAGATAGATGCAGATTATATTGGATGATACCCAAATATGACTCCAAGAAATAAAAGCATATTCAACCATGATAATAAGTCCCAAGCAAAAAAACAATGTGTGTCGAGTAGTTCTATGATGTTGGGCAAACACACGAACTTCTTCTTTGGTCTATGTGATATATATACGATGATAGTCCCCAATCTTATAGCCAAGAATCATTTCCAATGCATGAAAGCTGCTGACATTAGCTAGCATGCCTCTTCAAGTATGCACGAGTAATTGAGGAACCACCATCTATATTTACATCTCACGTATAATACATCCAGGATGAGTGTGATAGAAAATAATAAGAACCCGTGAGATTGATCAGAAAGATCTACAAACGGATTTCAAAACAAAGGCACAAATCAGATTTATTTTCCTTTACTACATAGCTACATATTCCAATAGAGATATTCCAAAAAACTTTTGCAATGTCAGATCCGTTTTGTTTGGTTGATACTTAGGGAAAACAACACATATCAAGAGGGAACTCATACTACATTAACTGCATAGAAACAGTCAACAGATCAGCATTTGTCAACATGAAAAGCCAACCTAATATTATACTTTTCAATTCAAGTTCCGAGTATGGAACTACCAGCTCAGATATCTCATACATGCATGACTCTGGTAGCTATCTGCATCCCACATGCAATGATTCTAATGTTTGCCAACAGATACGGCCCAAGAGGCATCAATGTCTAGAGTAAATACGTTGAGAAATAGGATGGGATAAGTCTCCACAAACTGAGAAACAATAAAGCAGAAATTTCACACCAAAAGATGTAAGAACATCCATAAACTGCAAGTATCAAAAACAAATTAAGCCTTTTCCCACTGCATAGAGTCGGCTATATGGGTTACATCCCATCATCATTTTCGGTCTAGAAACATGCTCTCATTATATATAACATCTCATTTCTAATTGTTTCTTTCCAATTCATATTAGGTTTTCCTTCCCTACTAATTTGAGTTAAGAATGCTTTACCTTCTATAAAATGGAAAGAAAAGTTTAAACCAAATATCTGAAAGCTCCAATTTTCAATAAATTCCAACAGACCAAATACAGGCAGTTAATCTATAAAATCAACTCCAACATTAACCATCAAAAACATAAAATCAAGAACACAATCTTGCATCAGATCATGGACTGCAGAAAGAATATCAAATCCCATTCACTCACCACATAAAAGTTTTGATCAGGATTTGGAGGAAAGTAAGAATCACTGGAAACCTACTCATACAACTCTTTTGCATTCAAAATAAAACCCAAATGAATCACTGAAAACCAGAAAAAAACTTTCTTTAGGTTTTCCCTTGCTAAAATCTCAGCTCCAACATAATATAACTAGCTAGTAATCGAACTAAATCGAATAAAATGAATAAAAACAAGATTCAGGGACAATAATCATCCAATAAAACAAACGCAGAGAAAACAGTACCTCAAATCGAATATTCTTATAGACAATCTCCTCAACGTTGCTGCCAACGGTTGGATGCGTGGTAACCACCTCCCCCAGATGGAGCTTGTAAAGCGTCGTCGTTTTGCCGGCGTTGTCCAGCCCCACCACCACGATCTTGTACTCCTTCGCCGGAAACAGCATGAACCACATCTTCGACATCAGTGCCCCCATTGATTCTCTAATTCACCCCAATTAAAAACGAAAAAATAAACAAATTGAACAATCAAGATCTACTACAAACTAATATGCACAGAACCAACAAATTACAGAAAACGAAAAAGAAAATCAAAAATCTCACCAATTCTGTATTGATAGGATTCGTTTATAATGGAGAGAGAAACTGTATCGAATCGAATGTGGGTTTAGTGATTTTGCTTTGTAATTATTTTTTCAATAAATCGAAGTGATCGAAGCAATTGTTAATGGGTTGGTCATTGATGTAGTGGATGGTGGAATATTCATAAATATTTTTTTAAAAAAAATCAATATAAGCAAAATTTGAAAGAAAAAAAAAAACATAAAATTGATTTGATATTAATATGGGGAGCAGGTGCACCGAATACAGACAATCTCTCCCAGTCATCAACTTCCAACGACATTATTTTCGCCATGTTTTTTCTTCTTGCTTTCTCCGCCACCCCAACGCCCGTTTACTCTTGTGACTTCCTTGTTTCTTCACTCTCTCTCTCTCTCACTATCTTCTCTCACTAGAATCTCCGATTTGCGGCGGAGCTCCTTCTCCCATGGCGCAATCGCTTAATCTCTCTATTTCCGTCCCCCATTCAGCCAAACCCTCCCTCCATGTCTCCAACTACCCCGCCTCCCGTTTCGCCTTCTCCAATAACCCTAGCAAAGTCTCTCTATGCATCAGAGCTACCACATCGGAGTCTAATTCATCTGTGTTGACATCCAAAAATGGATCAGAGGGCGTTTTATCTGCTGCGGTCTCTGATTCCAGCTCGATTGAGATTGATACAGTGACGGAGGCGGAGATGAAGGAGAACGGGTTCAGGAGCACGCGGCGGACGAAGCTGATTTGTACGATCGGTCCGGCGACTAGTATGCCGGAGCAATTGGAGGCGCTGGCCGTGGGCGGGATGAATGTGGCGAGGATTAACATGTGCCACGGCACGAGGGAGTGGCATCGTGATGTGATTCAGCGCGTGAGGAAGTTGAACGAAGAAAAGGGGTTTGCGGTGGCCATCATGATGGACACGGAGGGGAGTGAGATTCATATGGGGGATCTTGGTGGGGCTTCATCAGCCAAAACCGAGGTACTTGTTTTTACATTTGTTTGATTTTAGGTACATTCATTGCAAAGAGAGATTTTTTTTTTATTTAGGATAAAAATTGAGGTATAGTTGCTGAAGGGACAAGATGTTTTCAATGTGATTGTGAATTATGGGAGTGTAGAAAAGAGAATGTATTTCTCCTCCGATTTTGATTTCTTGTTCGGATTCTTATACGTTTTCGATTTAGTTTGGATTCTGCACAAAAAGACTTAATTGTGAGAAAGCAGAGATGCAACTTTTTTGTTGTTTCTCCTATTTCTTGGTGTGTTATTTGTGGATTGAACACTAAAAGTATCATATACCTGTCAAACTTAGAATTCTTTATTGACTCAGAGATGTGTAGCATATTTCTTAATTTTGAGAAGCTATATGAAATTCCATTGGCTTTGCCACTTATAGATCACTATTAGTATATCTGAAGCTTGAATTTTTATTTTGCTTCTTTTTATCTTTTACAGGATGGTGAAATATGGACTTTCAGTGTTCGAGCTTTTGATTCGGTTCTTCCAGAGCGCACTATTAACGTGAATTATGGTGGCTTTGCTGAAGGTTAAAACTTAAAATCATGCATTAGAAACAAATTGTCTGGAAAGCATTGCTATTATTGTTTTTGCATGTATTTTTGCTTGGCAGCTACCATTCTAACGAAGCTATTACGCTCCTTTAACAGATGTAGAAGTAGGTGATGATCTTCTAGTTGATGGTGGAATGGTGAGGTTCGAGGTGATTGAGAAAATTGGTCCAGATGTCAAGTGTCGCTGTACTGATCCTGGACTTTTGTTACCTCGGGCTAATCTTACTTACTGGCGTAATGGGAGTCTAGTACAGGAACGTAATGCTATGCTTCCTACAATATCCTCAAAGGTGTCTGTGCTTCTTCCTTTTTTTTTCTCAAATAATAATTTCCTTTAAATGAATTTCAAATTTCATCCAAGCTGTGTTTACAATAATTAGGTCATGTTTCTCCTGAATATTTTTTGATCTTTTTATGTTGTTTATCTAATATGTAGCAACTTGATCATAGGGGTCCAGCAATGTAACCTGAACTAAAATGCCCAAGTTAAGCTTTATAGAAAAATCAAGCTTTTGGAGAAATAATTACTATTTGTCAAAGAGTACAAAAGATAAACATGATGTTAAATTAAGTGAACCATGGACTTCACATAGAGTTGAAGTAACTTTCTTCTTTGATCTGCACTCATTGCTTCTTTCATATATTACATGAATGACAAAAAGCTCCAAAATTTATGTGTTAATTATGTTGAGAAACAGCACATAGAACTCTGAATACAACTGAGTTGTTTCTTCTGTATATGAGTTTTGCGGAGTGGTGTTGACTAAAGTTGACCTATCCTTCTGATATTATTGGCAGAATAGAACATTGTGTAACTTGCTACTAAGTAGTTTGGATGTTGTCTTATGTTCAAATTTAATAACTGTTGTAACTGAGATTACTTTGACCATGTTTTTTTGTTTGTTAAATTATTCTCACTCTTTAGTATTATTCTTCAGGATTGGTTGGATATTGATTTCGGGATTGCTGAAGGTGTTGATTTTATTGCCATATCATTTGTCAAGTCTGCTGAAGTTATAAAGCATCTAAAGAGCTATATTAAGTCTCGGGCTTGTGATAGGTAAGTTATATGTTCGATCATTATGGATGATTATCCTCTGAAGATTAGTTAGCTTCCTATTTTGCCCCTTCCTAAAGTATTGGCATCACCTCATGGGTCCACTTCCCTATTGTCCTTAACCACTTTTCACTCAATTAGTTTATAGCCATGGTATATAATCTACTAATTAATTTTTGGTCATACCTAACTACCTTGTATCTCCAAATTTCCAATGTATACTACACAATCTAAGGTGCCCCAGAGATGTGTTTTTCACAAAATAATTGGATCACTTCCAAGTTAAACTTCAATACATGCTCTTAATCTTTTTATCTGGAATGGTCTTCATATCAATAACAGAAATCAATTTGGCGATGCAGTGACATGTCAGTGATTGCAAAGATAGAAAGTATTGACTCTTTGATGAACTTGGAGGAGATCATCCAAGCATCGGATGGGGCAATGGTGGCAAGAGGGGACCTTGGTGCCCAGATCCCCTTGGAACAGGTCCCGTCAGAACAGCAGAGGATAGTCCAAGTCTGTCGGAAATTAAACAAGCCTGTTATTGTTGCTAGCCAGTTGCTTGAATCTATGATAGAATATCCCACTCCTACAAGAGCTGAAGTAGCCGATGTTTCTGAGGCAGTTCGCCAGCGATCAGACGCCTTAATGCTTTCTGGTGAGTCTGCCATGGGACAGTTCCCAGACAAAGCTTTGACCGTTCTGAGAAGCGTTAGCCTGAGAATCGAGAAATGGTGGAGAGATGAGAAACGCCATGAAGCTATGGAGCTACCCGCCATAGCATCCTCATTTTCAGACATCATTTCAGAGGAGATATGCAACTCAGCTGCTAAGATGGGTAAGAAACATTTATTTTCATAGGTCTTGTGATAAGGTACTAACTTGGGGTCTTATATTGCAGCCAACAACTTGGAGGTCGATGCAATTTTTGTCTACACAAAAAATGGTCACATGGCTTCACTTCTTTCACGGTGTCGACCAGACTGCCCGATTTTTGCGTTTACTACAACAACATCTCTACGTAGGCGGCTGAACCTGCAGTGGGGTCTAATACCATTCTGTTTGAGCTTTTCTGATGACATGGAAAGCAACCTCAACAAGACTTTTTCGTTGCTTAAAGCTCGGGGAATGATAAAATCGGGTGACTTGGTAATTTCCATCTCTGATATGCTGCAGTCGATCCAAGTTATGAACGTCCCATAGAAGTTGCTTAGCAACATAGCTTGATTCGTCGATCCAACAAAAGCGACGTAGAATCAACTCCAATCTTTACATTAACTTCAATAGTTTTGTTTTTGTAGCAAATGTTGAGTGATGAATTCACAGGCTTTCTACTGAGATATGTGTGTGTTTCCCCCCTTTAGTTTTAAAGAGTTGTGTATTTTGAGAAAACTTAATTTTGTTTGAATACGCAGATTCTCTTATGTGGAAATGGTTACATATAGCGATAAGATATAACAAAATATCTAGTTGTGTCATAACAAAAAAATTGCGGCTGCTTGATAGTGTCTTTAGTAAAATTTGAGTTGTGAGATTTATTTTATTATAAAACCTTATTGTGAGACTTCTCACCGATAGTTTTAATGAGATGATTTTTTCTACCCATGAACTATCATTTTTACAAATTAATGTATGAATTGTGAAGGGTGAGTTGTAGAACACCCGAACGACCCTTAAATGAGGTCGGGTTGGGCTTTAAGATGAGTGACCAGAAAAACACCAGAACTTTTTGGTTCGGCCTAGTGGCCCGACGGGTCGGAAGGGTCTCGGACCAATTTGGCCTTTTGAGCTTGGGCCGGTCCGACGACCCTATGAATTAGTTTTTTTTATTACTTTTTGTGTGCAGTTTATAAATGTTACATGTGACTTTTTTTAATTTTTTTCTTAATTATTCATTTCTTCAACAATCATTGACTAATTAGAATCCACTAACAAATTGTGATAATTGAGTTAAAATATTTTTAAATACATAATAGAAACTAAAAAAAAATTGGATTTTGCCCCACTAATACTTTAATCATATTAAATAAATTAATTTTGATTACATAAATAGAATACTATAGTTTAAATTGAATGTTTTTAATTATCTAATAGAAAGTTCTTTTTCTATATAATTCGGTATAAGTATTTAATTAATTAAAAATTATTTTAATTTTAAACAATAATTATGTATTTGACCCGTTCGTCCGACGACCAAACCAGAATTGAGTTGGGCTCCAATTTCATATGCCCGATCAAAGAATGACCCGACCCAACTTGATCGTTTAGTCAATTGGGTTGGGCCAGATCAGACCGGACAGCCCGAATTGCCACCTCTACTTACAAGTTTCGTTTTGAGTCGATTCTCAAGATTTCTCTTTGATAATTTTCTATATTCTTAGTAAATTTAGGCAAAAGGTTACAACTTTCCTTATTATCAATTCATATTACTTTTTTTTTTCCCTTTCTTTTTTCTCGTATAGGCAAAATCAGAGGAAACGGCGTCGTCTCGTTGTCCGCGAAAGAAATAAATTCTGTGGAGTTGAAAATTCATTGGAGCTCCGAATTCTTAACGATGGAGGCTCGAAAGCTGTCGACAATGGAGGGCGCGTCGCCACCGCAGAACTTAACCCTAAATTCCTTAGAGACCGCCGTTTATTCTTTCCCACCCCACCGCCGGAGACCTCTTCACAGCCGGACGTATGACGCTATCATCCGAATTCTCTCTCACTGCAGCACCGGCGTTCCCCAGCACCAAATGCAAGGTATTGATGAGAAGTACGATTCCTTTTCAATTATTATCTACTTGAACTTTGTTTTTCTTTAGAGTTTGAAAGATGCTATTTTTCATAATTAGGTAAAGATAAGTTGCTCATCAGTAAACAGGAATTTGCTCAGCTTACTCGATGTAATGAAGTAGTTGCTTTGGTTTTGGGTTTTCTCCTTATTGTGAGATTCCTCTCTCCATTTGTTTGGCACACTTGTTTGACTGCATATTCTGAAATAGGGAAATATAACTTTATATTCCTAACTGGATTTTTGAAAGTTCAATTTCGAATGAATTATATGTTTTGCCTCTAGTGAAGTTGATAGTGGTGATTTTGAATTAGAATCAGTGAGCAATGAAGCTGGATCAATCACTCTTAATGAGGCTGATTCCACCGATGTTTTAGTTCCACTTCCTCATAGCAAGGGTTCTAAGGATGCGGTAGCTCAAGACCATTATAAGGATACGTTAGCACAAGACAATTCTAAGGATAATACCGTAGCTCAAGACCATTCTAAGGATACGGTAGCTCAAGATAATTCTAAGGATATGGTAGCTCAAGACGATTCTAAGGATGAGAATAATAATACTGGTCTTCAGAATGTAGGTTTGGACGGTAAACAAGCAATAGTACCAAAATTGCACCACATAAACTCAGTTACAGATGGCGAACAGGAAGTAACTCCATCGAATAGAATCAGTATCGAGGACTTCTTGGTTGTTGAGAATCAGACGGCTGATAATGCTATTCAGAATGCCAAGGAGCAAGAAAATGTGAAAAGTTTTCTTGATATTCAGATGGATGACTTTGAGGTGGACAATGAATTTGGTATTCATGATTTTTCTAAAGTTATTGAGTCTTGTTTTGATATGGACATGATTGTTGAGTCATCAAAAGTAGGAGAGGACGGCCACGATAAAGTTGTTGTTCTGGAGAGCATACCCAAAGATGCTGAGCGTGAATTGCAGCTGAAGGAGATGGAACTTGAGAAACTCATACATAGTTCAGGTGGCTTGGATTCATCTTTTCATCAAAATGCTGATGAGGAGATTGAAGAAGGGGAGATATCTGGGGAAGCTGGGGTTGCTGATGAGTCATTTGATGCATTATCCAATGATGTGACATCATTTGGAGAGAGAACTACAGAAAAGATGCATGCTTCTGAGAATTGTTTGGATAATGAAAAACTCATCTGCAATGATGAAGACAGAGGACATCTGCAACATGAAACATCCAATCGTGACAGTAGTTCTATGGTGATGGAAATCAGAACACCTTCTGGACAGATACAAAGTTGTTTTTATCAGAATTTTTCACATGACATTCATATAGATACTAAAAAAAGTGGTGCTTTGACTCCTTGTTCAGAAAACCTAACCCCGTCCGGCAGAATCATCCGAGAGAATGCTGCTGAAAATCCAATTTCTTCTACCAGTGAAAAGGTATGTGTGTCTTATGACAGTTCTATTGGTTTTCCTTGAACATTCTCTACAGACTGATGTTGGATTTTGTAGGTCCACGTTATGAAGCAAATTATCTTTGCAGCATTAATTGCAATCATGCCACACTTGGCATTCAAGTTGGGCTAATATTGCCATCTATCTGATTGTTACAATATTCATTTAGTATAACACTGAGCAATTTTGCTTTGTAAAAAAATAATATTTAGCAATTATGCAGGATGATGATGCCAGCAATAAGAAAAGGAAAAGAGGTCCTCTGACGAAAGAAAAAAGAGCTAAGAAAAAGGTATTTATTAAACGTATCCTCAGGAGGAAATCTATCATATTTCTTATTAGTGAGTATGGCCAATTATTTATTTTGGTCCTATATATTTTACTCTGCATGCTTTCATTACTGAATTCTTACATTGCTTAAATCGTTGGGTCATCTCTGACATGTGGTTTCCCACCCTCTATAGATAACACAAGGTCTGTTCTTTTTCAGAAAAAAGAAAGAATCAAAAGAGCTGAAAAGAACCGACAACTTGGGGTTAAAAGGTTAAAGCTGCAACCTAACTTGAAACCAAAGAAGATAGTGTATTGCCGCCACTATCTACAAGGGAGATGCCATGAGGTTGGTTTTAGTCTTACACTATGTTATTGTCAGCTTTAGCAATGAGTTATAAGTTATAACTTAGTTGCTTGACATACTCTGTCATTTTCCACACCAAGAAACATCCACACATACAGAGGAACATAATATGCTTGAAACTTGCTCTTATTGTTTTGTGTTTTTTACTTTACAGGGTGACAAATGCAATTTCTCTCATGATACAGTTCCTTTGACAAAGTCTAAGGTATGCTTATTGCAGCATATATCTTTTTAAGTAGGTATGCAATTTCTTTCCAAATTATCACGATAGAGAAGAAGCTGCAAGCCCTTCTGTAGGTCTGGGTGGAAGCATCTTGTTCATCATACGTTTAACTATTGCATTTGAGAATTCGGTGGATATGACTAAGCTCTGGCCTCTATCTAAAAAAATTACGTGCAATTTTCTTGGATGTGTGCTGTTGTAACCAATGCAATGGACAATAATATGCTTATTACCTACTTCAACCTTTCTTGTTGTGCTAGCTGTTTTAGTCATGCAAATGCTATTTCTCATTGTTCCTACATGAATGTAAAAGGTGCAACGAGAATTCTTATGGGTAAAAATACAAAGGCCTCTTTGTTGACAGTAATTCAGTTATCACATGGGAAGCCTTGAAGGCAATCTACTTAATACTATTGACTTGTAACCTTTTAAGTAATGTCATATGTGATTTCCACTTCATAGGTATTCTTTACCCAAAAAATTGCATATGATGGTATGCTCATGCGATTCATTTGGAGAATTACAGTTGGTCACTTTTAATATTGGTTTTTCTTGCAGCCATGCAGTCATTTTGCTCGTCATTCTTGCATGAAAGGAGACGAGTGCCCTTTTGACCATCAACTTTCTAATTACCCATGCACAAATTATACTTCAAATGGTTTCTGCAACAGAGGGTCTGAATGTTTGTTTTCACACGAGGTAAATTTATCATCCGTAAATTCAATTTTTTCAGGTATTGTCACTTGCTATTATTTCTTATTTTACTAGATGCAACTGAATTGTGCTTTGCATTGTGTTCATAAACTTGTCTCAGATTCCAGCAAAGAGCTGCTCTATAACACCAAGTGTCTCCAAACCGGACTTGATGTCTGCGCAGCACACAGTCTCTGAGAGAGGAGGATCAACTCCAATATCAAACTTTACGAAGCCTGAACTGAAGTTCATATCCCCACTGAATAGCTCAAACTCTAACAAGATGGATATTCATGGTGTACTTCATAAGAAAGTTGATGCTAAGTACTGCTCTGCTTCAAACTCCCCTGCTCAGAGTGCAGAACTGCAAGCGGTAAAGCCTGTTTCGAGGACTGGTGGGCAGCCACCTAGAGGAGTTAGCTTTCTCTCAAACAGGGGAATGTCACTTGGAGACACCAATAAGAACAAGCGGGATGGATCCTCCGAGAAAACGTCTGATAGTGTTAGTTCAAGTAGTGAAGTAATCCGTAAAGTGCCAAGTGGTGTCAGTGAGTTAAATAAGATATCTGATGAGGCAGCTCCTAGGAAACCAAGGGGATTAAACTTTCTCTCCTTTGGCCAACCATCTGATGATTCCAGTGGTAAGATATTTTCTATCTTTCCCTCCAAGAGTAACAACGGAACAGTAAAGTCGGTCAAAGATGATACGGGCAAAGGTAAACATACTTGCTTGTGGTCCCAGAGTGGTGGAATTCTTGAAGTCAATAGGCAGATGAACGCAAGTGCCACTAATTCGCCATCTGATCTAAATGAAAAGGTTAATGGAACTCCATCAACCATACACCAGCATCTAAATTTGTTGTCATTTAACAGAGATGATTCAATTGGCAAGGAAACAGCTGATCTTCAATTTAATAAAGGCAATGCTGTTTTGCCGTTTGTTAAAGAGAGAGCGAGCACAAGTAAGCTTGAGGACACCATTAAAAGACCTTCCCTTTCCTTTGGTGGGAAGAATGCAAATTTGTCCTGCTCTTTCACGAAATCATTCTTGTCAAATTCACCAAGCTTGGTGCAGAAGGCTGTCCAATCAACACTAGCATTCGCAGAAAAACTTGATCCTGACATTAAAGCTGGTGCTTCCCTTCATCAACGGGAAAGTTAGAAGTTCTCAAGCTGGTAAGAATTCAATGAGATATTCGGTGTAATTATCCGATGATCTAAGGAAAGTAAACCTATGAAAACTTAAAATCCTCACTTAATCAGCCTCATCAAACCATCATGTCCAACGTTATGCCACCTATATAACTTAGCTCTTATACATCGCAGTGAGGTTGGCCCAATATTTGCTATGCCATTTGGTTGCCGAGTGATATTAGAATGTTATTCAGTACACGAACATTAGTCGGATCTGAGCCTCGTATCTTTATAGCTTACTTATAGTCCTTCCAAATTGAACACTTCAGTTGAGTTCTAATACAATTGTTGCTGTCTCGAGCAGGGAAGTTTTGATGAAATGCATGGAGTTATATTCTGGCACTAAAGAAAGGTACCATCTGCATCTTGATGAGGGAAAATGGGACAACGAAGAGGCAGCGCAAAGATACGTAGGTATTTATTAATAGCTTTAGATGGACAAATTATCTTGTTAGCTCGCTATGGCTGATTCTCCACTGTCATTTAATTGTAGTATATGATTTTGGATTTACCCCCAGCTATGGGTAAGGTGTTCGGATCTCATTTGATTAGTCGAACCACGGATGGTCACCTGCCCAAGGTGATGTTTCTTGTGTTCATGATCATAAAGATCACAAAATGTGCAGAATCGGACAGCCTTAATCGACTCAGTGAGTTGCCCCACTGTAACGAGGTATGTTGTTCCGACACTTTTGAACTGAGATTACTTTGAACACATGTTTTGGAAGTGTAGATAGATAGACAGACAGATACTCATGGGAAAAAATCAGCAACGTCACGAGTTGGATTAAAATACAAGAAGCTCCACATATTTCTTCATACCATAGCCACAAGTTTTTCTTTCATATATTTCACAATTAAACAAAATTATCTTATTTATTATTATTAGAAACCACCATCAAGATTCATAATGGTGTGGACCAATATTTTTCTCATCATTCATTGCTGAAAACAATCTCAACGAATTGACACCAAAAATCATCCTACTTCTTGAACCAATGATACCATGTGTTACACTTTTAGAAAACGAAATACTTTTAAATATTGAAACAAAACACATATATAATATGGTAAATAAAGTTGTGGAATTATGCCTCTGTAAATTTTTGGCATGGAAACTCAGCTGTAAAGAAATGATTCAAATTATGAGCTACTATGACTCAAATATGTATTTCTTTTGAATGATTTTTTTATAGAAGTTACTCCAAAATGCTTATTTGAAAACAATAACCAAACTATAATATCTATCTATGTATCTATTTATTTAGTGTTCTATTCTAAGTTATTGGCATGGAATTTAATTTGCAAAATTAGGTCGTTCCATAATCATTGCATGAGACGATTTTACGGATATAAATTTATGAGCGAATAGTGTTACGAACCAATAACCACATAGAAATGTATCTCTCACACACAAACACTATACTCTCTAGGTTTCCTCATCAAACACCTTTATGTCTTTATCTGTCACTATCCCTTGCTAATTCAATCATGGTTTGTTTTTATTTTATTTTTTTGGTAAATGTGACACAAACTTTGATGAATTCGGTGCATAGTGATTGGCCTTTATTATATTTAATTAAATATAATAGCATCACATTGATAGTTTTAGCTTTTCCTAAGTTCAATTATTGTGTATTTTGAATCACTCTTCATATGTAAGAAAAATTGTTACAATTCAGTGAAGGATGAAAAAAACAGTTAGTCATTTTCTCTCGAATCTTTCATTTATCCAATATTTGATGGCTTATGTAACTCCTATGAAATTCTTGCTAGGTTAAGAAGTGTATAATAAAAAAAAAATATATATATATATATATATTTGGTTATAAATCATAGTTTAAACGAAGTTTTTATTGTAAATGATGGTATTTCGTGTCAAGAATTCTTGAAAATTTTAAAATAGTATATTTCAAATAAAGAGATAATGAATGAAATTCAAGTTAAATAAATTTGAAACATCAATCGATTTTATATTATAGAAAAGAAGATTGAACCGATGGGTGTTTGGTCATTACTTGTTCAATTTCACAAAATACTTGATTATTAAAACAAAATGGAAAATATTTTAAAACAACACCCCGTTTAATTTTATCACCCAATATTAAACAGTCACACCTAATTAATATATTCCACTGCATAAAAGTTTAGAGCAAGAAATTAAAAGAAAAGAAATTCATCAAACTCTTCTTAATAATTAAAAGGCGACAAATAAAATGAAACACGACGTATTATCTAAAACGACAACTACTTAGAAATAATTCGAAAAAACTCAATATTTTTGTCCTATAAATACACATAATTGATGGGCAATAATAGAGGGACACCTGGTTATATCAATGTGATGGGATATGCACTAAAAAAAGGACTTAGTCTCAACTTGGATTTTGATGCCAATTCCACCATATATGAGATAAGCAAACAAGACCCACACACCCTAAACTTATTAACAACACCTACTTATTTCAACTGTATATTAATTTGACTAGAAAATGACTTTGATTTGATTTCTAGACATCTCAATTCTATTCAATCATATGATACAAACAGTCTTCCCATCTATATATAATTTCAATGCTATTCATACACCTTATGCATATATTAACAATAAGATTTTGCATCTGTATTATCATCCGATCATTCAGCAATTTACGTTAGGTGAGACGATTCCTATTAGGGATGAGTCTAGAGGTATTCAATTACTTCTATTTCATTTATCTAGATGTGCTATGAACTATTAGTATGGTGAATATAAGAAATAAAATAATGATGGTAGAGTAGGTTTTATGTAAGACCGTCACACTGATCATTTTATATGAAACGAGTCTATCCACACTTCACAATTCACATATAAATTTGTAAAAATGGGTTGGGTTAGTGGGTAAAAATGATATGTCCTACGAAAATTATCCGTGAAATCGTCTTACGGGAGTTATCTGTAAGACATACTCAAAGTGATAGATATGTTATAATAGAGGATGATGTATGCATGCATGTCCTAATCACATCCCAACCCTACCCCACCCCCTCCATAAGGGGAAGCAAAATTGTGGCTTAGATTAGGAACTTGTGACATCTCCATAAATATAGGACATCCATAAATTTGGTAGCAAAGATACAAAGACAAAGAAAATTGTTGTGGGATGTTTTAAAATGTTCTTGAAGCAAATTATATAGTTTCTTTATTGGAATTTAGAACATGAGAATATTTTGGTATTAACTGATTATAACTTTATGCTTCAATGCATGGTATATGTAAAGAACATGTATATTGAAAAGGAGTAAAACTATAGAGAAAAGAAAAATTAACAAGTTAAATTAGTTACAAATAGTTAAAGTAAAGTCTATATTAATATGCAATTTTTTAATACTACATTAATTTAAGGTACAAGTGAAAACAAACAATTCTCACCATAAATTACATGGGTGGATTTCTATGATGTAATAATCTCATTGGGCCCTTTTGTGCAAAATCTATGGTAAAGTCTTTAACTTTTATGAAAGTCACAAAAAAGGTAGTAAAAGTTAAATTTAAAAGGCAAAGGATTCTTAAAATTAATAAGTAGCCCATGTTCCCAAAAGTCATAAAAGAAAGAGATAATAATGAACACTTAAGAGATTCAATTATTTCAAGACATCATCAAAAAACCCTACTCATTAATTAAAGTTTTTTGCACAAAAAAACAAATACATTAAATTTTTCCTAGATTATTTGAACTTTGTAATTAATACTTTGTAATCAATTCCTAGACTATTTTCCTTCGTTCTATAGTATATAGTTAATTTTCCTCATTAAAAGTACATTAAACATTTTTTTCCTAATTATTATATTCCTACTTGATTTGTCTCGACTCCGATCCTTCACTTTTCCGATGCCGTTCGAAATTCTCCGACGCCAAACTGGAATTCTCCGACGATGATTGGAATTCTCCGATTAAGAAAACCTGCAAAACAAAGAACACCGGGGGTTTTTCCCGGTGAAGGGACTCCGACGCTCAAGTCAGTAATCTCACAAAAGTGTTGCTCTCGATTTTGAATGCTTAGTATAGAAATTAGGATTGTGATTGTGTGTGCAAATTAGAAAAACAAAGGATATATATATACTCCCTGAGAGAGACGTGATTTCCTAGGAGTGGGATGTGGCAGTTGAGATTTTCTCCTAAAAACCTGGGAAGTGGCGAGATTCTCGCAATCGTGGGAGTTATCTCAAATTTGAATTAGTTCGCTCGTATTAGCTCGGCATCCCACATCTCAGTTCGACATTACGGGTTACGAGCTGGATCAGTTCGATTGACATGCCAGATATATTTGTTCGCTTGAACGAACTCATTATTTCCTAATTTGTTCGCGTCGATCGTCCTTCAAGTCCGGGTCGGGTTTTCGAGGTAGTTTGAATGTGGTCAGTTCGACCACATCACTACTGAATCCTTTTAAAATCATTTTCATGTATCTTTTAATTAAATAAAAACATAACAAGTATTTCAAATATATATATATATATATATATATCTCTTCATTTTTGACCAAAAAAAAGTAAAAGTAAAAGTTGATCACTATTCTTGTTATTATTATAATTGAGAATTGACTTTATAATGAATCAAGAATTAAAATCCAAAGGAAAAATATGCATTAAATGGAGTATGGATAACAATTAATAATCTTGAACGTCAATATTGGTTCTATATATGTTGGGTGCGTAAGAATACGACTAGTAATAATATCAAGTGTTTGATTACAATGCATTAAATGTTTGTTTGAAAATTCAACACAATTCACAATTCAAATGCAAAAATTGATGGAAAAAAAAAAAAGAAATTTAACAGTTAGTACTAAAATTGTATCATAAATTTAATTTCGATCAACCTATAATTTATAATGCTATAGTATAAATATGAGCTTGAAATTGTTTGTTAGTATAACCTGAATTGGAATTATATATATAATTGAGCTCATATTCAATTAATTAAAATAACACTCGGCAAATTTTAGTTAATTTCATATATGTTCGCACATTAACTCTGTAAATTAATAAATTGTTCATTTATCAATCAATCAAAACACTCATACAATAAGAATTTTTAGTTTCAAGATTATTAATTTAAAGAAGTTTTAATTAAATATACACATACTCAAAGAAATATATCATTAGATGAGTAAATTGGAACTTATTTTATGAGATGCTTTATTTATAAATTTAAAATAATTTATAAATTTAATAAAAAAAACTATACTAGGACGGATACAAAATTATCACCCCATTTACATTTTAAATTATATTACCTTTTTATTTAGTATTACAACATTTTTAGAAACAAAACCAAAAGAATTTTTCAGCAAATCATTTGAAAATCCAGCATTCATTGCTATGAGTAAGTCTTGTGTGAGACAGTCTCACGAATCTTTTTTCGTGAGACGGGTCAACCCATAACCATATTTAGCAACTCATATGAAAATTTGTGGATATGGATTCAATTCATGGGTAATAAGATCCGTCTCACGAAAACTATCCGTGAGACCGTCTCACATGAGTTTTTGCGCATTGCTATTATTTTAATATACTATTTATCTAGTTTATTCTTTAATATTTTATATTCTTCAAACACATTATTAATAACACAACATAATTATTTCTCAATCAATAATTGTAACAAAAATATTTACTACTTCGTTGACCGTTGAAATTACTATAATAAATGTATTTCCATCAATATTTTTCTGTTTTGGGTTTTTGCAAAGTGCAATGATTTTCATCCCACATGATTCAAATAATTTCATCTACTAAATTTTGTGGCAAATGAAAATAAGCAAATACTACCTCCGTCCCAAAATAAATGACGTTTTAGCAACTAAAATTTGTCCCAAAATAATTGTCGTTTTCGTATTCCAAAGCATATTTACATGCAATATACCAAATATGCCCCTATTTACTCATCTCAAATTAAATGTATTAAAAAGATAAAAGTTCCTCATTAATTAAACATATATAGGGATAAATTGGACTTTTTATCATATTTCTTAATATATGTGCAAAAGGCTAAACCGTCATTTATTTTGGGACGGAGGTAGTATATATTCCCTCCGTCCCACCTTATTTTGCCTACTTTCCACTTTTGCTTGTCCCAACTTATTTTGCCAACCCAAAAATGGCAAAAAAAATTTACGACCTTACCCCTTCATTTCTTTCATTTTACAACTTTTACACTCAAAAAGCACACATTAATTACAAAATTGCCACTAAAAAATATTAAAATAACACATCATATCAAAGTCAAACAGTTTTTTCTTAAGATCCGTGCAGGTCAAAGTAGGCAAAATAAGTGGGGACGGAGGGAGTATTTAGTAATCAATTATATTATGGCCACCTATAAATATTTATATTGTGACCAAACAAAGTACTACTACATATAATATACTTTGGTGAAAATACATCCATGTGAATATTTCATTAGTTCAAAATCAGAAAACCTAATTTAACTTAAAATTATAAGTGTGGGAATATTTATTAAAGTTACTCCTTGGGTGAATTGCTACATTGGATGGTGTAGTACGAATTTATATTTAATATAGAACGTACATAATAATAATATCAATAGTATTATTATTATTATCATCGTACATATATATTAATAAAGATTCACATAGACAAGGACAAATCTTAATGGGGCAATTTAGAGTAAACCCCCTATAAATATTTTCTAGTACTTATATGAATTTTATAATTTATTTGGCTAGTACATTTTTTAATGAAGTAGTGTATTATATTCTTAAAATTTGATTTTATATTTAAATCGAAGTGTAACAAAATCAAATATATTTTAATTGTTTGACTCGAAATTGAACTCATTATGTCACGTAAATCTCAATGCGTCAATCCCTTTCTTTTTAATTTTCCGATTTATGTCTAGCCTACTTATTAACTAAATAATCTTAAAATTAAAACTAATCTCTTTTAACCCAAACCCACACTCATAGATTAATTTGTAATATTATGTTGTATTATGTTGCTATAATAACAAACAGAATTACTAATGTTAATCTCACATGGAGTATTTCCTATGTTATAACCCATTGTTTAGTCATGAAATCAATATAAATTTTGGTTGAATGGTTTTTTTTTTTCAAAATTTTCTTTGTTATATATAAGTTTAGTTTCTAACATAACCCAATTATACATATACACACAAATTAAATGACAAAATATCTTGAAATATCACTAAATTAATTAAAGAAGACTTTTTTATACCACTCAATATGGTTTCAATTAAATTTTTTGATTAGTTGTCACAAATAGTCCTTGTCCAACATGTAGAGCATCGCAAAAATGACTAATGTGACGTACATGTATCACTTCTATGTTTATGTTTTATCAATAAAGGTAAATTAATCATTTTATTGGATTATGGTGAAAAAACAGCACTTCTTATCTACACATAGTATATGAAGTATCAGTTGTGTCCTCATTTTTCATTAATTCTAGCGTTGAATGATTTTTTTTTATTTTTTTGCAAGAAGTACATATGAAGTTGAAGTGTAGTGTGGTGATTTAAAATAAATTTAATTAAGGACATATATGTAATTACAAATTAAAATCATATTAACTATGCAATGACAATTCTATTTTTGTAGGATTAACGAAAATAATATACAAACATATTTTAAAAGAACGGAGAAAGTAATATTTAATATTTATTCTGTATAGTAAAAAAAACCGCTATATTAAATGTTATAGAGTATTGTACGTCATCATGAATAAAATATCTCTAGATCAATAACATTAGGACCAAAGATATTCTATTAAATCATTGTATTGGAGAAGTAATTAAATTAATTTAAATGACAGATTTACCCCTTGATAAATTAAATAGGCTCAAGAAAATCATAGGTCAATATTTATAGAAACCTAATTGACTAGTGTGGAAAACGCGAGGTCCCCTTCTATTCAAATTCATCTTTGGGGGGACCCACCTATTTTCTACACTAGTTTTATTAATTAATTACAACCACTTTATCGCCTCTTTCTTTCATTCTCTTGGTCAAATTAATTTTCTCAATTTTATCCAACTTTATCACAAATTATGCTTGCATTGAAAAAGATGTTACATGAAAAACGAGATAAGGTTTGAACATATTTATATGATTCACGTGTTATTTTTTAAGAAGAAAAAAATGGGACTTATTTTAATACATGTACATCCGATTGATGATTATTCTATTTTGTTAAAGGAAAAAAGTCGTCATTCGAGATGTGTATGATGATCTAATCCTTCTTAAAAAAAGTTATTAAATTAATTGCCATTATAGAAAAGTTTTTATCAAATGTAATTGTATAGATACAACGTATAAAAATTAAGTATTCAAATGCATGTCAATATATAAATGCATAATAACATTGAAATTAGTGGTGAACTCCTTTTCTGAATTAATTGCTCACTTATTGAAATTTGTTTTCTGAAAATTCATAAATATTAATATCATCTAATCGAAACTTAGATTAACCATATAACGTACGATTACATTAACATGTAACCTTTACATATAAATATCGTGATTTTTATGTACTATAACTTAAAAAAAAAAAAAGATATTTAGAAAAATTTCAACGCATTATTGGACTTAGGGGTGTGTACAATTCGGTTAAAATTGAATTAACCGACCGAACCTAACAGAACCGAAATTAGTATCTTATTTTAGTTTGGTTCGGTTTCGGTTTTGATTTTTGAAAAGTTCGGTTAATTCGATTCGATTCGGTTTTGAGTGAAAAATAACCGAAATAACCTAACCAAACCGAAATATAAATCATGTGAATATATTTCTTATATTTTTATAAAATATTATCATATAAATATGTATTTTATAGATATATATCATCTAAATATATTTTTTCATTGTCGAAGAATTTGGTGGTGCTTTCTTTTGTCAAATTTCAAAATTAGACCTTGAGGTTTAATTATGTTTGAAGACATTGTAGTTTGTTTGCTATTTTTATTTGAACTTTGATCTTATTTTATATTTTGGTTTGATCTTACTTTGCTATTTTGTTCAAAATTAGATTTTGATGGTTGAAGTATTAAATTTATATAAGAATTGCATCTTAATTAAATTACTAAGTTTTGACTAATGAGAAACGAGAAGAAATATAAATTTCGATTATTTCCGTTTTGTACCGAACTGACTATTTCAGTTTGGTTTCAATTTGGTTTTCTTTTCAACTAGGTTCGGTTTCGGTTTTTTCATTTACAAATTTCAGTTAATACGGTTTTAATAGTTCGGTTCGATTCAGCTACCGAACTGACCGATACACACCCCTAGGCCCTAATTGGATCAACATACCTTTTATATGATATAACAAGTACCATATTTCATATTAGTTGCACATTTATATATCACATAAATGTATGACTATATTAATATATGTGCAACTAAATCACATTAAGGTATAAGTAATGTTACATAAAAGTATATATATACAAAATTGCTAAAATCTTTTTTTTTCTAAGTTACAATATGTAAAGATTAGCATATTTGTATGTAAAGTTCATACTTATAAATCATAAATGTCACAACTATTCCAACTAAAGGTCAAGCCTGAAGCGAGAAAAAAATAAAGGCAAAAAAATAGGGTGCGTGGATCCAGACCGACCTAGACCCGATCTGATTGCACCTGTGCACAAGAAACATGACTCAAAACTTATAGTGACCAAAAACTTGGTCAATTTCGATCGATACCAACTTTAATAGATCAAATTCCAACAATTCTATATTTCTGATTTAAAAAACGTAAGATGGTGTTTGTAAGCCAGAATTTAAGAATTTTATTATGATTTGAAATGTAAAAAATTCCAATTTCCGTTTGTTTTGAGTTTATTATATAATCTATCAAAATCTATCTTATTTATAAAACACAATTATTAACTATATAATATAACCTATTAATACACAAATTTCAATACACACTTAAATTTATATTTTTTATATTCATCCAATTAATCGTTACATATTACACAATAATATATTTTTCAGCATTAATTTAACATCTGGTGCCTGGAAAACTTCTAAACATACGAATATTATTCACCCTTATTTCAAGAACTCACAATCTCAAAACTCGACTTCTCCAATTCTACATGAACCCAAAAAAAACGCAACCTAAAAATTTATTGAAGTTACAACCCTAATGTTCTTAACCTTATCCCATATATATATATAGTGTATATATATATATATGTATATGTGTACACACACATATATACATATTTTCTTTTAAGGCATGACTGTACGTGTGCCACGTACACAGTACAACATAGGGATGCATATAACTCACTTCATCTGGTCCTCAATGAGAGCGTGGGGTGGGGTTGCTTTCCTAAATCCAATAAGTGATCGACACGTGTCATTTGATGTTAAGGAAAAGTGTAAGGCCATGTTTGTTTTGCCAGAAAGTTGAGATGTATGTGTGTGTATATATATTCTCTCAATTTTCATGTTTAATTCATCATGCAAAATAATTATTGAAGCTAAATTATTTGGATAATTAGCCTAAATTGTTAATTAAATTTTGTTATATAATCTCGATAGTGATGAGTAAAGAAATGCAGAAAGTGGACAGATGAAAAGTGGGTTAGTTTACTAATGAGTTATTTAATTCAGACTTCTAATTGGTGTTGGATATTTTGCTATTTTGGTTAACTATTTTGAAATCTTTAATTCTAGTTATGGTCTAATTTATTGAGTTTCAATTTTGATCATTTAGTAGTTGGTCATAATCATATGACATAAAAGACATATAAATATTTTAATTATACACCATGTAAAATTAATTATCTTATAATCGGGTCTTGTAGATACCATCTTTGATATACAAAGTGAGTATATATGTGTATTTGTGGATAGTAAATATTTTAGTGGGTGTATTTAGCTCGAATTTTTTCTTGTCCACTTAAAAATTATCTTTATTTAAAGGATATTTGATATTTAACACATCTTAATTCAATTCAAAACATCAATCTTTTTTTTCTTTCTATAACATCTAACACGAACCATATATAAGTCTTGAAATAAAAATAATATCCAAATGAATATGATGTGGGTTTATCGCGCTTAACTTAATGTTGCATCAGTAAAAACATAAAACACATTATACTATAAAATCAAATACATGCATCTTGAATCATCTACATCAACACATATTGATGTAAACTTATTTTAACTTTTACAATAGATACTTCATTATTTATTTTATCTAATACACACTTATAAGTTTTTCTACATTTACATAGTTACTCTTGTCATTTACGTGCCCACTTAACCAATATCAATAAATACAATATCAATTATTTAATTTAGACTCTTTATGATATTTTTTTAATGAGCTAAAGGAAGTGATGAAAGGGAATAAAGACGAAAAATTACATGATTCGAATTCGAACTCTAATCATCACACACAATCCTACATCTTTGTCCATGAAGTTAGGCAAACCGGTTGAAATATTCAAAAGAAAGAAAGAAAAAAAAAGAAAAAAGTGAAAGTGAAAGGGTATTGATGATTGGGGCAAAGATAGCATAGGTAAGTGGTTGATAGGGCTCATCCTTAATTGGGTTTGGGTTTTGGAAGTTTTCAAAAACTAAGACAACATTTTTTAGAGTCTACAAAGTGCCATATGGACCATTCTAAGACAATATAAAGTTAGAGAAAGTGTTGCACTTATTTGAATGGTCCCAATCCAAACTTCAACCTTAATTTCTTCTTATCTTCTTTGTACTTGCTTATGGTAGCTTAGCTACTAGTGAAACCACATTCGTTCTTCTTCTCTATCATCCATTCCACCCACGAGTTCTAGTTACCATTAACAACCCCACATCTCAATGACCCTCTTCCGACTATCTGTTGTTGATTTAACAAGTAATTATATACCATGTATTTCGGAAAGGTTAATAAAACGAAATACAAGATGTTGTATGAGGTAACAATTAATAACACTCCTTTTAATCTCATTCTAATGTCGTTTTAGAATTTTATCAAAATTTTAAGGATATAATATTTTGACTAGTTTTTTTTTACTAATCATGCAATTTAAGTTAAAAATTGGAAGGAAAAAAACAATTTAATTGCAAATCTAGGGCTTCCTATTAAAATTCTAAATTTTAACTAGAAAATTAATATATATATATATATATATAGGTTGAAAATTAGATATTTTTAAGGATAACAATACGAATAATCTTGAATTAAACTTGCATAAAAGTTTTTAGAGATATATAATTAGAAATGAGATTAAGCCTGTAAAACGACATTTAAATGAAATTGAAAGAAGTAATATTTGAAAAATACATCAAATACTCGTCAAATCGTGACCAAATCTTATCAGGTTCAAAACCTATGTTCTCTGCTAGAACTAGCGCATTAGAACTGAGACAAAATCGTGATCTAATTCACACTCTTTAGTTCTATTCCCACAAGTTTATCCAACTCATTATCCCAAAAAAAGACTTTATAATTTTCAGTTTACTGTATTTAATCTCATTTCACAACATAAACCTATTATTATACAATCTTTCCTAATTTATTACATTCCACAAGATCTCCTGTTCGAATTTTGTTTTTAAATTTGCGCAAGGGTAAAAATGGAATTACACAGTTGCTACGTAACGCTCGTCGCATCTGATCATTTCTCGAAGGTCAGGGTAATCCACGAGTGGCAAGACTCCACGTGGCATCCTGACCCCGCCGAGCTAACCCGGCCTCACTATATATAAAACGCTCGCCCACTCATTTCTTTGCTCACATTGAAAAAACAAAAACAGAAAGATCAATCCATCCAATTGAAAAAACAGAGGCTTCACGCACTCAACACACACTCACTGTGTAACTTCTAAGTGGCCGGTGATTGTAGCCTAGCCGGAAAATCCTACTTCCGGCGTATGCTTTTGTTTTTGCCCCTATAAATGCATTGTTAGTATTTTGCTTCATTACTGACGCGCCTTCGTCGAAAAACCCTGGCAATTTTGTGTTTTCCGTTTTTTTGAAGTATAAATACTGGAAATGATGATCGGATGGGTGTGTTGTGTGGATATTGATTGTAATCGGATGAGATGAAGTTGAATTAGTGTAGGAGAGAGGAATTTGAAGCGGTTGTTTTTAGATGCATTTTTAGTTGCTGGTATTTGATTTTTTGAAGGAATTATTGGTAAAGTTTTGAGGAATTTTCTTCTCGAGAGAAATGCCTTTTCCTATGAGAATCCAGCCGATCGATGTGATCCGGCACGACGTCGCTAAGCCGCCGGTGTTCAAATCTCGGCTGAAGCGGCTTTTTGATCGTCCGTTCAACAGTGTTCTGAGGATTTCATCGGCCGAGAAACAGGCAACCGGAGGGGAAAAGGATGGCGGTATGGCGCCGGCGGCGCCTGATTTTGAGCCAAGCTCTGTTTGTTTGGATAAGATGGTTGAAAGCTTCATGGAAGACAACCACGAGAAACAGTCATCCACCGCCGCTGTGAAATGCGGCCGTCATCGCTGCAATTGCTTTAATGGCAACAGCAACGACAGCTCCGATGACGAGCTCGATTTCTTCTCTGACTCAGTAGCACCGAATCCTTCTACGACCGATCCCTCCGATAGTCTCAAGGTACTGATGTTTTACATTTTCTGTTCGCTGATTTAAAACTTTTGTTTTTCTCTGTCGAATTCCTTTCTAACATTTCCTTTTTTTTGGTTGCAGAGTTTGATACCATGCGCGAGTGTGGCGGAGAGAAATTTATTGGCAGACACTTCTAAAATCATCGAAAAGAACAACAGAATTTGCAAAAGAAAGGACGAATTGAGAAAAATCGTCACCGATGGCCTAATTGCTCTTGGATACAACGCCTCAGTCTGTAAATCCAAATGGGAAAAAGCTTCCACAATTCCAGCTGGTAAATTCCCAACCTTATTCGCTTTAAATACTCATAAACCATATTTTTCTATTTATATTTTTCCAAAATCCGATCTCATTTGTTCTCACCTTGCACATATTTCTAGAATCATATATTTACTCAATCAGTAGAAGTAAAACGACCGATTTCCGTACTCAAAATTCAAATTCACATATACGCAGGTGAATATGAGTACATTGATTGCATAATGGAAGGCGAGAGGATGATAATCGACGTGGATTTCCGATCAGAGTTCGAAATTGCACGATCGACGAGCAATTACAGGTCGATCTTACAGTCTCTGCCGTCGATCTTCGTCGGAAAATCCGACCGGCTTCTGCAGATCCTCTTGATCACGTCGGAAGCCGCCAAGCTGAGCTTGAAGAAGAAAGGCATGCACATCGCACCATGGCGCAAAGCCGAGTACATGAAGTCCAAATGGCTCGGTCCTCACACACGCATCACGCAGCTCAAATCACCGATCCTCACAGAGAACGAAGCCATTGATGACCTCACCGAGTCCCAGCCCAATGTCGTAGAGGCTCCGGTGAGCGAGGGTGGAGAACTGGACTTGATTTTCGGGGAGGAAACGACATCTTCGTCGTTGTCGTCGACATCTGGCTTGGAGAAACCAAACTCGCCGGTGAAATTTTCCGGCGAGATCATGACGTGGCAGCTGCCGGAGCTGAGGCCGAAGAGTTTAGAGAGGGGGAATAAGGTGGTGGTCACTGGATTAGCTTCTCTCCTCAAAGAAAAACTCTAAAAATTAAAAAAAAAAATTTGAAAAATAAAAAAAATAAAAAAGGAATTTTGTTTTCTTTTCCAGAAGCTTCTCTAACCCTTTTGTTTTCCTTTTAGCAATTTTGTTTCCGTTTTTATAATCGTGTCCCTTCTTTTTTAGGCAGAAGGGTTATGTATTAAAGCACAAAAAAGGACTCTAAACCCATCATAATTTTATAATGAAAAAAGAAATTAGATTGTGTACAGAATATTTTGAAGTCGAAATCATGGATTTAAATTAAATACTAAAAATAACAAAGTCTCAAATCAATTTTAACACGTAGAAGATAATTGTAAGGACATCCAATCCATAACCACATGTTTCCTGGTATGGAAACACAAGGCATATATAATTCTATCTTCTTTTAGGTGCAAAAAGTGTAAAATTGAGCAAATGTCCTTAAACATACACTTTATTAGAGAGTGGGACAAAAATAATCATGTTTATATAGATAGGTCAAAAATATCCACTTTTGAAAGTTAAAAGTGGGCTGTATTGACACACCTGAAATCAATGTTCCCTATGCCAACTTTTATGTGTTATATATGTGGATAACATTTATATATTGAATGAGGTTATGCCACGAAAAGTGATGTGATATAAGACTAGAAAATGGAGTTTTTTTCAACTTCTATGTGTAAAAGAGACACAAAAAGTAAATAAATATAACACACTTCAAATTGAGATAGGATAACATGAAAAGTTTTAGTATAATCTTGATTTCAAGAGTTTTCGGGTAACCTTAATTTTAAGAGTTTTCGTGTAACCTTGATTTCAAGAGTTTTCGTGTAACCTTGATTTTAAGAGTTTTCGTGTAACCTTGATTTCAAGAGTTTTCGTTACTCGTGTAACCTTAATTTCAAGAGTTTTCGTGTAACCTTGATTTTAAGAGTTTTTGTGTAACATTGATTTCAAGAGTTTTCGTGTAACCTTGATTTCAAGAGTTTTAGTGTAACCCTATTTTTTGGTGTTACACGAAAACTATTATATTAATCTTGTTTGTCACAGTGGAACTATAACTCAATTTGCTCATTATGGTCTTAGGTTTGATTCTCACTGGTCGCAGTGTGCCTTTTTTTTTTTTTGCCAAAAGGGCTTTCAAAACAGTGTTTTTGCCAAAAGAGGGCTTTCAAGCAGTCAAAATAGGCGTTGTCTTCTCCTGAAAAAGTAGAAAAAATTCCCCCACTATCTCATCTTTCACAAAAACTCATGTGAGACGGTCTCACGGATAGTTTCCGTGAGACGGATCCTTATTATCCATGAATTGAACTCATATCCACATATTTCCATATGAATTGCTAGGTGTGGGTTATGTGTTGACCGGTTTCACGAAAAAAGATCCATGAGACGGTCTCACACAAGACCTACTCCTCATCTTTTAATGACATGTCAAATTGGGTTTAAATCAAAATGGATATTTTTAGGTTTTTATATAGTAAATGAGTTATATTTATCCACTATTTTTATTAGGGGTTAGTTTATCCTTAAATATAACAAATAAGTTATTTATGGCCATTATCCGGTGTAAAATTCCACATGAAAATGGAAATCAACTTAAATCATATTTTCATACATCATAAAAAAATGAGTTTAGATCCATGCACCCGGGTCGGATCCGAGTCAGGGGGGACCGCACTCTTTTTTTTTTCGCTCATAATTTTTGAAAAAAATCACATACCAATAGTATATGTTAGACATACATTTACGTTATGTTAGACATACCTTTAAGCTATGTTAAACATACAAGTTCTGTCCAAATTCCATGTCTTGTCTTTTTTTGGCTTGATTTTTGAATTTTGGCACATACCACTACGTTATGTTAGACATACATTTACGTTGTGTTAGACATACCTTTATGTATACTTAAATATACATTTGTATATGTTAGACATACTTTTATATATAGTTAAGCATACCTTTATATATGTTAAACATAACTTTGTATATAGTTAGACCTACCTACACATGGTTGGTCTAACTATACACAAATGTTGATTTAACTATACATAAAAGTTGGTCTATTGGAACGAATTTTGGGTGAGCTTCAGCACAAGTGTTCAGCGTATGAGAGTGCGTGCATCCGCGTGGAAGACACTTTTTAGACGCGTGAACGGGTCAGATCAGGTGCATGGATCTTATAAAAGTTTTTGCCTCAAAAAATTGTTTAATTTTTGTTGTGAAACTTTGCAGATAAATTATTAAAGAGTCGGTTCACGTGTTATCGACCCATTGGTTATTGTAAAAGTACAAGAATTGAAAAGGAAATCAAGGTTCGATTTTATTTATTTTTATATTGAAGGATTTATTTGGGTTTTTGTGAAAAATATATTGGTAGATTTATTAACAAGTCTAAAAAATTTCAAATAACGCGATACTCTGAAAGTTTTATGACAATAATCGAGGAATGAGATCTGGCGTTTAATATATTTAAAAACAATAAGATATAAAAATTGAAGTGCTTGTAGAATTAATAAAACAAGCAAAATCCTAATTTATTTTCCTTTAGAATTAGTTTTATTGTTACTAAAATGGGTATTATTCTAATGCGTCAAATCAATGATTGTAGTTGGGGCCCTTTTGAAAATCCATTATATTGTGGACATATTATCTCATATATAAAGTGGGTGGGCCCAGTTTACAAAGTTCTGTGAACTAAATATGAAATTGTGGGGTCACTTTTCATAATTTTCTTCTTTAAATTTAGTGAAATGGGGCCCCCTTATTCTGCCCAAAGCTAAATAATAAAAACAAAAACAATTTCCCAATGTTTGACAATAATACCACCTTTTTGAAAGCAACTCTCCACCTACTCTCTCTCTTTCTCAACTCACATTTTTTCTTTTTTAAAGAAAAGAAACTTAATCTCTCAATGGATATGGTTTGATTGAGATTTCTTGTGAAGGAGTTGGTAACTAGTTGTTATATTTTTCTCAAGAAATGTTTTCTTGCCTACTATTGTGCAATTTAATCACCAAATTATTAATATGATGAAACTCTAATTAAACTATTAATCATGATTATTATAATATGAAATTACGTGTCTTACACCATAACAATTACATCAGTCGTAAACACATTAAGTTGTGTCAACATTAGATGCATGAGATTTCTAAACATTGCAAATATTGCTAGATTTTCTATATGTATTATTATAGTTATTAGAAGTATTGGATTAGCAAAATTGGGTTAGATATCGATGAACTAAGACTTTAAGAAATGCTTCAAGAAAATTCATTTTTGGTTATTAAGAAAAATATAATTCAAGAAACGTATTATGTAAATCCAAAATAAATAAAATATAAGATCAAAACATTGAAACCCACTTTCAAGAAAACTTTTATTCATAAAGTTGTTGCTTTTTTTTTTTCTTGGTTCCCTTTTCTTAATCAAATCATAATATACTTTAAAAACAACCTTACACATTTATTCACCAAAAAATATATGTACATATATTGTGTATTTATCCTTTATAATGTGGTCCCTAATTTCATCTATTGGATGAGGCTGGCCCTACTCCCATCTTTGGAATCATGGCTATGATTTTATAACATCGTCTCACAAACCTAAATTTATGGGACAGATTAATTTATATAAAAATTGACTCGTGAAAATGTATTTAATTATATGCGTGTTTTTGTTCTCAATCATATGGGTCGTTTTAGTTTTTTTTTTTTTTTTTATTATCTCAAGTTCCAATCCATTCAAGAGTGGGTACGTGTCACATATCTGAATTCTTCACCTCATTAATAATTTTGGGTCATAGAAATATTATACATCAAATTAATAATAATGTAGAAAATGTACATTTGAAAAGAATTGGACTTGTTTGAATTAACAGAATTTAATTATATTACTAAAGAGACAAGCCCACTAAAGAAGTAGCAGGCCCAATAAGCAGAAACCAGCCCATATATATATATATATTTTTTTTTTTTTAATTTCCAAAATCCCTTCGAAATCAATATTTTTAGCATTAGGACAAAACAAGAAATATTGTATGGAAAATAAAAAATTAATTATGATTAGACTTTGATAACACCAAGGCTCATAATTACACATAATTAATAATTGTAAGACAAGAAATGAACAAGTAGTTGATCATTGAAATGGAAAATTATATAAAAGTCACAATCCTTGAGTCAATGTTTGGAGACTGTTGTGATAATAAATTAATAATCCAATGATCATATTTTATTTTGAAAGTATAATAGTGTCATACATCAAGATCTTTAAATAATGGGTTAAGTACACTAGGGAATAATATTTAGATGACTTTAGTATATTAGCACTAATCAATCGGCAATTATAGGAGATGATTAAATTATAATCATAGGAAAACAAGTACGTATATAAAAGGTTTAGGTTTCTAGCTTTGAAAATTACGTCTTGATCTTCAACTAATTATTTATTAAGATAAATAATTGGAGTTGTACCTAATTAGTTGCTGAGAAATTTGTAGTTAAAGTAAGGAGTATTTTGGTCAAATAATCTTTCAACAATCAAGAATCTTACATGATTGGAAGATTTTCTATTTTCTATTTTTCTTTGATCTATGTTTTGGATATTAAAATCCAAAAACATGTATGTTAAATAGATCGCAAATATCAAACAAAAAGAATAAAAAAAATCGCACACAATCACTACATATATCTTAATAAATAGCTATTTTGTTACAAATTTAAATCTATTATTTCATGATCGTTTCACGTCATAATATAACAATATTTTTCAACATTGATTTAAAATTCTAAGACGGACCTCACAAAAGCCTATTTAACCCTCTTCCAAGCATACACAAATTTTTAATTCTATACTATCCTAATAATTTTATCTCTACCAAAATTAATGAAAAAAATAGTATAATTATTAACAAATATAAGGATACACCAACCTTAATCTAGTGACTATAAGCAACGAATTGGTTGTGAATTAAGAGAAAGTAACACCACCCGAACCTATGAGGCTAATTATTTGAGTACTATAATTTCAAAGAACTAAATTATTTACCAATTATGAGAACATAATACAAATTAAAATTCAACTATGGCTACAATTTTAGAATTTTAATTGATATAATTATAGTATTATTAATCTGCACCTTTATATCTAAAATTTTTAGAGCTTAACCCAATCATCTTAAAACTTTGGATTTATCCAGAAATAAGTTGCAAGGAGAAATACCAGAGTCATTTGCAAAGTTATCGTCTTTGATACAATTAAGGCTGTCTGGTAATGATTTAATTGGAAATCTTCCTGATTCATTTGTAAATTTATCATCTTTGAACTACTTATATCTTGATGGTAACAATTTGACTGGAAATCTTCCAGAGAGTTTAGGTCAGCTGCTCAATCTAGAAGAGCTGGTCATTGGTGGTAATATTCTTATGAGTGGGGTTGTAACTGAAACTCACTTTGCAAAACTCACAAACTTTGAAAATTTTCTCAGCCTCAGGGAATCACTTGATGAGTTTGCGAGTTAGTCCAAACTGGATTCCTCCCATCCAACTTATGACTCTTAAGCTCGGGTCGTGGACCTTGCTTGGAGTTTCTAACCATATTCCCACATGGCTTCATATGCGCAATAATATTTCAACACTTGATTTATCAGATACTGGAGTTTCTGGTAATGTCCCAACCTGGTTTTGGGAGATCCAATTTCTGAATATATCTCACAACAATCTCCATGGCAACATTCCATACATACGAGCACACAACATGCTAGATGAGCGTAAATATATGTACTTAAGTTCAAACCAATTCAATGGCTCATTGCCTCAAATAGCAGATTCTGTGTTGGAGCTGGATCTATCCAATAATTCATTCTCGGGGATATGCCTGTCTCACTTTCTTTGTGACACCACTCATCAGACTTATGAGCTGGAGATTCTTGATTTGGAGGGAAATCATTTGAGTGGAGAGTTACCTAATTGCTGGACCAACTGGTCATCTCTGAGATATTTGAATTTAGGCAATAACAACTGAAAGGATATGGCTGATCTTTTGCAAGGGTTGCATGGCAATGTTGCTGTGCATGCTTTGGTTAAAATCGATTTAAGTGTGGAAAAGTATTGGAGAAGGAAGAAACGGGTTTTATTAATGTTTAGCACTAACGTTTTTTTGTTTGCAGGTGCAAGGAGAAAGCGTGGTTTCACTTAAGGAAACGTACAAGCGCCTTTGCCATGTCATCAAACTCAAAGCCTTGGATAAAAGCGTGTCTTCACTTACAAAGGCGTGTTCATCCTTTAGCTTAGAGTTGCTGCTACGTAGAGCCAATCACGTGTTGACAGCTCAGCTCTCAGAACGGTTATTTCAGTTGCAACGCTCAGAGGAGAGAGAAACGGCGAAACAGAGTGTGTTTGAAGCTATCTTTGCCAGATTTCGTTAGAGATCCGTTTGAGCTGATTCTTTTTGTGCCTGAGAGTGTATATGTTATAGTTTACAGTATATTTGGAAACACAAGTTTTCATTAAGTATTGAGATAGAGTGGATTTGGATGTTCTTATCATCTAGATATGCCGTGGGATTATCAGCTGTATGCAGTGCATTGGCCTCGTATTCCAAACATAGAACTGGTCTTTTAATGAAAGTGAATTCATATCAAATATAGCCTCACTAACTTCACAACCATCAGTTAGGTCAGCTCGAACACATCTGACTTCTTCAATATCAGGTTCATAGGTCTATAACCTTCCGGTGGATTTGGTAGCCAAATATAACCACAACCACTGTGACGAGAATCTGAACTCCAAACCAAACTGTAGTTTAGAGGCTTTGCAAGAGCCACGGAGTCGGAACTCGAGGCTTGAAAATTGTGATCCACATATACACCTTTAGCAACAAGAACATAGCCTCTCAATTGCTTATCACTTGGTTGACAATGGTAACCAAGGCTGAAAAATCCATCTGGTATTCCAATAGGTTTATAGAAAGTCACCCCTTTCGACTTTCCATGTTTTATCGAACGTTGTGATTTTAACAACTTCGATTTCTCCTAGGGCTATCTTCCCTGTAGCAAAATCTCTACCTGTAAATGTTCAAATTTCATCATAAGAAACAAGGAAATTACACAATATACTTCCAAATGAATCTTTGCCCAAATAATTTGGCTAAAAATCACCACCAAAATCAGTTCTTCATGTCCAAAAGCCAACACAGCCTCAGTAATTTCTACCATATTTCGATTTCATCACGTGTACAATATGACATCATCGTTATACACATGGTGTTTCACGAATAAAACACGAGATTGAAATATTGCCAAGAAAAGGGCTAATTCGATCCTACCATAATGACCAGATAACAGTAGAGGGATGATCAAATAAAGTCAAGAATGGTACAATTATCAACAATAACTGAAACACAATGTTTCCTAAAATATGCATACTCAAAAGTCAACTCCAGTACATGTATGCCGTGGTTGTGCTATTTTTAACTCATCTATGTCTATAGCTACTGAGAAACTGATGTGCAATATCTTGTATATTCTCTGTTTTGCTGCGAAATACAAATACAATTTTGCAAGAAAAAAGATAAAACGGTGGTTTATTTATTACTAGTAGTGTACCCGTGCGTTGCACAATATGTTATATATATAATTATTAAAAAAATATAATAACATATAAAATGTAATGATTATTATTTTAACAAAAATATATTGATACTTTTTTAATTTGTATTAGTATAAAACTAGGTATTTTAACTTTAAATTTATGTCATTATAAATAATTATATTCAAAAATATTAGAAATTTGAAATATATAAAATAATATATTAATCTATTAATTAAACAAACAAATAAAAAAAATTGTGTCAGAACATTACATGGTAGTGAAATTTTAAAAATAAATTTAATATCTAAATATAAGTTATATGTATCTAAAACGTTATGATTTAAGTATTGAGATAAATAAATTTATATTTTATTGACATTTATAACTATAAATACACACGTATTTTAATAAAAAAATTGGTTCAACGCCACATATAACTCATTTATTCTAAATCAAATAAAAATTATATCAGCTTATCAAATACATGAAAATCTCTCTTGCTATCTATTTAAATGAAACAATTCAAAATTGGACTTAATCTACACATTTTGAATAAAAAATTATGAATAATTATTATAAGATTGATAAGTCAATATATCAGGGACTAAGAATGATGAAATTTTAATTTGTGAAAAACCAGAAAAATTACCTCTGTCCAATCCCTTATACCACCTCAATTAATTAGAATATAAATATAAATAAAATTTGACAACAAATACATATAAAATAAGAAAGATAAAATAAAAAATATATATATTTGAAAAGAAAAAGTTTGTTAACTTGCAATAATAATTTTAATCTAATTTTTTCTATTTGATATGTTTTATATGTGTAATCTATTAGGTACACCTATAATTTTTTTTATTCTGCATTTTAATATCAATTGACAATAAATTAATACTATATATCATAAAAACGTTTAAAAATGAAAAATCATTGAAGCCCACATACATACATTTCCATATTTCAGTTTGATAAATTTTATATAAATATTAAATTTAAGATCATTAAATAATGATTGGTTTTATGTATTACATATTTAAAATTGATTTAAAATAGGGTAAATTACAAAAAACAACCCCAACTATCGACTTTTTAAAAATTGCAACCTAATCTGTCTTTTTTTTTTTTTTAAGATTGTCACCCAGTCTTTCTGTGGTTTTGCCGATTGCAAAATTTCCGGTCATTTTTCCGGCAAATAAATTAATTTTTTTCACTTTGCAACCCAAACTTTTTCTCTTAATCCAATTGCAACCCAAACTTTAATGTTTTTTGTTCAATCGCAAATCATGATTTTTTTTTTCGCTTCACACTGATACCTTTATGTTATATATATGAGTGTGACATTTATGTTATATAAGTGTGATCGATATTCATAAAATAAATATCAAGGAAATATTGGTCAAAATTGGTGAAATATATGTAACATTGGTAAAAAATCAATGGAATATCAATAAATATCGAGAAAACATCGGAATATATTGGTAAATATAGGAAAAATAACAATAAATATATGTACCCATATTCCATCGATATCGATATTTTCATGATATTTCCGTAAATTTAAGTTACCTATATTTCCACCGGAATCGAAATTTTCATTCTTGGTTGCAATCTGATAAAAACACAAAGTTCAGGTTGCGATTAGATAAAAAAACAACAACAAAGTTTAGGTTGCAAAGTGAACAAATTAATCTCCATTTCGCCATAAAATTTGCAATCGACAAAACCACAGAAAGACTGGGTGACAATCTGAAAAAAAAAAAAGGATTAGGTTGCAATTTGAAAAAAGTCGATAGGTGGAGTTGTTTTTTGTAATTTACCCTTTAAAATAAGTATTTAAAAATAAGATGAGAGATAATAAATATATAATCCCTAATTTCATCTTATTTATCTATTTTATTTGAAATTTCTATACAATAAATACTAAATTGAGTATCATAACTGATTTCTTAAATTAAATATTTATTTATTTGTATTGAATTTCTTAAAATACAATAAATAGGTTTATTTATTTTTATTTGTATTGAGTTTCTTAAAATACAATAAATAGGTTTATTTGTATTTATTTATTTGTACTGAGTTTCTTACAATAAATACAATACAAAAGTAATTAATAGATTAAATTCAAATAATAATTATTTAATAGATAGATAATTTATTGCAGTTATTTTTGACAGAATATTCTGCTTTTATATATATATATATATATATATATATATATATATATATATATATATATATATATATATATAGATTAGAAGTAGTTAATTATGAAGCCAAATGGTAGTGTTTTTCAAGCATTGACAACTGGGCTACTATTACAAGCCTTTGCCCTCTTTGTCTGAATCATGAGTTTCAACTCATAACATAGAAGATTTCAACCAGTGGAATTAAATCCAATTTGCATATGCATTTCAACTTAATTGATATTTGTTTCTTAGTGTGGAAAAATGATGGTTGGACAATTTCCAAGGATTAAGAATTAAGATAGATAAGGAAAATAAGATGTTTACTAATAAGTGATTGTGGTTCATTCTACTTAATTTCCACCTACTAACAAAGGAATTTTCTTGGTCATCATCTTCTTCAAGCGACCTAGTCAAAACCAGTCCATTCTATCATTAATTGCTTTTCACTGATTTATATGGTTTTGTATTTCAATTATTTAAATTTCATTATCTTAGTAATAATAGATATTTATGAAGAGATACTTTATATATTCCTTATGCACATTTATAATCTAAAATACAATACATATAGAGTATAAGAATTTTTACCACTATAAATATCCATCCATAGGGATCATACATCATCAGCAATCAATTGATTTGAACTTCAATATCAGTTTTGTGAGAACAAAATAAACGATAAAACAAGAATTAGCAAACAAGAGCAACCAACTTCAATAACTTTAGCTTCAGTTCTTTAGCAAACAATATATAAATATTGGAAATTATACTTTAGAAACTTTTATTAATATTCCTTTATGTATTTTATTTTCAACCAAATGACAAAAGATAATAAAAAACAGATTTTTTGATAAACAAATTGATACTTGTTTTTTTTAGTGTGGAAAAATGAAGAGAATTTCCAAGAACTAAGATGGATGAGGAAAATTAGAATGTAATTTCTAAAAAAGTGATTGTGGTTCTCTACACGACCTAGTCAAAACTTGTCTATTCCATCATTAATTCTTTTTCACAAATTTAGATGGTTTTGTATTTCATTATTGCATTTCACTATCTTAGTAATTATAAAGAAATACTTTATATGTTCCACATGCACATTTATAATTTAAAATACAATACATATAGAATATCAGAATTATTACCACTATAAATATCCATCCACAGGGATCAAACATCATCAACAATCAATTGATTTGAACTTCATTATCAGTTTTGTGAAAGAAAAAAAAAAAAGATGAGTTCCTCAAATACAACTCTTACCTCTTTGTTTTTCCTCCTCATTTTTCTTTTCAAACTAAATTATAGCATGGGAAGCAATGGCATTCAAGTGTTGTGCCCAGAAATCGAAAAACAATCACTTCTAAGCTTCAAGCAAGGTTTGAATGATTCAATCAGTCTAATGTCTTCATGGGATGGTGAAGTGGATTGCTGCAAGTGGAAAGGTGTGGTTTGCGACAACTTCACGGGTCATGTTCATCAACTCCATCTTCATGGCCAAATGTGGTGGTACTATAATGAAGCTGGTTTGAGTGGGAAAATAAATTCATCTTTGCTCAATCTCAAACATTTGAGGTATCTTGACCTCAGCTATAATAACTTCACGGGAGAAACAATTCCTTCCTTCATCGGCTCATTGACGAACCTGCAGTATTTGAATTTATCTTATTCTCGATTTGAAGGAAAGATTCCCCATAATATTGGAAATCTTTCCAATTTGCAAACTTTAGATTTGGGAGGAGGGTGGATGCTGGAGGTTGATAGCCTTGAGTGGTTGAGAGGGCTTTCAGAATTGGAGCACCTTGACATGAATGATGTGAACATGAGCAAAGTTATAGGAAGCAATTGGGTAGAAGTGATCAACACTCTCTCTTCTTTGCGTCAACTTCATTTGGAAGAGTGCAGTCTTGATCTCATGGGTACAACTCCTCTCCATTATCTTAACCTCACTTCTCTTACCCATCTCGATCTATCTTCTCAAAACTACTTCGATGATAAAACCTGTCAATCTTCTTCTTCCCTCTTGACATCCATTTTTCAATTGCAAAATCTTGTTTTTCTTGATCTTAGTATGAACTGTTTTCAAGGACCAATTCCAAGTATAAGCAATTCCACCAAACTCAAGCATATATATCTTTCTCATAATCATTTTAATTCCAGTATTCCAAATTGGCTCTACTTTTGCAAGGGTTTAGAGTTTGTTGATTTGAGTTACAACTTACTAGAAGGTACTATTTCATATGGAGTAGCAAATCTTACCTCTCTTAAATCCCTCTTTTTAAACCATAATCAACTTTCCGGTGAAATACCCAAAGAAATCGCTGACTTGTCCAGAATAGTGGGTTTGGATGTATCCAGAAATCAGTTGCAGGGAGAAATACCAGATTCATTTTCAAGGTTATCGTCTTTGACATATTTATATTTGTCTCATAATAATTTGAGTGGAAATCTTCCTGAGAGTTTAGGTCAACTGTTCAATTTCGAAAATCTGGACATTAGTGGTAACATGTTGATGAGTGGGGTTGTGACTGAAACATACTTTGCAAACCTCACAAACTTGGAAAGATTTTCAGCCTCAGGGAATCACTTGATGAGTTTGAAAGTTAGTCCAGACTGGATCCCTCCCATCAACCTCACCGCTCTTCTAATTGGGTCATGGACCTTGCTTGGACCTTCTAATCATATTCCCTTGTGGCTTCATACGCGCAACAATATTTCAGAACTCGATTTATCTAATACTGGTATCTCTGGCAATGTTCCTGCTTGGTTTTGGGAGATTTATCATTTGGATCTCTCTAATAACCATCTCCATGGTAACATCCCATACATAGAAGCACGCCACTCCAAAGACATGATGGGTCAATATATGTACTTGAGGTCAAACCAATTCAATGGTTCACTGCCTCAAATAGGAGATGGTGTGCTGGAGCTGGATCTATCCAATAATTCATTTTCCGGAGGTATATCCCACATTCTCTGTGACACCACTCATAATTACTTGGGGATTCTTCATTTGGGGGAAAATCAATTGAGTGGAGAGTTACCACCTGATTGCTGGACCAAATGGCTAGAATTGAGATATTTGAATTTAGGCAATAACAACATGTCTGGAACTATACCAAGTTCCATAGGACTTCTCAGAAACCTCGTGTCTCTCAATCTTTATGGCAACAACTTCTCTGGCCAAATACCACCTTCTCTGCATAACTGCACAGACTCAGTAAAGATCGACCTCTCTGACAATAATCTTCATGGAAATATCCCAACACAAATGGGGACAAGCCTTGTTCAATTGAGAATTCTCATTTTACACTCAAACAAGTTGAGCGGTAAGCTTTCTTCTAAGTTATGTCATCTAAACTCTCTTCAAATACTGGATCTCTCCAACAACAATTTTTCAGGCATGATACCTAGATGCCTTAATAACTTCACTGCAATGGCTACGAAAAGCAGTGTGCTTATTGCTTTTGATTATGAGTTGGGTACTACTTCATTGTTGTATTATTCCTATTCATCAAATTCGGGTATCTCATTTATGGAGAGTGTATCAGTAGCTACAAAGGGAAGTGAACTCCAGTACGACACTGTTCTTTCATTGGTTACCAATATTAACCTTTCAAAAAACAATTTGTCCGGGGGAATCCCAAAGGAGTTGGCAAGCTTGGTCAAATTGCAATCATTGAACTTGTCTGAAAATAAGTTAACAGGTTTGATACCGGATAGTATTGGGGATATGAAACAACTGCAGTCTCTTGATTTATCAAGAAACCTTTTATCAAGTCAGATTCCTAATACCTTTGGGCACATGTCTTTTTTGAGTTATCTGAACCTGTCATACAATAACTTAACCGGGAGGATACCGCAAGGCACCCAACTTCAGAGCTTCAATGCTTCAAGCTTTACTGGGAACAAGCTCTGTGGGTTACCAGTATCAAAAAGTTGCAGCGATGGTGGTACTGATGAAGACAAAGACGATGATGAGGATGAAGGTGACGAATGTCATGAAATAGAGTGGTTTTGGGTGTTCTTATCATCCGGATATGCAATGGGATTATCGGCAGTGTGCAGTGCATTGGTGTTGAAGAAATCATGGAGAGATGCCTATTTTGGATTCATGGAAGAGATGTGGAACAAACTTTATGTGTATGTTCATATCAAGTGGGCAAGATTCAATCTGTGAGAAGAATGCTTGTGTCTAGCTGTTTCTCTTCATTTTCTTTGATTTTAAGTGTTGCAATACTTTAAAGTATCGTGGTTAAATGATAAAATTATCATGTGATTATGTATTGAATAACATGAATAATGTTTTGTTCTATTTTTAGCACTTTTTAATGGCAACTAAATGCATTCATAGTCTCATATTTATATAGAGAATTTGACTCTTTTGGCATGAATTAAAATAGAAACTTAACAAGAAGCAATTCTGTCGTTGCTGTTGCTGGTGGTTAGCAAAGTAGTGGAGGGATGATGAGGAAGCCCAACACACATTGGATTTATCCAACACAATCTTCAGTCGCTCCAGTTCGTTCTTCAATGCCTCGTTCAGAGCTGATTCCAAATGGGCATACAAATGTGGTGAAATCACAAAGTCGTGAAAGCAATTAATTGTGGCTAAAGATAGAGATGAGAAGTCGAGTAATAATCTCTGAGCTGTGCATGCTGCTCTAAAGCCTGTAACTTTAGCTTCAGTTCTTTGTTCTCGTTTGTCAATCCACTAGTAAGTATCTCTCTGCGTTGTATCAAACAACAATTAGCAACCAACTGGATGCAGAGCATGATCCCAGAAAGTCGATTACTACTTCGTATCCGTTAGGCATTTGAACGCTCCTATGCAAACCTTCTAAATGAAAACAGATATATCCCAAATTTGTTCTCGTTCACATGGTTGATTTTTAAGTCTATTCTATTGAACACACTTGTTTTTTTACATAATTCAAACCAACACAATGCTTCAATCAATTTCAAGAAACATTATGGAATTGTCAATCTACCATTTCTTTCTGTATTCCCACTTTATCAGCAATTAAAAAAGGTTTCTCAGCACCTATAACTTTTTCAATGAGCATTGAAATAAAAACCTGCAAGATTGTGATCTGAGCCGATAGAGTGGTGGCTTCAGTCTGCAAAGTCTGCACTTTCCTCTCCAACTCACCCGTGTAACGAATTTTACGCTCTTTTGATCGTGCTGCAGACTGTCTATTTGCAAGAATCCTACAAGGAAACCATTCTTTTCAGCCTCCTAATATACCACAAGCAAACACTTTTATACATCTGTTTATGCAACTCTATATTCTTACCTACACTTCTATTTTCTTACAACACTTACTGATCAACTTGAAATCCAAGAATATTGATCATGCCATCAGCATTTCAAATCAAAATATCAACTTGGCTGCATCGAAAATGAGTTGCTCACACACACGTCTTACCACTTTGTTTTTCCTCCTCATTTTCTTTTTTAAACTAAATAATTGCATGGGAAACAAAGTTTTATGTCCAGAAATCGAAAAGCATTCACTTCTAAGCTTGAAGCAAGGTTTGAATGATTCAGGCAATCTAGTGTCTTCATGGGATGGTGATGTGGATCGCTGCAAGTGGGAAGGTGTGGTTTGCGACAACTTCACTGGTCATGTTCATCAACTCCATCTTCAAGGCCAAGGGTGGTACAATGGAGCTGGTTTAAGTGGGAAAATAAATTCATCTTTGCTCAATCTCAAACATTTGAGGTATCTTGACCTTAGCCTAAATGGTTTTTTTTTGAGAAACAATTCATTCCTTCATCGGCTCATTGACTAACCTGGAATATTTGAATTTATCTCATGCTGGATTTGATGGAAAGATTCCCCATAATATTGGAAACCTTTCCAACTTGAAAAGTTTAGCTTTGGGAGATAACTTTCCAGGCTTGAACGTTGATAGCCTTGAGTGGGTGAGAGGGCTGTCAGAATTGGAGCAGCTTAACATGAATGGTGTGAATATGAGCAAAGCCACTAACTGCGATTTGAGGCAAGAAAAGCGGAAGTTGAAGCTAGAGCTAGCCAGGCTGAGGATGAGACTGAATGATTTGGAGAAAGAACATGTCTGCATGAAGAGGAATATGCACATAATCTGTTGAGATTTTCTTTACCGTAGAAGGATTAGTAAATAAAAGAAAGAAAAGAAAAAGGTAACAGATAGGAATAATTCATCATTGTAACTGAATACATCACAAATCTCAGTACTCAGATCACAACTTTCCATTTGGTTTTCTAATTGTCTTGCAAGCTGTTGTGTTAAATAGTATCTAGTTATGCTGCATTAATTTACTAATCTAACCTTATTCATTGCTGCCATAGCTTTACTAGCACCCTTCATACCAACAGCTACAGAAGTTTGGGCAAACATTGCCTGCAAAACCACATATCTTCAAATACCACAATTCAGATATTCACTTCACAAATAGTTTTACAGAGATCATTATATTTCAAACTCACTCCTTTTCCCGATCAACAAGTTCGATAATCAATCCAAGAAAACCAACAATACATTAATTTGAAGCTGCAAAACCTAAAAAGCATAAGAATAAAAGTGGG
The DNA here is from genome assembly GCA_005771605.1 of Scutellaria baicalensis. NCBI lineage: Eukaryota > Viridiplantae > Streptophyta > Magnoliopsida > Lamiales > Lamiaceae > Scutellaria > Scutellaria baicalensis. The sequence continues at coordinate 14,356,657 of CM016728.1, forward strand.
ATCAAATTACGCAAACAAATACTTCTGGTAGCGTTGGCCATTTCTCGCTTACTCTCCCTAACAGCCTCTGCAAAACCAAGCACCCAAAAAATTGAGCAAAACTAAAAACAGAATCAAAAGACAAATCGAAACACAAAATTTAGGTATTCTCGAAGTCAACCTACTGACAATTAGATTAGGAAGAATTCAAGCAGGTGAAACATGACCCAATTCAATTAAAACGATCCAAGTATATGTAAGAACCGAATATTGATTTTATTTCAGTGAAACCAAAATCAAGAACAGAAAAAAAGGGAATTGGGTGTCAGCCATGGAACCATGATCCAGTTCATTCATTTCCTTTCATTTACATTTCAACTATGTTTGTTAGATAGTCGCGTTTCACTTATAAAAACGCTATAGCTTATTTGTTGCTTATGTTTGTATGGCGTCGTTTATGTTTGGAGTCAAAACGTTGTCGCTTCGTTTGGCAAGGCTGATAGGTGTGATCAGGTGTATATATCAGCTTTTGCATGCGTTGTTGAGGATAATAATAACCATAACCAACTTTGATTCTCTCCCTCTGTTTCCTCTGCAACTCTCGAGCGCGAGCTCGCGTTTTCTGCGCAGGTACTCTGACAAGTGGTATCAGAGCCAGGCTGTGTTTCCTTTGGCAATGGCTGCGAAGACGCACGGCCAACGGATCGATTCGCTAGAGCAGCAGGTGTCTGAATTATTAGCTGGGTAATCTGCCGTGTTACAGGGGCAAGCTCAGGTGGAAGCCCGTTTAGAATCTAAGCTGGAGAGCATTGGAGAGATGCTACGCTCTCAAATTCTGAATGCCTTGAAGGAACAACAACCCAATACTGCTGAGAAAGGTAAGGATCCAATTGATTCTCCTACTACTCCTAATATAATCTTTGGATCCAGTTCTGGGAATAGTAGTAATGCGAATAGGGATAGAAATGATGCTGGCATTCTATCTCCTATACCTATGAACCGCATGAGTGGTAACCAAGGACAAACTAATGGCAAGATGCCTAAACTGGAATTCCCAAAATTTGGTGGTGATAACCCAAGGCTGTGGTTAAGGAAGTGCTACCGTTACTTTTCTTACTATAACATGAGTGATTATGATAAGATCAGTTTGGTAGCCATGAATTTGGAGGGAGCAGCAGATAATTGGTTTGTTGACTATGTGGATGAAAAAGATAACATGACTTGGGAAACTTTTACTAAATTGGTGATGGATCGGTTTATGAATCCCACAGGGGGAGCTTAGTGGCTCAATTTAATAGGTTAAGGCAAACTGGAACAGTGCAAGCTTACATCCAAGAATTTGAGGAAATTAGAGCTCTTATGAGGGAGTACAACAAAGCCTTAACTGCTGAATACTTTGTTGAGAGTTTTATAGGAGGGTTAAAAGAGGAGGTGGGCAAGCTGGTGGCTGTACAGAAGCCTAGTACACTCCTAGCTGCTACTCAACTAGCCATTCAACATGAAGAGATAGTGCATATTTTAACTAGAAACCAGAAGACAGTAACTAAGTTTACTTCTAATCAATCCCCTGCTGCTGTCAAAGTGGAATCTAATCAGATTAAACCAAAGCTTCCACCAATTAAGAGACTGACACCAGAGGAGATGAAGGTTAGGAGGGAGAAAAACCTATGTTTCAATTGTGATGAGGTTTTCCACATTGGGCACAAATGTAAGAGGCTATATTTGATTTTGGGAGAGGGAGATGCTGATGAAATCGCTGAAACTTTGGAACTAAAGGAACTGGAAACTAGCCAAAAAGATGTGCAAGTGTCTCTTAATGTCGTTGCGGGACAAGCACATGCTGACACAATTAAATTGTTGGGCAAATCAGCTAGTCAAGAGCTAATTATTTTGCTAGACTCAGGAAGTACTCATAGTTTCCTAGACCCTATCACTGCTGAAAGATTAGGATGCACAATAGAGTATACCAATCCTCTTATGGTCACTGTGGCAGATAGCAATAAGATCGAATACAACTCCAAGTGCCCCCAGTTTGAGTGGGAAATGGGGGAATGTAGATTCAGCACAGCAGTCAGACTATTGAGACTTGGAGGATGTGACATGGTTATCGGAGTGGATTTATTGAGCCAATTTGGACCAGTCACATTGGACTTCAAAGAGCATACTGTTCAGTTCAATACCAAAGGGAGGGTGATCAAACTACAAGGAATTCAGCCAAAGCTTAAGCTCAACATGATCTCAGTTGAGCAACTGGACAGAGAAGTGAGCAAAGGGAACCAACAGGTTGAAGCTTACTTGTGTCTGATTACCACTCAAGGGGAGAAGAAGGGGCATAACAATCATCAGTTGATTGCCCCATTATTAAAAGAATACAATCATGTGTTTGAGGCTCCTACTGAATTACCACCAAAAAGGGGGCAAGACCATCACATCCCTATCAAATCAGGCTCAGATCCTATTAAGCAGCATGCTTATAGGTATCCTCTCCTCCAAAGGCATGAAATTGAAAAGTTAGTAAAAGAGATGCTTCATACTGGAGTGATAAGGCCAAGTACTAGCCCATACTCTTCACCAGTTCTTTTGGTTAAGAAAAAAGATGGGAGTTGGAGATTTTGTGTGGACTACAGAAGGTTGAATGCCATAACTATAAAGGATAGCTACCCGATTCCTTTAATAGATGATCTCTTGGATGAATTGCATGGGGCTCAGGTATTCTCCAAGATAGACCTCAGGGCAGGTCACCACCAAATAAGAATGGCCGAGACAGACATTGATAAGACAGCATTTGTCACTGCTTCTGGATTATATGAGTTTGTGGTGATGCCTTTTGGGCTAACCAATGCACCCGCCACCTTTCAGGCCGTGATGAATCAGATTTTTTGTGATCAATTGAAAGAGTTTGTGTTGGTTTTCTTTGATGATATTCTAATATACAGCAAATCCATGGAGGATCATTTGAGGCATCTAAGGGTTGTGTTTAACACTCTCACTAAACACACTTTATTTGCTAAAATGTCTAAATGTACCTTTGGAAAATCTGAGGTTGAGTATCTTGGGCATATTATCGGTTCTCAAGGGGTTAGTGCAGATCCGGAGAAAATCAAGGCAATGACACTTTGGCCACAACCAACCACAGTCAAGGCTTTGAGGGGTTTCTTGGGGTTGACTGGATATTATAGAAAATTCATCCAACATTATGGAACCCTTGCCAAACCATTGACTGATCTCACCAGGAAAGGGAAATTCTTTTGGACTAAAGAGGCTGAGGAAGCTTTTACTGCCTTAAAAAGGGCTATGGTTAATGCTCCTGTCCTTAAACTTCCTGATTTCACTAAAATATTCACTGTAGAGACTGATGCTTGTTATAATGGTCTGGGGGCTGTATTAATGCAAGAACAACACCCTTTGGCCTTCTTGAGTAAGGCTCTTGGGGCAAAGAGCTTGGGACTTTCTGTATATGAAAAGGAGTTGTTGGCTATCTTGTTAGCAGTGGAAAAATGGAGGCCTTACCTCTTACATGCACCATTCGTTATCAAATCTGATCAAAGGAGTCTCAAGTACTTATTGGAGCAGAAGATCTCCACCCCATTGCAGCATAAGTACCTCACCAAATTATTAGGCTTTGACTACAAGATTGAGTACAAGAGGGGGGTAGATAACAAGGTAGCAGATGCCTTGTCCAGGAGGCATGAAGAAGAGAGTGAATGTGCTATGGTGACAACTCTCAAACCAGCTTGGGTATTGGAAGTTATCAAAAGCTATGAAAATGATTCTGAAACCCAAAGCATCATTGCAAAGTGTGCTACACTACCTCAGAATGTGTCATTCTACAATTACTCAGATGGGCTACTCAGGTACAAAGGTAAACTGATGGTTGGGCAGGACCCCCAATTACAGAGACAAATTATTAGCTACATGCATGACTCAAGTATGGGGGGGCACTTAGGGTTCAATGCCACTTATCAGAGAGTGGCCAGCTTCTTTTGGTGGCCTGGGATTAAGCAACAAGTACAGCAATATGTCTCTACATGTCATGTTTGTCAAATTAGCAAACATGAGAACCTTCAAAATCCTGGATTGTTGCAGCCACTTCCAATTCCAAAACAAGCTTGGACGCAAATATCTATGGACTTTATCGAGCAACTGCCTCTATCTGCAAATAAAGATACTGTTTGGGTAATCGTAGATAGATTAACCAAGTACAGTCACTTCATTCCTCTGGCACATCCTTTAAGCTAGCTTCTGTGTTTCTTGATACCATTTACAAGTTACATGGCTTACCTCAAAGTGTCCTATCTGACAGAGATAAAATCTTCACTAGCCATTTTTGGAAACAACTCTTCCAACTGATTGGCATAGAGCAGCAGTTGAGTACTGCTTACCATCCTCAGACCGACGGGCAAACGAAAAGGGTAAATCAATGTCTAGAGACTTACTTGAGGTGTATGTGCAGTGCAAACCCCAAGAAGTGGATGAATTGGCTTCCCATGGCAGAATTTTGGTATAACACCACCTTCCACACATCTTTGGGTATGAGTCCCTTTGAAGCTCTCTGTGGATTTAAGCCAATGTCATTAGGGGGAGGGCCCTATCTTCCTGCCAGTGTAGAGGGTGTATCACACTTATTAAAGGATTCTCAGGTGGCTCAACAGAAACTTAAGGAGGCCCTTATAAAAGCACAAGAGAGGATGAAATTATATGCTGACAAAAAGAGGACTTTCAGGGAGTTTGTAGTGGGAGATTGGGTTTATCTTAAACTCAAACCTTTCAGGCAGAGATCACTTCATAAGAGTAAGGTTTGGAAACTTAGTCCTAAGTATGCAGGGCCTTTTCAGATTGTTTTCAAGGTAGGAATGGCAGCCTACAAGCTTCTCCTTCCTCCAACAGCCAAACTCCATCCTGTGTTTCATGTTTCAGTGCTCAAAAAGAGGGTGGGTCCAGTTACAGCCATTACTGATACTTTGCCTGAGTTTGATAGTGACGGTGCAGTTTTATTGAAGCCTCTCAAGATTTTAGCTAGACGATTGGTGAAACGGGGCCAATCTCCAGCAACTCAGCTCCTAATTCGTTGGTCTCATCTCCCGGACGAGGAAGCCACGTGGGAATTCTATGAGGATATTCAGGCGAAGTACCCGGAGCTCCTGTCTTGAGGACAAGACATGTCGAAGGAGGGGGCAATGTCAGCCATGGAACCATGATCCAGTTCATTCATTTCCTTTCATTTACATTTCAACTATGTTTGTTAGATAGTCGCGTTTCACTTATAAAAACGCTATAGCTTATTTGTTGCTTATGTTTGTACGGCGTCGTTTATGTTTGGAGTCAAAACGTTGTCGCTTCGTTTGGCAAGGCTGATAGGTGTGATCAGGTGTATATATCAGCTTTTGCATGCGTTGTTGAGGATAATAATAACCATAACCAACTTTGATTCTCTCCCTCTGTTTCCTCTGCAACTCTCGAGCGCGAGCTCGCGTTTTCTGCGCAGGTACTCTGACATTGGGGTTCAAGATCCGATTCTGGTAATTTGGGAATGAAGTTGGATTAGGGTTGCAAGTTTCAATTAACGAACGCACGTGATTTTCTCCATCAGTTTTTTACGGCAGTAAGCTTGTGGGTCGAAATTTCCAATTCTTGGGCCAAAATCGGCCAAAGCCCATTCCTTAGGATGAATTTTATCCAATTTAGACTTTATTCCCATGATTAAGTTGACGAACTATGGAGTCTAAGATGAAATGATCCTATATCTTATTTCCTAATATTTAAGCACTATATTTAAGCACGCACAGAAGAAATGAAAATTGAAATTGGAATTTGGGAATAAGAGAAATTCTGCTTTTCCTAGATCTGATTTGTCGTAACTCTGATCCTTTACTTTTCCGGCGTCGTTCGAAATTCTTCGATGCCAAATTGGAATTCTCCGACGTCGATTGGAATTCTCCGATCGGGAAAACCTGCAAAACAAAGAACACCGGGGGTTTTTCCCGGTGAAGGGACTCCGACGCTCAAGTCAGTAATCTCACCAAAATATTCCTCTCGATTTTGATAATACTTAATGTGTAAAAATTATGATTGTGTGTGCAAATAGAAAAATAAAAGATATATATATACTCCCTGAAAGAGACGTGATTTATTGGGAGTGGGATGTGGCAGTTGGGATTTCTCCTAAAAACTTGGAAAGTGGCGAGATTCTCGCGATCATGGGAGTTATCTCAAATTTTGAATTAGTTCGTCCGTCTTAGTTCGGCATTTCACCTCTCAGCTCGACATTCTTGCCTGCGATTTGGATCAGTTCGCTCGGCACGCCGAACATATTTGTTCGCTCATACGATCTCTTATTACTTCTTCATTCTGTTCGCACCGATTGGCCTTCAATTCCGGGTCGGGTTTTCGGGGTAGTTTGAAGGTGGTTAGTTCGACCACATCAGTACTCCCCCCTTTAGAGTGCGAACTGTGCTCATGCAATAACACAGTTCGCATTGTTGCCAACTATGAAGCTTCTTCAAGAAGTATCGTGTCCTATCCATCATCCGCCTGCGACGTTTTCCTCCATCCCGAGGCACCTTTTCGTCTCTGCCGTTCGATCGAGCTACATCTGACGGCTAAGATCAGACTTGTCAGTTTATGTTAATCCCTAGGCGCCAACTGATTCTCACCGTCGGATCGAACTGCATTCCACGGCTAGGATCGTTTCTGCATCCTTAAAGCGCCTTTTCGTGTTCACCCTTCGATCGATCTGCATCCAACGGATAAGATGTAACTTGTTGCCGCCGTTGGATCGAACTAGATCCAACGGATGAGATCATCCCCGTGTCTTAGACGCATCCTTTCGTATCTACCGTTGGATCGAACTGCATCTAACGGTCGGATTTGTGACTTTTCGCCTTCGCCGTTGGATCGAACTGCTCCGACGGCTGAGATCTTGTGACTTTTCGATTTCCCCCCAAAATCAAGAATTTTCGCCTATATATACCCCTTCTTCATTTTCGCAAAACCTCTTCTGCAAAAATTCACTCCTCTTTTCTTAAGCAAGAATTCTCCTCCTTCGAAATTTTCAAAGTTTCACCCCAAAATCAAAACCCAGGTACTTCTCTTCTTCCTTGTTTCACATTCATGGCTTCTTCTTCTTTACATATCCTAAGGGACGAGAGTGAATCCGAGGAGGGTTTTGAGGAATTACGAACTGCCTCTGATTCGCCTGTTCCCAAAGCTTCTTCTTCTGGCCGAAAAACACTTTCCTCTCCTCCTACTCGATCTCGCAAAAAAACTGTCCAAAACGTTTTCTCTGCCACCAAAACCACCCCAACACACACTATTCTTCTCAGTTCGCTCATAACAGCAGCGGGCTACTCTATAGTCATTCCCGGTCCTGATGATCGACCTCATCGGGCTCCCCCCGGGTGCTACACGTGGTTTTTGAGACACGTGAGCGTAGGTTTAACTCCTCCTATTCACCCTTTTATTCTTGAGATCGGTTCGGCTTTCGGGGTATGCCCCAACCAATTGCACCCGAACTCTATAAGCTACATCGTAGCTTTTTATATGGTGTGCAAGTGGATGGGGGTCGAACCGACTGCCGAACAATTTCGTTCGTGCTTTGTTCTAAAACGCACAAACCCTTTCCGCTTCTATTTGAGCCCTAGAAGCGGACAAAAACGAGCTCTATTTTTGTCCCCAGGAGATGAAAAAATCAGCTCCTGGGAAAAATATTATTTTTTTATTCGTGCCCCCAATAATAACACCTTCCGATCTCGCCCTTGGGTTGAGAGTTCGAACCTCAACGAGCCCGCTCCCGCAAGGGACTTCGAACTTGCTTCTTTGGCCAGGCTGTTTCGGGGAGGGATGTTCGACATTGTTCGCATGAGTTCATGCGAACCATTGTTGGCTTTTTGGGGGTTTTATCCGAACACTCCGGTTTCCAGCAAGTTCAATTTAGGTTGCTTGAAAATTTTCCTTTATCTTCCTGTCTTTTTCAAACGTATCGATCTTGTGTGTACACTAACTGTTCGTGTTTTATGTTGCAGATAGAGAAATGAATAACTTTTTCATTCTCGATTCCGGAGCGTCGGCTACCTTCTCAGCAGCGGATGATGCGGTGAACAGCCGTCAAGCGACGGCCTTCCGTGAGAAGGAAGAGCGACGATTGAACGAACTGGCACCCAGAGCCAGCCTTGACTTGGCCGAGGACGACCCTGCTCCCATTGCCACCGAGGTTGCCATCCCCACCTCGGAACCAGTCGAAGATGTTCCTCTTCGACGGAAGAAAAAGGCGCCTTCCAGCTCGCAAAAGAAGGCACCCTCCAAAAAACAACGAACTGAGGAGGGCACCTCGAAAGAGGTGGTGCGAACTGAAGTGGAGCCCGAGCAGGCTAGAGCCTTAGTCAAGTCGGGCAAAACAGTGGCAAAGGGGGAGGCGAAAGGGGAAGAAGACCGTGAGAGGAAGGAGTTCGAGGAGGACCTCTCTCTGTTTGCCAGTTTGGCCAAGCGCTTCGAGGCCAGGGGTGAAAGAGCCTTTCGACGGCGGGAAAGATTGAGGAACACTCTTCAAGAGAAGCATACCTTGGAGAGCGACCTGAGCGAACATGCCAGCAAAGCTGAAAACCTATCCGCTCAGCTGGAAGAGAGAGAACTGGAGCTAGCCGTCGCTCGCTCCGAGGTAGCAAAAAAGGAAGAGCTTCTACTGGCTAAGGAGCAGTTCGCCGTGGAGCAGCAAACAGCGATCTCCAACGCGCGAGCTGAGAATCAGAGCTTGCGGGAGAAGCTCGAAGAGGCAGAGAGGAAGCTCGCAGAGGCGGAAAGTTCCCGAGCTGAATATGGTGAAGCCATGTATCAAAATGGCTTCTATCAGTTCGCTCGGAGCCCAGAGATGGAGTTGCTATCGGAAGAGTTCCGAGAAAGGCTCATCCTCCGTCTTTGGGACTCTCTTCTTTTTCTGTCCAAGGCAGCTCCTATGGCCATAACCTACTTCAAAGAGGGAGTTCGGCTCTGCCAGGAGCGAGCAGGGGAGGCAGTTCGGTTCGATGTGAACGAACTAGCCCAGGAAGTGATGCGGACTAACTCTATTCCGCCTGGTTGGCGTGGCAACCCGAATGGTGATATTAACACTGAAAAATGGTGGCGGGTTGCCTTGAAGAGGCGATAAAGGAGGTCCTTCCGGACAACCAGCTCGACCTTCCTGGCCTAAGTTCGTCACTTCCTGCTCCAGCCGTAACTCCCCGAAGTCCAACTCCTCCTCTTCCCGAAGACATGTTCGAACCCCTCGAGCCAGTCGATGCCCAACTTACTCCTTCTCCCGATCGTACTTAGATTTTTCCATACTTGTACTTTTTTCTTTAAAAAACTCTTTGTAATCGTTTTGTAATGAATCAACTTTTTTCTTATCGAATATAGTTCACCTATCTTCATGTTTTCTTAGTTTATTCAACTACTAACATTCGAATGAATATCTACTAAGTAATGAATCAAATACTTAATCAAATACTTACTTAGTGATTTTTGAAAGAGTTCCCTTTACTTCGCTCAATCCTTAAGTTCGATAGAACTTCTTTAATTTGCATCAATCATTGAGTTCGGTAGAACTTCCTCGCTTTACTTTGTCTAGTCATCAAGTTCAATGGAATTTCTTCCATTTGCGACAAACATTGAGTTCGTAATACGCTTAATCAGTAAGTTCCGAGGGAACTTCTTCAGTATGCTCAATTCATGAGTTCCGAGGGAACTTTAACATGCTTAATCATTAAGTTCCGAAGGAACTTTCCGAGTTCCGAGGGAATTACTTCGCGCTTAATCGTTGAGTTCCGAGGGAACTACTTCGTGCTTAATCGTTGAGTTCCGAGGGAACTGCTTCGTGCTTAATCGTGGAGTTCCGAGGGAACTACTTCGTGCTTAATCGTTGAGTTCCGAGGGAACTGCTTAATCAATTAGTTCCAAGGGAACCTCTTCATGCTTAATCATTAAGTTCTGAGGGAACTTCTTCGAGGTGCTTAATCGGTGAGTTTCGGGGGAACTGTCAGTTCGCTCCACGATATAGTTTTGTTTCGTAATATAGTTAAGTAAATCGACATAAAAAGACTCAAGGATTTAACGTGGTTCGGTCAAATCGACCTACGTCCACGGAGCAGAAAAATATCTATTATTCATAAAAGCAACAACTTAAAAAATAAAAAACAACATACTGAGATTTGAGACTTCAAGTGTAAAATTTCTTCAAGTGATTGATGTGCCAAGGTCTAGGTAGTTCCTTTCCATGTTCATCAGCGAGCTCATAGGATCCACCTGGTAAGATTCTTGTAACAGTGTATGGTCCTTCCCAAATGGCATCAAGCTTTCCGATCTCCAACAAGGCGTCCGATTGCCTTAAGACCAGATCCCCTACTTGAAACTCTCTTTTCCGAACTTTTCTGTTGAAGGCTGCCTGAATACGTCTCTTGTATAACTCATGGCGAACTCTGGCTTCATCTCGAATTTCTTCCAGAAACAACAAATCGGTTCGAATTAATTCTTCATTTTGCTGTGGATCGAAGTTAGTGATTCGTAGAGCTTCCCCTTGAATTTCAGCTGGGACTACTGCTTCCATGCCAAATGCCAAGCTGAAAGGAGTTTCCCCTGTAGTCGATCTGGGTGAAGTTCGATATGCCCACAAAACTGATGGCAGTTCGTCCACCCAGTTCGATTTCTCAAATTCCAATCGTTTCTTGATTCCATCTAGGATGATTCGATTAACCACTTCGTCTTGCCCATTTGCTTGAGGATGAGCCACTGGGGTAAACACTTGTGAAATTTTCATCTCTTTACACCATCCTGTAATCTTTTTGCCTCTGAATTGGGCTCCATTATCTGACACTAAAATCCTGGGCAAGCCGAATCTGCAACAAATATTCTTCCATATGAAGTGGATCATATCAGGTTCGGCGATCTTAACCAAGGGTTCGGCTTCCACCCACTTAGTAAAGTAATCCACAGCAACTACCAAGAACTGCTTGTTTCCCCTAGTTTTAACAAGCGGACCAACTATGTCAATTCCCCATCTAGCAAAAGGGCAAGGCGAACATACCGTAAGCATATCTGTTGCAGGGGTGTGAATTCGCCAACCATGTTTCTGACAGGCATTGCATTTCCGAACTAGCTCTTCAGCGTCATTCTTCATCGTAGGCCAGTAAAAACCAGCTCGTGCGACCTTTCGGGCCAATGCTCGAGCTCCCGCATGTTCGGCACATCCTCCTTCGTGAGCTTCCTTTAAGACCTTAAGCCCCTCTTCTCCAAATAAACATCTGGCATCTGTTGGTAGGAAAGTTTTTCGATACAATACCCCATCTGACATGTAATAGAAACGAGCTTGTTTCTCCAATTTTTCGAGATCTTTTGCTAATCCATCTCTGATTCCTCCTAAAAATTTCAAGAAAGGAGTTCTCCAGTCTTGTTCGGCCAAGTCAATATTCAGCACCTCATTTTCCTTTCCTACACCCATGACTGTAATACTCCTCTTCGAACAGTCTTGCAGCGAACTCCCTATTTTAGCTAGATAATCTGCCTTCTGATTTTCACTCCGAGGTATTTGTTCGATCTGTAGTTTCTCAAATCGTTTCTCCATCTCTCGTATTTTTTGTACATAAGAAATCATACGATCTTCTTTAATTTCACATTGGTTTTTAAGCTGTTGTGTAACCAATTGTGAATCCAACTTAACTACCAGAGCGCGAGCTCCAGCCTGCTCGGCTATTTTCAAACCCTGCAAAAAAGCGTCATATTCTGCTTCATTGTTAGATGCCTTAAATTGAAATTTTATGGCGAACTCTAACTCATCTTTCTCGGGGCTAATCAACAATATCCCTGCTCCTGCGCCCTGGCGGGATGAGGATCCATCGACAAAAACTTCCCATTCTTTCTTATCCTGTAGCCTGGTTGTTTCCTGAATAAAATCCGCCAAAGCTTGACCTTTTATAGCAGTTCGCGGCTCATACTTCAAATCGAACTGTCCCAGCTCGATCGCCCACTTGACTAATCTCCCGGATGCATCCGGTTTTCCCAACACTATACTCAGCGGATGGTTCGTTCGCACCGTGATCTCATAACCCAAAAAATATGGTCTCAGTCTCCTGGCCGTGGTGACTAAGGCATAAGCAACCTTTTCCACTTCGGTATAGCGGACTTCCGCCCCCTGCAGAACTTTACTAACAAAGTATACGGGGAATTGATCCCTACCTTCCTCTCGAACAAGAACCGAGCTGACTGATTCTTCTCCGACTGCCAAGTAAACGACCATCACACTTCCCTTAACAGGCTGTTTTAACAAAGGGAGTGTGAGGAGAAATGCTTTCAAATCTTCGAACGCTTTTTGGCATTCGACATCCCAACTAAACCGACCATTCTTTCTTAAAATTTTAAAGAAAGGCAAACCCCTGTCCGCCAACCTGGATATAAACCTACTCAAGGCAACGATGCGACCAGTTAGTGTCTGTACTTCTTTAATGGTTCGAGGAGGTGTCATTTCTTGTATAGCTCGGACTTTACTGGGGTTTACTTCGATTCCTCTGTTCGTCACCATATACCCAAAAAATTTCCCCGCTTTCACACCGAACGAACACTTGGCTGGATTCAATCGCATCCCATGTTTTCGGATTGTTGCCATCGTTTCCCTCAAATCTTCTGCATGGGTGTTCGACTGTATGCTTTTTACAAGCATGTCATCGACATATGCTTCCATATTGCTGCCCAGTTGGTGTTTAAACACTTCGTTCACCATTCGCTGATAAGTAGCTCCTGCATTTTTTAGTCCGAACGGCATAACCGTATAGCAATACGTACCTGATGATGTAATAAAGGCCACATTAGGTTTATCTTCTGGATGCAACATGATTTGATGGTATCCTTGGGCTGCATCCATCATGCTCAACAGTTCGCATCCGGCAGTAGAATCCACAAGCTTATCGATCCGCGGAAGAGGGTAATGATCTTTGGGGCAAGCTTTATTCAAATCTCGAAAGTCGATACACATCCGCCACTTGTTTCCTGGCTTCGGGACTAACACAACGTTTGCCAACCAACGAGGATATTGGATTTCCTCAATGTGCCCAATTTCGAGCAGCTTCTCAATCTCTTCCTTGATAACTTTATTCTGCTGTTCCCCGAAATGCCTTAGTTTCTGCTTAACTGGTCGAACATCGGGCTTGATATTCAACTTATGAACAGCTACTTCCGGGTTTATACCCTTCATATCTTCCGGTTTCCAGGCGAACAGATCCACATTATCTTTAAGAGCAGCCACAATTTCTTCTCTGGTTTGTTCCGACCATTGACTTCCGAGACGAACCGAATGTCCAGGCAGTTCCGGGATTAACTCCACACTCATTAGTTCGCCTTCTGCGAACTCCACCGTACTTGTGTCAGCATCTTTCTTCAGACTTTTATCCCTTCCGCGATCACTATCATCCCTCTGTTCGCTATGGCGCTTGCGAGACTCAGATTGTCGAACTGCAACGACATAACAACGCCGAGCAGTTTGTTGGTCGCCATGAACGACTCCTACTCCAACCACTCGCCCTTCCTCATTCTCAACTGGAAACTTCATCATCAAATGAGCAGGTGAGATAACAGCAGCATATGAACTCAAGGAAGGTCGACCCAAAATCACATTATATTGAGAGGGCGCATCCACTATAAGAAAGGTCATCATTTTGTTCTGCCTCCATTCTCCATCTCCCAAGACCATAGGCAATTGGATTTTGCCATACACCGTTACGGACTCTCCTACGAAACCATAAAGTGAAGTTTCCACAGGTTTTACCTCCACTGTTGATCTCATTTTTCGGAAACAGTCCATGAATATGATGTCCACCGAACTTCCTGTGTCTACGAACACCCTCTCAACATTGAAACCCCCTATCTCCGCAACGATTACCATAGCATCAAACTGGGGGCTCTGAATAGCAACTTGATCGCGAACTCCGAACTCGATCGCTACCTCTTCGAAAATAGAGTGAACTGTATTCTGTTCGTGCCTAACAGAATTGAGTCTCGCCTTACGAGCTCTATTAGAATCTCCGTCTGTCGGCCCACCCATGATCATGTGAATAGTGGGCCTTTCCTCTTGTTCGGGCCTAGCTCGTGCTGGGGGCGGTGGAGGTGGAGGTAATTCCTGCTGCTCTTGCCTTCTGTCTTGTCTTGGCTCTCTTCGATCATTCCGATGCTCGCGGTTTGATCGATTCTGACGAACAAAGCGAGCTAACTTGTTCTCCCTGATTAGCCTTTCCAGTTCATCTCGCAAATGTAAACATTCATCAGTTCCATGCCCATATTCATTATGAAATCGACATAATTTACCGTTGCCGAAGGTAGCTGGTTTCTTCGGATTAGGGCTCCAGGTCGACGACCACTTCAACTGGGGCAGGTTCCATATTTCCATCAACACCTGTCCCGGGGTCATAGTCATGGGCGTATACTGTTCATACCTCCGCCCTGTCTTATTTTCTCTTAAAGGGGGTGGAGCAAATCTTGCTCGCTGTTCGCCCCCCTCTCTCCTTCTGGCCGCTTCATGATCATGTTGCGTTCTGCTCATGCGATTGGAAGTTTCTCCCTTCTTCATTCGAACTGCTTCCTCCAAGTTAATGTACTTGGTAGACCTTTGCAACAGTTCGTCAAAATTGTTGGGGGTCTTCTTAACCAGCGAAGTATGGAGATCCCCTTCTTTCAACCCTTGGATGAAAGCACTTACAACCAAATCGTCCGAAGCCTCAGGAGCTTCTAAGGTAGCAGCAGTAAACCTTTTAACATAGTTCCGTAGGGTTTCATCCCCTTTCTGTCTCACACTGAACAATGTCTGGGTAGATCGTCTCTGTTTTCTGGAACTGGCGAACTGATGTAAAAACAACTCCGACAGTTGTTCGAAATTATGAATTGTCCCATCATTCAGCTGACTGAACCATGTCTGAGCAGCCTTAGTGAGGGTAGTGGCGAACACCCTACACTTAATACCATCTGAATACCGATGCAGTAGAGCAGTATTGTCGAATCTACATATATGATCCCACGGATCTGTAGCACCATCATATTCAAAATTCACCGGCCGAAAAGAGGCGGGCAACTCATCTTCCATCACCTCCTCAGAGAAAGGATTACCTCTGGAACTCCGAGGGATCCGTCGAACAGTTCGCTGAACTTCCCGCAGCTCCTTTCGTAAACCATCTACTCTCTCAGATAGTTCGTCATGTCCTCGTTTTTGGCCTCGAGGGTGACCAGATTGGCTTTCCTGTTCATCCATTCGAGACCTGTCGCCCTCTTGTTCCCTTCCAACAGGCATGTCAGTGTTATCCTGTTGTGAATCAACCTTCTGCTTGCCCAAAGCTTTTTGAACAGCAGTCTCTATCAAAGCTGAGAGTTCCTCCGGCGTCAACGTGACAGTGCCGGGAGGATTAGCCGGTGTGGAGTTCCGATCCTCGTTTTGTTGCACGGACGGTGCTCCTTCATCCAACCTCCTTCTGGATCCTCTGGTATTCACCATTTTCGTAATCCTCTACGTCTTAAATGCTCAAAGTTACGAAAATAATTCCCACAGACGGCGCCAATTGATTTGTCGTAACTCTGATCCTTTATTTTTCCGGCGTCGTTCGAAATTCTTCGATGCCAAATTGGAATTCTCCGACGTCGATTGGAATTCTCCGATCGGGAAAACCTGCAAAACAAAGAACACCGTGGGTTTTTCCCGGTGAAGGGACTCCGACGCTCAAGTCAGTAATCTCACCAAAATATTCCTCTCGATTTTGATAATACTTAATGTGTAAAAATTATGATTGTGTGTGCAAATAGAAAAATAAAAGATATATATATACTCCCTGAAAGAGACGTGATTTATTGGGAGTGGGATGTGACAGTTGGGATTTCTCCTAAAAACTTGGAAAGTGGCGAGATTCTCGCGATCATGGGAGTTATCTCAAATTTTGAATTAGTTCGTCCGTCTTAGTTCGGCATTTCACCTCTCAGCTCAACATTCTTGCCTGCGATTTGGATCAGTTCGCTCGGCACGCCGAACATATCTGTTCGCTCACACGATCTCTTATTACTTCTTCATTCTGTTCGCGCCGATTGGCCTTCAATTCCGGGTCGGGTTTTCGGGGTAGTTTGAATGTGGTTAGTTCGACCACATCAAGATCAATATTCAAGAATCTGGTTGTACTGTAAGATAATAGCAGCAGAGTTCTTATCAATCCGACAACTTCTATTGCAGATGATACGATGAACTCGTGTTCCCTCGAGCTGATGAATTGGACAAGAAAGCAGCAAGCAGATTCAAGAAGATCAATGGAAGCAAGAATCGAAGAAGGTAAACCATGTATTTCTTTTCGACTGGGTGCAAAAAAGCAGGGGTGGGCCTGATGTTGTGGTAGTATTGCCCGGGCTTCGTGGCTGTGTCCAATGTCGTCAAACCCATTCGTTGGATCCTTGCCTGGAAGCAAGCAGAATGACCACGATGGATAAAGTAGCAATTGAAACAACAACATATGATGACCAGAGGATATGATGTCCATAAACAAAGAATTCTATGTAAGAATGCCGCTATGAACAAAAATTATATTTTATGTGCCAAGAGTGTCAAGATAATTAATTGATCCCACGAAATATAAAATAATATGTTGTATCCATGCTCCCTCGTGTCACATGTGCACAACAATTAATGGCTAAAAAATTTAGTTGTGAATCAAATAAAACTAAGATTTCTTTTTATAATAATTTTTCTTGAAATAGGTTGAGAGGAACTTTATTCATGGTTGGCCATTCAATATATCCACCTCAGAGCCTCCTCGTAAAATACAATTGTAGTATTTTCATTGAATTGTTTCATTAGTTTCTATTTACTATAATATTTACGTTATTATTATTATTATTATTATTATTATTATTATTATTATTATTATTATTATTATTATTATTATTATTATTATTTTATTCACATATTCTAAGAAATTTGGTTGATACTTTTGAGACTTGTACAAGTTACAACTATTAGCTCGACTAGTAGAGATGGATTGGAGTGATTCAACCAATTCTTTAAAATTATTTCAGATTTCATTTATAATTGGTTATGGTAAACCAGGATTTAATTCATATTTTTTGACTATTAATTTAGAATGATAATAACAAATAAAGCAATTGTTTGTTTCTTTATTGCAAACAATATAGACCTTAAAAAGACTATATATAGTAAATGTCATAGCAAATCTTTCCTCTCTTAGCACCCTCAATTTATATAGGAATCAGTTTTCTGGAGAAAATACCAAAAGAAATCGCTAACTTGTCCAAACTTAAAACTTTGGATTTATCCAGAAATAAGTCGCAAGGAGAAATTCCCGAGTCATTTGCAAAGTTATCGTCTTTGATACAATTAAGGTTGTCTGGTAATTATTTAACTGGAAATCTTCCTGATTCATTTGCAAATTTATCGTCTTTGAACTACTTATATCTTGATGGTAACAATTTGACTGGAAATCTTCCAGAGAGTTTAGGTCAGCTGTTCAATCTAGAAGAGCTGGTCATTGGTGGTAATATTCTGATGATTGGGGTTGTAACTGAAACTCACTTTGCAAACCTCACAAACTTGAAAATTTTCTCAGCCTCAGGGAATCACTTGATGAGTTTGCGAGTTAGTCCAAACTGGATTCCTCCCATCCAACTTATGACTCTTAAGCTCGGGTCGTGGACCTTGCTTGGAGTTTCTAACCATATTCCCACATGGCTTCATACGCGCAATAATATTTCAACACTTGATTTATCAGATACTGGAGTTTCTGGTAATGTCCCAACCTGGTTTTGGGAGATCCAATTTCTGAATATATCTCACAACAATCTCCATGGCAACATTCCATACATACGAGCACACAACATGCTAGATGAGCGTAAATATATGTACATAAGTTCAAACCAATTCAATGGCTCATTGCCTCAAATAGCAGATTCTGTGTTGGAGCTGGATCTATCCAATAATTCATTCTCGGGGATATGCCTGTCTCACTTTCTTTGTGACACCACTCATCAGACTTATGAGCTGGAGAATCTTGATTTGGAGGGAAATCATTTGAGTGGAGAGTTACCTAATTGCTGGACCAACTGGTCATCTCTGAGATATTTGAATTTAGGCAATAACAACTGAAAGGATATGGCTGAACTTCTGCAAGGATTGCATGGCTTTGGTTAAAATCGACCAAGTGTGGAAAAGAATTGGAGAAGGAAGAAACGGGTTTTATTAATGTTTAGCACTAACGTTTTTTTGTTTGCAGGTGCAAGGAGAAAGCGTGGTTTCACTTAAGGAAACGTACACGCACCTTTGCCATGTCATCAAACTCAAAGCCTTGGATAAAAGCGTGTCTTCACTTACAAAGGCGTGTTCATCCTTTAGCTTAGAGTTGCTGCTACGTAGAGCCAATCACGTGTTGACAGCTCAGCTCTCAGAACGGTTATTTCAGTTGCAACGCTCAGAGGAGAGAGAAACGGCGAAACAGAGTGTGTGAAGCTATCTTTCACGGAGTTGCCAGATTTCGTTAGAGATCCGTTTGAGCTGATTCTTTTTGTGCCTGAGAGTGTATATGTTATAGTTTACAGTGTATTTGGAAACACAAGTTTTCATTAAGTATTGAGATAGAGTGGATTTGGATGTTCTTATCATCTGGATATGCCGTGGGATTATCAGCTGTATGCAGTGCATTGGTGTTGATGAAATCATGGAGGAATGCCTATTTTGGATTCTTAGAAGATATGTGGAACAAATTTTATGCGTTTGTCCATATTAAATGGGCGAGGCTCAATTTCTGAGAGGCAATCTGTGACAAGATTGCGAGAAAGCATTGTGGTTAAACAATAAAATCATGTGATGATAATATATTGACAA
This sequence comes from Scutellaria baicalensis, assembly GCA_005771605.1. Classification (NCBI taxonomy): domain Eukaryota; kingdom Viridiplantae; phylum Streptophyta; class Magnoliopsida; order Lamiales; family Lamiaceae; genus Scutellaria; species Scutellaria baicalensis. The sequence continues at coordinate 14,375,507 of CM016728.1, forward strand.
CATATTCTGCTTAACTATCTAAGTTTGAAATCCATGTTTGAAACTATTCTGTGATGACTTGTAAAACTCACTGATGTATTATCCTTTTGAAGTTGCCAAGTTGATGATGGTTGAAATATTCATATTGCTGAAAAAACTTTGGGAATTAAGAGAAAATCATCTTCTCTAATATTTAAACGCATTGATCTATCAACGATTTGGTTGTGCTATTTTTAACTCATCTATGTCTATAGCTACTGAGAAACTGATGTGCAATATCTTGTATATTCTCTGTTTTGCTGCGAAACACAAATACAATTTTGCAAGAAAAAAGATAAAACGGTGGTTTATTTATTACTAGTAGTGCACTCGTGCGTTGCACAATATGTTATATATAAAATATAATAACATATAAAATGTAATGATTATTATTTTAACAAAAATATATTGATACTTTTTTAATTTGTATTAGTATAAGGCTAGGTATTTTAACTTTAAATTTATGCCATTATAAATAATTATATTCGAAAATATTAGAAATTTGAAATATATAAAGTAATATATTAATCTATGGATTAAACAAATAAATAAAAAAAATTGTGTCAGAACATTACATGGTAGTGAAATTTTAAAAAATAAATTTAATATCTAAATATAAGTTATATGTATCGGAAACGTTATGATTTAAGTATTGAGATAAATAAATTTATATTTTATTGACATTTATAACTATTATACACACGTGTTTCAATAAAAAATTTTGGTTCAACGCCACATATAGCTCATTTATTCTAAATCAAATAAAAATTATATCAGCTTATCAAATGCATGAAAATCTCTCTTGCTATCTATTTAAATAAAACAATTCAAAATTGGACTTAATCTACACATTTTGAATAAAAAATTATGAATAATAATTATAAGATTGATAAGTCAATATATCAGGGACTAAGAATGATAAAATTTTAATTTGTGAAAAACCAGAAAAATTACCTCTGTCCAATCCCTTATATCACCTCAATTAATTAGAATATAAATATAAATAAAATTTGACAACAAATACATATAAAATAAGAAAGATAAAATAAAATATATGTATATTTCAAATGAATAAGTTGGTTAATTTGCAATAATAATTGTAATCTAATTTTTTTCTATTTGATATGTTTTATATGTGTAATCTATTAGGTACACCTATAATATTTTTTTTATTCTGCATTTTAATATCAATTGACAATAAATTAATACTATATATCATAAAAACGTTTAAAAATGAAAAATCATTGAAGCCCACACACATACATTTCCATATTTCAGTTTGATAAATTTTATATAAATATTAAATTTAAGATCATTAAATAATGATTGATTTAATATATTATATATTTAAAATTGATTTAAAATAGGGTAAATTACAAAAAACAACCCCAATTATCGACTTTTTAAAAATTGCAACCTAATTTGTCTTCTTTTTTTTTTTTTTTTAAGATTGTCACTCAGTCTTTCTGTGGTTTTGCTGATTGTAAAATTTCCGGTCATTTTTCCGGCAAATAAATTAATTTTTTTCACTTTGCAACCCAAACTTTTTCTCTTAATCCAACTGCAACCCAAACTTTAACTTTTTTGTCCAATCGCAAATCATGATTTTTTTTCGCTTCACACTGATACCTTTATGTTATATATATGAGTGTGACATTTATGTTATATAAGTGTGATTGATATTCATAAAATAAATATCAAGGAAATATTGGTCAAAATTGGTGAAACATATGTAACATCGGTAAAAAAATCGATGGAATATTAATAAATATCGAGAAAACATCGGAATATATTGGTAAATATAGGAAAAATAACAATAAATATATGTACCCATATTCCATCGATATCGATATTTTCATGATATTTCTGTGAATTTAAGTTACCTATATTTCCACCAGAATCGAAATTTTCATTCTTGGTTGCAATCTGATAAAAACACAAAGTTCAGGTTGCGATTAGATAAAAAAAAACAACAATAAAGTTTAGGTTGCAAAGTGAACAAATTAATCTCCATTTCGCCAGAAAATTTGCAATCGACAAAACCACAGAAAAACTGAGTGACAATCTGGAAAAAAAAAAAGATTAGGTTGCAAAAAGTCGATAGATGGAGTTGTTTTTTGTAATTTACCCTTTAAAATAAGTATTTAAAAATAAGATGAGAGATAATAAATATATAATCCCTAATTTCATCTTATTTATCTATTTTATTTGAAATTTCTATACAATAAATACTAAATTGAGTATCATAACTGATTTCTTAAATTAAATATTTATTTATTTGTATTGAATTTCTTAAAATACAATAAATAAGTTTATTTATTTTTATTTGTATTGAATTTCTTAAAATACAATAAATAGGTTTATTTGTATTTATTTATTTGTACTGAGTTTCTTACAATAAATACAATATGAAAGCAATTAATAGATTAAATTAAAATAATAATTATTTAATAGATAGATAATTTATTGCAGTTATTTTTTGCAGGATATCCTGCTTTTATATATATTTAAAATTGATTTAAAATAGGGTAAATTACAAAAAACAACCCCAACTATCGACTTTTTAAAAATTGCAACCTAATCTATCTTTTTTTTTTTTTTAAGATTGTCACTCAGTCTTTCTGTGGTTTTGCCGATTGTAAAATTTCCGGTCATTTTTCCGGCAAATAAATTAATTTTTTTCACTTTGCAACCCAAACTTTTTCTCTTAATCTAATTGCAACCCAAACTTTAACTTTTTGTCCAATCGCAAATCATGATTTTTTTTTTCGCTTCACACTGATACCTTTATGTTATATATATGAGTGTGACATTTATGTTATATAAGTGTGATCGATATTCATAAAATAAATATCAAGGAAATATTGGTCAAAATTGGTGAAATATATGTAACATCGGTAAAAAATCGATGAAATATCAATAAATATCGAGAAAACATTGGAATATATTGGTAAATATAGGAAAAATAACAATAAATATATGTACCCATATTCCATCGATATCGATATTTTCATGATATTTCCGTGAATTTAAGTTACCTATATTTCCACCGGAATCGAAATTTTCATTCTTGGTTGCAATCTGATAAAACACAAAGTTCAGGTTGCGATTAGATAAAAAAACAACAACAAAGTTTAGGTTGCAAAATGAACAAATTAATCTCCATTTCGCCGGAAAATTTGCAATCGACAAAATCACAGATAGACTGGGTGACAATCTGAAAAAAAAAAAAAGATTAGGTTGCAATTTGAAAAAAGTCGATAGGTGGAGTTGTTTTTTGTAATTTACCCTTTAAAATAAATATTTAAAAATAAGATAAGAGATAATAAATATATAATCCTTAATTTCATCTTATTTATCTATTTTATTTGAAATTTCTATACAATAAATACTAAATTGAGTATTATAACTGATTTCTTAAATTAAATATTTATTTATTTGTATTGAATTTCTTAAATTACAATAAATAAGTTTATTTATTTTTATTTGTATTGAGTTTCTTAAAATACAATAAATAGGTTTATTTGTATTTATTTATTTGTACTGAGTTTCTTACAATAAATACAATATGAAAGCAATTAATAGATTAAATTAAAATAATAATTATTTAATAGATAGATAATTTATTGCAGTTATTTTTGACAGGATATTCTGCTTATATATATATATATATATATATATATATATATATATAGATTAGAAGTAGTTAATTATGAAGCCAAATGGTAGTGTTTTTCAAGCATTGACAATTGGGCTACTATTACAAGCCTTTGCCCTCTTTGTCTGAATCATGAGTTTCAACTCATAACATAGAAGATTTCAACCAGTGGAATTAAATCTAATTTGCATATGCATTTCAACTTAATTGATACTACCTCCGTCCCCTCTTATTTTGCCTACTTTGACCGGCACGGTTCTTAAGAAAAAACTGTTTGACTTTGATGTGATGTGTTATTTTAATATTTTTGAGTGGCAATTTTGTAATTAATGTGTGCTTTTTGAGTGTAAAAGTTGTAAAATGAAAGAAATGGAGGGGTAAGGAAGTAAATTTTTCTTTGCCATTTTTGGGATGGCAAAATAAGTTGGGACAAGTAAAAGTGGAAAGTAGACAAAATAAGGTGGGACGGAGGGAGTATTTGTTTCTTAGTGTGGAAAAATGATGGTTGGACAATTTCCAAGGATTAAGAATTAAGATAGATAAGGAAAATAAGATGTTTACTAATAAGTGATTGTGGTTCATTCTACTTAATTTCCACCCACTAACAAAAGAATTTTCTTGGTCATCATCTTCTTCAAGCGACCTAGTCAAAACTAGTCTATTCTATCATTAATTGCTTTTCACAGATTTATATGGTTTTGTATTTCAATTATTTAAATTTCATTATCTTAGTAATAATAGATATTTATGAAGAGATACTTTATATATTCCTTATGCACATTTATAATCTAAAATACAATACATATAGAGTATAAGAATTGTTACCACTATAAATATCCATCCATAGGGATCAACATCATCAACAATCAATTGATTTGAACTTCATTATCAGTTTTGTGAAAGAAAAAAAAAAGATGAGTTGCTCAAATACAACTCTTACCTCTTTGTTTTTCCTCCTCATTTTTCTTTTCAAACTAAATTATAGCATGGGAAGGAATGGCATTCAAGTGTTGTGCCCAGAAATCGAAAAGCATTCACTTCTAAGCTTCAAGCAAGGTTTGAGTGATTCAATCAATCTAATGTCTTCATGGGATGGTGAGGTGGATTGCTGCAAGTGGAAAGGTGTGGTTTGCGACAACTTCACGGGTCATGTTCATCAACTCCATCTTCGAGGCCAAGGTTGGTGGGACAATGGAGGTTTAAGTGGGGAAATAAATTCATCTTTGCTCAATCTCAAACATTTGAGGTATCTTGACCTCAGCTATAATAACTTCACGGGAGAAACAATTCCTTCCTTCATCGGGTCATTGACGAACCTGCAGTATTTGAATTTATCTGATTCTGGATTTCAAGGAAAGATTCCCCATAATATTGGAAATCTTTCCAATTTGCAAACTTTAGATTTGGGGGGAGGGTGGATGCTGGAGGTTGATAGCCTTGAGTGGTTGAGATGGCTTTCAAAATTGGAGCACCTAAACATGAATGATGTGAAGATGAGCAAAATAGGAAGCAATTGGGTAGAAGTGATCAACACTCTCTCTTCCTTGCGTCAACTTAATTTGGGATGGTGCAGTCTTGATCTCATGGCTACAACTCCTCTCCATTATCTTAACCTCACTTCTCTTACCCATCTCTATCTATCTTCTCAAAACTACTTCGATGATAAAACCATCCAATCCTCTTCTTCTCCCATCCTTAAATCCATTTTCCAATTGCAAAATCTTCTTTATCTTGATTTAAGTCAGAACTCTTTTCAAGGACCAATTCCAACCATCAACAATGCCACCAAACTCAAGCATATAGACCTTTCTTATAATCATTTTAATTCCAGTATTCCAACTTGGCTCTACTTTTGCGATGGTTTAGAGTTTGTTAATTTGAGTTCCAACTTACTAGAAGGTACAATTTCAAATGCCATAGCAAATCTTACCTCTCTTAAATCCCTCTATTTAAACCATAATCAACTTTCCGGTGAAATACCAGATTCATTTTCAAAGTTATCGTCTTTGACATATTTATATTTGTCTCGTAATAATTTGAGTGGAAATCTTCCTGAGAGTTTAGGTCAACTGTTCAATATCAAAAATCTGGACATTGGTGGTAACATGTTGATGAGTGGGGTTGTGACTGAAACATACTTTGCAAACCTCACACACTTGGAAGCATTTATAGCCTCAGGGAATCACTTGATGAGTTTGAAAGTTAGTCCAAATTGGATCCCTCCCATCAACCTCACCATTCTTCTACTTGGGTCATGGACCTTGCTTGGACCTTCTAATCATATTCCCTCATGGCTTCATGCGCATAATAATATTTCAACACTTGATTTATCTAATACTGGTATCTCTGGCAACGTTCCTGCTTGGTTTTGGGAGATTTATCATTTGGATCTCTCTAATAACCATCTCCATGGTAACATCCCATATATAGGAGGACAGTATATGTACTTGAGCTCAAACCAATTCAATGGTTCATTGCCTCAAATAGGAGATGGTGTGGAGGAGCTAGATCTATCCAATAATTCATTTTCTGGAGGTATATCCCACTTTCTCTGTGACACCACTCATCAAAATAATTACTTGGGGATTCTTCATTTGGGGGAAAATCAATTGATCGGAGAATTACCAACTGATTGCTGGACCAATTGGTATTTTTTGAGATATTTGAATTTAGGCAATAACAACATGTCCGGAACCATACCAAGTTCCATAGGACTTCTCATAATTCTCAAGTCTCTCAATCTTAATGGCAACAATTTCTCTGGCCAAATACCACCTTCTCTGCATCACTGCACATATTTAGTAAAGATCGATCTCTCTGACAATAATCTTCATGGAAATATCCCAACACAAATGGGGACAAGCCTTGTCCAATTGAGAATTCTCATTTTACACTCAAACAAGTTGAATGGTAAGCTTTCTTCCAAGTTTTGTCATCTAAACTCTCTTCAAATATTGGATCTCTCCAACAACAATTTTTCAGGCGTAATACCTACATGTCTTTATAACTTCACAGCAATGGCTACAAAAAGCAGTGTGCTTATTGCTTTTACATATGAGTTGGGTACTACTTCATTGTTGTATTATTCTTATTCATCAAACTTTTTTATTGGCTCATTTATGGAGAGTGTATCAGTAGCCACAAAGGGAAGTGAACTCCAGTACAACACCGTTCTTTCATTGGTTACCAATATTAACCTTTCAAAAAACAAATTTTCTGGAGGAATCCCAAAGGAGTTGGCAAGCTTGGTCGAATTGCAATCATTCTCGGGGATATGCCTGTCTCACTTTCTTTGTGACACCACTCATCAGACTTATGAGCTGGAGAATCTTGATTTGGAGGGAAATCATTTGAGTGGAGAGTTACCTAATTGCTGGACCAACTGGTCATCTCTGAGATATTTGAATTTAGGCAATAACAACTGAAAGGATATGGCTGAACTTCTGCAAGGATTGCATGGCTTTGGTTAAAATCGACCAAGTGTGGAAAAGAATTGGAGAAGGAAGAAACGGGTTTTATTAATGTTTAGCACTAACGTTTTTTTGTTTGCAGGTGCAAGGAGAAAGCGTGGTTTCACTTAAGGAAACGTACACGCACCTTTGCCATGTCATCAAACTCAAAGCCTTGGATAAAAGCGTGTCTTCACTTACAAAGGCGTGTTCATCCTTTAGCTTAGAGTTGCTGCTACGTAGAGCCAATCACGTGTTGACAGCTCAGCTCTCAGAACGGTTATTTCAGTTGCAACGCTCAGAGGAGAGAGAAACGGCGAAACAGAGTGTGTGAAGCTATCTTTCACGGAGTTGCCAGATTTCGTTAGAGATCCGTTTGAGCTGATTCTTTTTGTGCCTGAGAGTGTATATGTTATAGTTTACAGTGTATTTGGAAACACAAGTTTTCATTAAGTATTGAGATAGAGTGGATTTGGATGTTCTTATCATCTGGATATGCCGTGGGATTATCAGCTGTATGCAGTGCATTGGTGTTGATGAAATCATGGAGGAATGCCTATTTTGGATTCTTAGAAGATATGTGGAACAAATTTTATGCGTTTGTCCATATTAAATGGGCGAGGCTCAATTTCTGAGAGGCAATCTGTGACAAGATTGCGAGAAAGCATTGTGGTTAAACAATAAAATCATGTGATGATAATATATTGACAACATATTCTGCTTAACTATCTAAGTTTGAAATCCATGTTTGAAACTATTCTGTGATGACTTGTAAAACTCACTGATGTATTATCCTTTTGAAGTTGCCAAGTTGATGATGGTTGAAATATTCATATTGCTGAAAAAACTTTGGGAATTAAGAGAAAATCATCTTCTCTAATATTTAAACGCATTGATCTATCAACGATTTGGTTGTGCTATTTTTAACTCATCTATGTCTATAGCTACTGAGAAACTGATGTGCAATATCTTGTATATTCTCTGTTTTGCTGCGAAACACAAATACAATTTTGCAAGAAAAAAGATAAAACGGTGGTTTATTTATTACTAGTAGTGCACTCGTGCGTTGCACAATATGTTATATATAAAATATAATAACATATAAAATGTAATGATTATTATTTTAACAAAAATATATTGATACTTTTTTAATTTGTATTAGTATAAGGCTAGGTATTTTAACTTTAAATTTATGCCATTATAAATAATTATATTCGAAAATATTAGAAATTTGAAATATATAAAGTAATATATTAATCTATGGATTAAACAAATAAATAAAAAAAATTGTGTCAGAACATTACATGGTAGTGAAATTTTAAAAAATAAATTTAATATCTAAATATAAGTTATATGTATCGGAAACGTTATGATTTAAGTATTGAGATAAATAAATTTATATTTTATTGACATTTATAACTATTATACACACGTGTTTCAATAAAAAATTTTGGTTCAACGCCACATATAGCTCATTTATTCTAAATCAAATAAAAATTATATCAGCTTATCAAATGCATGAAAATCTCTCTTGCTATCTATTTAAATAAAACAATTCAAAATTGGACTTAATCTACACATTTTGAATAAAAAATTATGAATAATAATTATAAGATTGATAAGTCAATATATCAGGGACTAAGAATGATGAAATTTTAATTTGTGAAAAACCAGAAAAATTACCTATGTCCAATCCCTTATACCACCTCAATTAATTAGAATATAAATTTAAATAAAATTTGACAACAAATACATATAAATAAGAAAGATAAAATAAAATATATGTATATTTCAAATGAATAAGTTGGTTAACTTGCAATAATAATTTTAATCTAATTTTTTCTATTTGATATGTTTTATATGTGTAATCTATTAGGTACACCTATAATTTTATCTTTATTCTGCATTTTAATATCAATTGACAATAAATTAATACTATATATCATAAAAACGTTTAAAAATGAAAAATCATTGAAGCCCACACACATACATTTCCATATTTCAGTTTGATAAATTTTATATAAATATTAAATTTAAGATCATTAAATAATGATTGGTTTTTATGTATTATATATTTAAAATTGATTTAAAATAGGGTAAATTACAAAAAACAACCCCAAATCCCAACTATCGAATTTTTAAAAATTGCAACCTAATCTGTCTTTTTTTTTTTTTTAAGATTGTCACCCAGTCTTTCTGTGGTTTTGCCGATTGCAAAATTTCCGGTCATTTTTCCGGCAAATAAATTAATTTTTTTCACTTTGCAACCCAAACTTTTTCTCTTAATCCAATTGCAACCCGAACTTTAATTTTTTTGTCCAATCGCAAATCATGATTTTTTTTTCGCTTCACATTGATACCTTTATGTTATATATATGAGTGTGACATTTATGTTATATAAGTGTGATCGATCTTCATAAAATAAATATCAATGAAATATTGGTCAAAATTGGTGATAATAAATATATAATCCCTAATTTCATCTTATTTATCTATTTTATTTGAAATTTACAATAAATACTAAATTGAGTATCATAACTGATTTCTTAAATTAAATATTTATTTATTTGTATTGAATTTCTTAAAATACAATAAATAGGTTTATTTATTTTTATTTGTATTGAGTTTCTTAAAATACAATAAATATGTTTATTTGCATTTATTTATTTGTACTGAGTTTCTTACAATAAATAAGGTATGAAAGTAATTAATAGATTAAATTAAAATAATAATTATTAATAGATAGATAATTTATTGCAGTTATTTTTGACAGGATATTCTGCTTTTATATATATTATCTATAATACTATATAAGTATGAATGCTTTGTCCATTTTTTGTAATGCCTATTTTAACCCTCTTAGATAATGTCAAATTTAGAGTCCTAATTACAAAATACTCTTTTTTTTTTGTAATGACTATTTTAGCCCTCTTAGATAATGTCAATTTTAGAATATTAAATCACTAATACTTTAGATAAATTTTCATTTTTTCACCCTAAAATATTTGTGGTGCAAATATATTTTTTGGGAGATCAAAATAGGCCTTTTTTTTTTTTCTTTACTTACAATCCTTCTTTTCTATTTTTTTCTTCGTGTTCTTAAAATGTTAGGAACAGTCCTATATATATCTCTATATCTTAGGAGGGGGATTAAATTGAAGTAATACGTTAAAGTGTATGAAAATGCCAGTGCAGAAAAAGAAGAGTATAATAACAGATGAAGCTAGAAGAAAAGAACCGAAGAAAGTTAAAAGATGGAATTTTCTAATTCTTGATTATTATTTTTTTGTAAATTTAATTTAAATTAGTAGATGAAGATGAAATCTAATACAATTAATACAATTAATGTCAATTTTAGAATATTTATTCAGATTAATACAATTTGTTTTATTTATTTCAAGTTAATTTTTTACTTTTTCATATTTTATCCTAAATCATATTAGATTTGTTAGATAATATTTAGATTTGATTACATTTGAATTAGATTTGTTTTATATCTCTTAACAGGATACCTAATACAATTAGAATTCTAAACTTCATGCAAATACAATTAAAATTCTAAACTTCATGCAATTCTAAAAGATATAGTTACAAAAAGAAATTGAATCCTAATACAATTAGGAGTATTAAGACTCTTTTGAAAACAGGAAACCTAATACAATTAGAATTCTAAACTTCATGCAAATCTAAAAAATATAATTACAAAAAGAATTTGAATCCTAATACAATTAGGAGTACTAAGATTCATTCAAACAAAAAAAGATGGAATTTTCTAATTCTTGATTATTATTTTTTTGTAAATTTAATTTAAATTAGTAGATGAAGATGAAATCTAATACAATTAATGTCAATTTTAGAATATTTATTCAGATTAATAGAAGTTAATACAATTTGTTTTATTTATTTCAAGTTAATTTTTTACTTGTTCATATTTTATCCTAAATCATATTAGATTTGTTAGATAATATTTAGATTTGATTACATTTGAATTAGATTTGTTTTATATCTCTTAACAGGAAACCTAATACAATTAGAATTCTAAACTTCATGCAAATACAATTAGAATTCTAAACTTCATGCAATTCTAAAAGATATAGTTACAAAAAGAAATTGAGTTTGTATAATTAAATATATCTCAATTATAATCATATTATATATTTTATTGATTATCATATTAAATAAGTTCATAATTGTGTTATCACCGAGAGAATCTTATATTGACAATTTACTAAATTTATGATATATTATAAAGATTCATAAGTAAATATAATACACTGAATTTATTAAAAATTTTGTATTCACTATTTCTTATATGCACAATTTTATTTTGTACACTTATAATACATGTAATCTTAGAGGGTAATTAATATATAATAAATTTAGCATAAATATGATATATAAATAAAATTGAATAAACAAGTGATTATTGTATATGAGTTAAATTATAGTTTTATTTAAACAAATAAACAAGAAATTCAAATCTAATATGATTAGAATTCTAAATCTCCATTGAAACCTAATACAATTAATATTCTAAATCTCCATTGAAACCTAATACAATTAATATTTGTAACTCAAACCTAATACAATTATGAAGACTAAAGCTCTATAAATAAGGTTCAACATTAAAGTAGAAAATATATACAAACAAAAAGAGAAAGAGAAAGAGAAAGATAATAGGTATTATTATCATATTTATTTATATGTTCTATTAACTTTTGATGGATTTTTATGTCAGAGTTTTCAACTACGGTTATATTCTAATTTTGATGGATTTTTATATTAGAGGTTAGAGTTTCTAAATTTCGATAATGACTATATTGGTGCTCTACTTTTGGAGTTAAACAGAGTACTACACGCAAGAGGTTACCTCATGTGGTCAACAACTTCAGTGTATAGAAAACTTGAGGAAGACGTACAAATATTGAAAGGTACATGTATTCTTAATTGTTGTTTATGAACTGAACTAACCCTTTCTTTTTATTCTTTTGTTGATAAATATTTTGCACAATATTGTACAAATATATATAGAAAAAATTAAATGAATTTTTATTTGAACAGCCGATGACCGATATAAATGGCGTCAAAGGAAACTTGGTGGACAAAAGAGAAAATATGCAAATCTTAATGATGCTCAGAAAAAAAACTTTGTAGAACATGTTCTGCAAAATCGTGAAAAGAGACCGGCGACGTGTAATTTACAAGTTCAAGCAAATTTAAGTAACTCTGAAGGTATATATTTTTAATATTTTTTCTTACATTTAAAATTAAAAATCCGTATTTTAATATATGTATCTAATTATGAATTTTAATGTCAGAAGAATATAAACTAAAAAAAATGCCAAGTTGCATTCACTATGGAGCAACAAGATTTGAGCATGAACCTCCCACTTTTTGTTGTGATAATGGAAAAGTCAAACTTGCACATTCAGATGTTCCAGAGAAATTGTATGAACTATATATATCTCAGCCAGAAGAGTCTATCAATTTTCGGAAAAATATACGTTCATACAATTCCATATTCTCATTCACTTCATTCGGAGTGAAACTGGATAAAGAGCTTGCTTCAGCACGACGAGGAGTTTTCACTTTTCGTGTACAAGGAATGATTTATCACAATCTTCCAAGTTTAAGTGTTAATGGAAAGAAACCAACTAATTTTCAATTATATTTTTTTGATACTGAAAATGAAACTGAAAATAGAATGTGTTTTAATTCACATGTATCAAAAGAAATTGTTCGGAAGCTCACTGAAATACTAGAGGAGAATCCATATGTCAAAATCTTTAGAAGACTAACGGAGTATTGTTCTCTAGATGATGTAAAACTTTCCATCACAAAAGATGTGAGATTAGATCAGCGAGTTTATAATGCTCCGACAGCAGATCAAGTTGCAGCTGTTTGGATTGAGGGAAATAATGATAATGCAGGGTTTGAAAGAGATATTATTGTTAGTGCTCATTCCGGGGATCAATATAGAATAATGCACTATTTTGGATGCTATGACCCTTTACAGTACCCTCTTTTATTTCCAAGGGGTGAAACAGGATGGCACCAAAATATTCATAAGGTTGACATACAAGAACATGCAAATGAAAAAGAGCAAGGTACCTTTTTATGTTCTAATATATTTGAAGAACATATATCTTATAAAAGATAATTGACTTTTTTTCAAAATTTAACTTTTTCATTTTTTCAATACACAACAAATATACCAAATGTGATGAATGTTTTTTTTTCAAATTTAACTTTTTTATTTTTTTAATACACAGCAAATATGTCAGATGTGATGAATGTTTCAAGACCTACATCAAGATCTACTCCAAAGGAAATTATCTCACAGGAACTAGAAGGTATGTATTACGTCATTAAAGTGAAAATTATATTGAATTGACTTTGTAAAAATCTCTCCAACAAAATAATCTACCAAAATTCTTTTATGTGCATGGTTAATTTAGAAAGGACAATTTTTTTATAGGTGCATTTTTTTCCTTTTATGTTAACTTTTGTCTTTTATGTTTTTAAAAATAATATTTCTTTGATGTTTTAATTTGAGCACACTTATATTATTTTCTTGCGAGTATAAAATATAAAATTCAGTTCATTCTAATCATTCTAACCATTTTTTTTATCTAAACAGTCGTTGTAAAAGGAGATGCAAAAAGAGTTTCTTGCAGAGAGTACAATTGTTATAAGTTGCAAATTAGAGATCCAAGACACTCTACTCTATTATTTGCTGGTAGATTGTTACAACAATATGCAGTCGATAGTTATATAAAATTGGAGACAACAAGATTACATTTTTTCAGATTGAACCAAGCAAATTTGAGAACCGAATTCTACCAGGGGATCATGGATAGTGTTTTTAAAGGTGAATTACGTGGAAGTGAAGTTAGGTCGAGAATTTTTCTTCCTGCATCATTTATTGGTGGCCCAAGGGATATGCAGCGGAGATACCTTGATGCATTAGCGTTAGTCCAAATATATGGAAAACCAGATCTATTTATCACCATGACTTGCAATCCTGATTGGATAGAAATACAAGAAAATCTATATGAAGGTCAAAAAGCTCAAGATCGCGCCGATTTAGCTGTAAGAGTTTTTCGAGCAAAATTGCATGACTTGAAAGATCAATTATTTAAGAAACAAATATTTGGAAAAGTTGCTGCACATGTTCATGTTGTGGAATTTCAGAAAAGGGGACTACCACATGCTCATCTACTGATTATTCTAAAGGGTGAACACAAAATTCATACAGCTGATCAGTTTGATAAATTTGTGTGTGCTGAAATCCCTGATGAAGAAAATAATCCTCGAATGTATGGATTGGTGAAGAAACACATGTTACATGGACCATGTGGTGAAAAAAATACGAAAAATTCGTGTATGGTGAATGGTAAGCATAAATATCATTCTCCAAAAATATAAAATTAGAAACACATTAAAATATAACTTTAACTTTCCAGTTTTAGATCATTTTTTATCTTTATTTTATTTATACTTAACCAACTGTTAGTAATTTATTTCAACCCTGATTTGTAGGTAAGTGCAAATGTCATTATCCAAGACCTTTTTGTGAAAGCACCATACAAGGTAAAGATGGTTATTCAATCTACAAAAGACGACAAAATGGAGTGGTTGTTCATGTTCGCAATGCTGAACTAAATAATCAATGGGTGGTTCCATACAATCCATATTTGTTGTCAAGATATAACTGTCACATAAATGTTGAGATATGCTCGGGAGTGACGGCTGTGAAGTACCTTTACAAATATATTTACAAAGGTCATGATAGAGTGGCAGTTAATCTATCCCAAAATGATGATGATGATAATGTGATCGATGAAATCAAACAATTTCAAGATGCAAGATGGGTGTCTTCTCATGAGGCATTATGGAGGATTTTTGAATTCAATTTAAATGAGATATACCCTGCAGTCTTCAACTTACAACTTTATCTGCCAAATAAACATTCCGTCACCTACTGGAATAATCAAAATTTGGAAAAGTTGCTGGCAAATGATTATACCTCCAAGACGATGCTCACAGAATATTTTTTAACATGCGCTCAATGTGAAAATGCTAGACAATATCTATACAGAGAGTTTCCAGAACATTATGTGTGGAATAGACAAAACAAGTGTTGGAGAGAAAGAAAAAAAAGAGAGGTGATTGGACGTATTAATACAGCAAATCCCACAGAAGGAGAAAGATATTATCTACGATTACTCTTGAATCACGTGAGAGGACCAACATCTTTTGAGTATTTGTTGATAGTAGATGGTGTGCAATGCTTAACATTTAAAGAATCTGCACAAAAAAGAGGATTACTTGAAGTAGATCATAGTATCTTTGAATGTTTAAATGAAGCCATAACATTTCAAATGCCACATGAGTTGAGAAGACTTTTCTCAATAATATTGGTATTTTGTACACCAACAAATGTGAGAGCTCTATGGGATACGTATTTCAATGCAATGTCCGAAGATTTCAAAAAAGAAGTAGACATATCGACATCATATAAGATAGCGAAAACCTTGAAGAGCATTAATTCTTTTTTGGAGAGTATGGGAAAAAATATAAATTTATATGATCTCCCAAACATTGCTTTGGAAATTAACGTTGTAGAAGGAGAATGTGGAAGACAATTACGAGAAGAATTGTCTGTTGAAATTCCTCTTGAAGATAAAGAAGCAGAAAAAAAGTTGAATGCTGATCAACATATGGCTTTTACTATCATAGTGGAATGTGTTGAAAAGGGAAAGGGGGGAGTTTTCTTCATTGATGGACCGGGGGAACTGGCAAAACATTTTTATATCGTGCATTGTTAGCCCATCTTAGATCAAAAAATCAAATAGCTATTGCGACTGCCACATCTGGAGTAGCAGCGGCGTTGATGCCAGGAGGAAGAACAGCACACTCACGATTCAAAATACCAATAAATGCAGATGGAAACAGTAAATGTTCTATATCAAAACAAAGTGGAGCCGCAGAATTATTGCGTAAAGCAAATTTGATTTTATGGGATGAGGCTCCAATGGCAAAACGATGGGCAATTGAAAATGCGGATACATTACTGAAGGATGTTACTGGAAATGATAAAGATTTCGGTGGAAAAGTCATGGTTTTTGGAGGAGATTTTAGGCAAGTTTTACCTGTTGTCCCAAGGGCAACAATTGTACAAACAATTTCTGCTAGCATGATCGAATCATATTTGTGGCCAAGAATGCAGAAAATATCATTATCCAAAAACATGAGAGTTATAAAAGATCCTTATTTCAATGAATTCTTGCTACGAGTAGGTAACGGGGAGGAACCAACAGACGAGGAAGGAAATATCTCACTTCCAAAAGAAATGATCATTGAGTATGATAATGAAGAAGATTCTATACAACGACTCATCAGTGCCATTTTCCCAGATTTACAGAAAAATGCAGAATCAGCAAAATATATGACAGAGCGAGCCATATTATCTGCAAAAAATGAGCAAGTTGATAAGTTGAATGATAGACTAATATCCATATTTCCAGGAGATGCAAAAACTTTTAATAGTTTTGATGAAGCAACTGATGAAACAGATAAACATTACGGAGAGGAACTTCTAAATTCTTTGACTCCAAATGGTTTACCTCCTCATAAATTGGTGTTGAAGAGAAATTGTCCAATAATTCTTTTAAGGAATTTGGATCCTTCAAATGGTTTGTGTAATGGCACTAGAATGGTTTGCAGAAATTTAAGGAATAATATAATTGATGCTGAAATCGTTTTTGGACAATATACTGGGAAACATGTGTTGATTCCCAGAATACCCCTATCACCTGCAGAAAGTGAAGGATATCCATTTCAATTTAGGCGTAAACAGTTTCCCGTTAAGCTATGTTTTGCAATGACAATCAACAAAGCTCAAGGACAAACAATCCCTCATGTTGGTATCTACTTGCCCCAACCTGTATTTTCTCATGGACAGTTATATGTAGCTCTTTCAAGAGGAACTAATATGGCATCGACCAAAGTGTTGATAAATCCAACCATGGATGGAAAAAGGGGAAATACAAGAACAAAAAATGTTGTTTACAAACAAATCTTCGGACAAGGTACACAAGAAATCTCTTTTTTGTACTTTAATATTTCTCATTTTATTTAAATAAAAGTCTAGACTATTTTAGTTCTTATAAAAGGTTAATTTTCACTTTTCAAATTAGGAAAAGACAATCATACATGGAATGATTTTGAAAGTGAAAGTGAAGATGAAGAATGCAAATAAAAAGGTATGATATAACAATTTCATTTGTATGGACTTAACAAATACATAATTAAAACAACAAAGATGACTTTAGTAATGTATATTGAAAAACTCATACAAGCATTGTTTTATATTTTAATAGGGCTTTGTTACAACCGCAATTTCGTGGTAGATAAATTAGATTGTCATGTAGAGGAAAATAGAGAAGATCTTGGTTATTGATTTCATTCAGATTGAACAAATGTATTTGATTATGTATCTTTTGAGGTTATCAGATGGATAGTTGTGCACGTTGCTATTTATTTTGTGAAAAATTGTAACAGTTGCCATGAATCATATACTTTTGGCAATTAGGTTGTCATGTTCACTACCATTAAGAGTTTTCAATAGAATACAAAATTATATATATATATATATATATAAAACATTCATACTTATATAGTATTATTATAGATATATATATATATATATATATATATATATATATATATATATTTGAATCAATTGATATGGCAAATGTGATTTCAAGGGAGTAAAAAAATGTACATGATTTATTTGCAGCCACACAAATAAATAAACAAAATTTATTTGATACACTATTCAAATACTTATCTCCATAAATTCACATTATGGATAAATAAATAAATACTTTTGGCAGTTAGGTTGTCATGTTCATTGATAACTTCGTTATTTGATACATTAACGAATACTTAATTGTCAAAAAATAGAAAATTGTCTTAGATATAAAACAAAATTGAAATTATCTCTAACTTGTAATAGTACTATACTTTAATAAAAATATTAAATTTATAGTATAACTTTTTTTCATAAGATTTTAATATATCATTGAAAAGCTCTTTAGAGATATATTAATATGATCAAACTAATTTTAATCTCAAATTTAGAATGTTATAGAAGAATAATTTACAACAAACACTTGAAACTTCTCTCTTTTTATAAGGAAGAAATATCAGAAATATGTTGATTAATTATAAATATACAAGACACTAAAATCATATTATAATGCTAGAAACCAAAATATTAGTTAAAGTTGTAATTTATAAAAATTGTAATCAATTTAGTTTTAGATAAATAAAAAATGTGTAATAAATAAAGAGAAAAGAGTAGATTGAGTTTCATTATTGATAGTCAGACTCACTGGGTCACTGAACTCATTCCTCTGCCATTTCCTCCCCGCCTTTTTCGTCTACAAGCATTATAAGAACCCAAGAAAAAAACAGGGAATACTCTTCTTCAGGCCATGAACGAAATACATCACATTCGTTTTGAGCATATAGTTCAACTCGATCAACAAAACAACGAAACGCATAAGCCAATCCGTCACCAACATTCCACTAAAAGTCACCAGAACAAGCACACACCACCTCCAAATCCTCAAATCCCAAAACTCGATACTTTGCCACCTATCAACAGTCAAGCTGATAACTAAACACCCCACAATGCAAAGAAACAGAATCCATTCGATCAAGACTTTAACTTTCAGTTTCCTATACTTCAACTGCTTCCTACTGCTGACTTTCTTGTATATTTCTTCGTCCTTATCCGCCTCCCCAAACTCACCAGGCGAAGGTGTCTTCGGATGTTATCTTCTCTCCCCCTCCCCCAGCTTCTTATATCTGGATCAGTAGATGGTTTTGATCTCGATGATCTTCGAGCTCATACAAATTATACAGGAGGCTATCATGAGGTAAGATCTACACTCTGGGACACAGGACCAGGCCGGGCTGCCCGTAACCCGGCCCGGGTCTTTAGTTCGGCCTTTTCAATAATGGCGAAATACATGTGACCCGGGCGGGTTGCAAGTCACCCGACCCGGGTCGAGTGTTCGAATTCGAGCAAGCAACTGGCGACGACACGCCACCCGCCCGGGCTCCAGGCCTCCCGTCCCGGGTCGCACCTTCAACTTTGGGCGTTTTGGTGCTGCACACGCGACCCGGACGGCTGCCAGCCACCCGACCCGGGTCGCAGGTAATCAAATATATAAAAACGTTACCCCAAAAAAAGGAGAGGAGAAAACTCCAAAATTGACGCCAAAGAAACAAAATTTGTTGTATTTATTACCTGAAAACGAGCAATGGCATCGGCGGCAATGGTGGTGTAAGCACTACCCATGTGTGGCGGGGCATTGACGTAATAAAGGGGAGTGGTGAGTACAAAAGGGTCGGCGGCACTGGTAGTGTAGGCGGCGGAGCAAGTGCAGCACAAGGCGCCTTTGGAAAGCGAAAGATACTTAGAATTAGTGAGACGTATCTTTCGCGGTTTTAGAGAAGACAAGAGATTTGGTGAAGACGAAGAAGAGAAGAAGCGAAGACTGTTGTGTATGGAGTATTGGACTCTACTCGCCATTGATGCTTTCTTTGGATATTGTGGATTCTCAGATTGATTGGGGAAGATGACTAACACTATTTCTCTTTAATTACTACATTTTTTAACTATGTCAAAATATAATTTTCTTTTTCTTTTTTTGAAGGGAATAAAAATTATAATTAAAAACTTTGTTTTGTTAAATAATCTTTTTTAAAGTTATGATTCGTATATAAAACTTTTACCAATCTTAAGTAAGGTACGTAACAAATATTTGCAGTGAAATTTGATTATAACTTTCACGGCCTAAGCTTTAATTTTTGTTTAGTTTGGTTTTTGTATAAACATATTGCATTACAGCAGTTCACTTAAGTTTGGTTTATGAGGTCATATTTGTTTAGGTCTTTTCTGTACATTGGATTTTTTTCTCTTTTTTTTGAAAACAGGAAACCTAATACAATAAGAATTCTAAATTTCATGCTAATCTACAAGATATAATTACAAAAAGAAATTGAATCCTAATACAATTAGGAGTACTAAGACACTATAAATAATCCCTCAATTAAACTAGAAAATATTCAAACAAAAAGAGATAGAAAGAGAAAGAATACGATTTCTTAAAGTTTTCTTCCGAAACCAGGTATAAGTGAAATAAGATTTTTTTTATCTTATTATTATCTTTATATGTTCTGATTTTATATTGAGTTGAATTTGCAAGTTATGTTAATTAATTATGCGTCATTAGAAACTTGGTCTATTTAATTATTTGTACTCATTCGGCTAGCAGTACATTAATTTTAAATGATGTTATAAATACATTGTGGCCTAATTAATCTCCATCAATAAGGGGATTTATATAAAGAATTGTCACCTATGTCTTTTCATCATTATCTTCTTCCTACTTTATTATTGTTTCCCAATATTTATTGCATTGCTAAAAAATTCATGCTTAATACTCTCTTTTCAAACAAACAATGATATACTTTAATTTTCAACTAATTCACTCAATTTTGTTCTATCGAATCTCAATAATCATGATTAAAAAATACTCATCTTACAGAAATAATACATGAGATTATGTCACACAAGTTTTGTAATAAAAATATTTACATGTTTCATTGATATCATACTTATAATCTGAAAGTTTATATATTTATAAAAGAATGAACCCTTGTCTATTTTTCATCAACTTGATGCATGCAGAAACATCAACTTGTTTTTTAACCATTGATCAGACTCATTTCAATACATAAATTTATATGTGAATCATGAAGTATGAGTTGTGAACTTCCTATGCAGACGTATATATACATGAAAAACATTTTTTTGTCTTTTTCTTCATTTATTTATGTATCATTTACAAGTATCCAATACTTTTGTTTGGCGGCAATATGTGTAACATATCTGTTTATGTTGCTTATATTAAGACTTTGTTTTTATATGTGGTTCTCTAATAGGAGTTACACTACAAGACAAAACACGACAAACATGTCAACAGAAACAAATTTGTCCATAAAACATTTACAAATCGGAGAAAAGGCAAAATCAATACCATTGAAGGTTGTACGAGTTGGCCACGAAGTATGTTGTGGGAAAAACAATTCCATGAAAATTCAAAAAATGATAATGATGGATGAAGAGGTAAGTGGATGATCAAGTTTCATTTAATTTTTATCATGACTTTTTTTTAGTTGTATGTATATTTTGATTTATTTTTTTCCATTTATTTATCCACCAATACCTAATCATGCAGGCCATTCAAATTGGAGTTATCATGTTTAATGATGACATCAACAAATTTGCAAGTGAATTTAAAAGAAACAGAACATATTTGATTGAAAATGTGATGGTTAAAGGCGTCAACACGAACTTCACTTCAGTACATCCTGAAAAAGAATTAGTTTTAAACCATTTCAGCAATGTGAAGGAAATTTTGAACAATATCGAGGAAAATCACGATAAGAATGTCTACGTGGAATACAAAGACTTGCGTGGTAAACATGAGGAGCGCGTCAAAATTGGTATGTATTTTTCTATTTCAATTTCCTTTCAATAATTTATATAAAAATAATCATTGAATATATATTTTGTTTATGAAGATATATGTGGAGTGCTTACAAGGGTGAAGGAAAGCATGATTGCTAACACCCCAAGAAAGGTGGCTGTAAGAGAAATCACTTTGATAAATGAAGAGTAAGTATTACCTATCTTCTATAATAAAGTATGTGAAAAATATATGAATTTAAGTCCCCAATAAAACAAAATAACTAAACAGAAATGCAACTTTTTTTTTTTTTATATGCAGACACGACTATATTAATGTTTCCCTTTGGGAAGACATGACTTTGAATGAAGGAGCGGAATTGCAACAAATTGTTGACCAAAAACCAACGATTGCCATCACAAAAGTCACAACGAAGGAATATCAAGGTAAAACATAAACCCAACTAATTTTTGAACAAATAAAAAAGACAATGAACAAATGCAAATGTCTTGAGAAGGAAAATAATTTTTAAATTACAAATGTTTGGTTAGGTGAGATCCAATTGCAAACCACTTCAATTTCAACTGTACAAATAAATGTGAAATCTAAACAACTTGCAAAACTGTCATGCACCGTTCATGATCCACTAGAAATATGCAAGTTGAGGATGACACAAAGAATGAGGGGAGGAAAAGAGACTACTCTTGAAGATCTTATCGAGAGAAAAGATTCTCTATCAAAGGTACGTGACTATAATTTATATTCAAGGTATATGGATACGTCGTGTTTTCATTATAAACATTTTTTTTCGAAATGCAGAATGAATATTATTATTTCACTGGACTTGTGGACAACGTAGAAAATGAAACAAAAATATGGTACAATGCATGCAAAAAATGCACAACATCAACACCAAAAGATGATGGAAATACAACATGTAGAAAGTGCAATGATGACCCAGTTCAAACAATACCAAGGTAGAAAATTATAATAATAAATTACAAAATAAGATGAGTAATGACAAATCGCTATACTTTATATAAATTCATTGTTGTAGGTATGTAGTCAAACTAAGGGTGATACAAAATCATCTTGAAGCTACAATGACAATGTTTGGTGACACGGCAGCAGTATATGTTGGATGCTCAGTAGAAGACTACTTGAGGTCCATTGAGAAGGTAACAATTTTATTTTTTTAATAAGGTCTTCATTAAAAAATAAAACAAATATAAATAGAGTGACAACCATTTACTCATGTCCACAATTTAGTCACTACATTTTTATTGTTTTTCTAAATAAAAATACATACATAGGGTCAAAGCATATCTGAACATCACAGACGGTTGATCTTACAAGGAGCAAGTAAGGTCCGTTTTTTGATTGCCCTAAACTACAACACGAAAGTTGAAGGAGGAAGGTTGAACGCAATTGTTGAAGCCATAGAAAAGATGGAAACTGTGGAGATAATAAATGACAAATTCAACAACACAACTACAACATTGACAACAATAGTGGACACTCCACCAAATGATGAACCAAAGAAAAGAAGAAGAATCAAGAAGACAAAAAACAAGGAATGCATACATGTATCCAGAGGTGAAGAAGATGATACAATCATACATTTATTAAACAAGTCAAGAAGAAAGAAGAGTAAGGTAGAGAAGAAGATCAAACAAGAAAAAATATAATTGGTAGTCAAATTAGATTGTTACCTTTTCTTTTAATTTATTTTAGATTAGATATAGTTAGTAGTCAAATTAGATTGTTGCCTTTTCTTTTCACTTATTTTAGATTAGTTTTATGAAAGTTTTTCTTTTAAATCACTATTTTTATAACTCTTATTAAATTGCAAAATCAATAACTTAAAAAATTCAAATGTTAACTACATTTTAATAAAATATTAAACAAAAAGTAAATGGAAAAAATACCCAACAAAAATCAACCAAAATATAGATTTTAAAAGTTTAACTCCTCACGTGCGTTTCCTCACGTGCAACGCACGTGTTCCCTAACTAGTATATATATATATATATATATATATATATATATATATATATAGATTAGAAGTAGTTAATTATGAAGCCAAATGGTAGTGTTTTTCAAGCATTGACAATTGGGCTACTATAACAAGCCTTTGCCCTCTTTGTCTGAATCATGAGTTTCAACTCATAACATAGAAGATTTCAACAAGTGGAATTAAATCTAATTTGCATATGCATTTCAACTTAATTGATATTTGTTTCTTAGTGTGGAAAAATGATGGTTGGACAATTTCCAAGGATTAAGAATTAAGATAGATAAGGAAAATAAGATGTTTACTAATAAGTGATTGTGGTTCATTCTACTTAATTTCCACCTACTAACAAAAGAATTTTCTTGGTCATCATCTTCTTCAAGCGACCTAGTCAAAACTAGTCTATTCTATCATTAATTGCTTTTCACAGATTTATATGGTTTTGTATTTCAATTATTTGAATTTCATTATCTTAGTAATAATAGATATTTATGAAGAGATACTTTATATATTCCTTATGCACATTTATAATCTAAAATACAATACATATAGAGTATAAGAATTGTTACCACTATAAATATCCATCCATAGGGATCAAACATCATCAACAATCAATTGATTTGAACTTCATTATCAGTTTTGAGAAAGAAAAAAAAAAAGATGACTTGCTCAAATACAACTCTTACCTCTTTGCTTTTCCTCCTCATTTTTCTTTTCAAACTAAATTATAGCATGGGAAGGAATGGCATTCAAGTGTTGTGCCCAGAAATCGAAAAGCATTCACTTCTAAGCTTCAAGCAAGGTTTGAGTGATTCAATCAATCTAATGTCTTCATGGGATGGTGAGGTGGATTGCTGCAAGTGGAAAGGTGTGGTTTGCGACAACTTCACGGGTCATGTTCATCAACTCCATCTTCGAGGCCAAGGTTGGTGGGACAATGGAGGTTTAAGTGGGGAAATAAATTCATCTTTGCTCAATCTCAAACATTTGAGGTATCTTGACCTCAGCTATAATAACTTCACGGGAGAAACAATTCCTTCCTTCATCGGGTCATTGACGAAACTGGAGTATTTGGATTTATCTTATTCTGGATTTGAAGGAAAGATTCCCCATAATATTGGAAATCTTTCCAATTTGCAAACTTTAGTTTTGGGAGGATACTTGTTTGATCAGTTGGGCCGGGTGGAAGTTGATAGCCTTGAGTGGTTGAGAGGGCTTTCAGAATTGGAGCACCTAAACATGAATGATGTGAACATGAGCAAAATAGGAAGCAATTGGGTAGAAGTGATCAACACTCTCTCTTCCTTGCGTCAACTTAATTTGGGATGGTGCAGTCTTGATCTCATGGCTACAACTCCTCTCCATTATCTTAACCTCACTTCTCTTACCCATCTCTATCTATCTTCTCAAAACTACTTCGATGATAAAACCATCCAATCCTCTTCTTCTCCCATCCTTAAATCCATTTTTCAATTGCAAAATCTTCTACTTCTTGATCTTACTTTGAACTTTGTTCAAGGACCAATTCCAGGTATCAACAATGCCACCAAACTCAAGCATATAGACCTTTCTCATAATCGTTTTAATTCCAGTATTCAAAATTGGCTCTACTTTTGCGATGGTTTAGAGTTTGTTAATTTGGGTTCCAACTTACTAGAAGGTACAATTTCAAATGCCATAGCAAATCTTACCTCTCTTAAATCCCTCTATTTATTCCATAATCAACTTTCCGGTGAAATACCCAAAGAGATTGCTGAATTGTCCAGAATAAAGTATTTGGATGTATCCAGAAATCAGTTGCAGGGAGAAATACCAGATTCAATTTCAAGGTTATCGTCTTTGACATATTTATATTTGTCTCGTAATAATTTGAGTGGAAATCTTCCTGAGAGTTTAGGTCAACTGTTCAATTTAATTGCACTGGATATTAGAGAAAACATGTTGATGAGTGGGGTTGTGACTGAAACATACTTTGCAAACCTCACAAACTTGATAAGATTTTCAGCCTCAGGGAATCACTTGATGAGTTTGAAAGTTAGTCCAGACTGGATCCCTCCGATCAACCTCACCGCTCTTCTAATTGGGTCATGGACCTTGCTTGGACCTTCTAATCATATTCCCTCATGGCTTCATGCGCATAATAATATTTCAAAACTCGATTTATCTAATACTGGAATCTCCGGTAATGTCCCCCCTTGGTTTTGGGAGATTTCATATTTAGATCTCTCTAATAACCATCTCCATGGTAACATCCCATACATAGAAGCACACAACATGCTATATGAGTATCAATATATCTACTTGAGCTCAAATAAATTCAATGGTTCATTGCCTCAAATAGGAGATGGTGTGGTGGATCTGGATCTATCCAATAATTCATTCTCCGGAGGTATATCCCACTTTCTCTGTCACGCCACTCATCAATATATTTACTTGGAGATCCTTCATTTGGGGGAAAATCAATTGAGTGGAGAATTACCACCTGATTGCTGGACCAATTTGTTATATTTGACATATTTGAATTTAGGCAATAACAACATGTCTGGAACCATACCAAGTTCTATAGGACTTTTCAAATACCTCAAGTCTCTCAATCTTTATGGCAACAAATTCACTGGCCAAATACCTTCTTCTCTACATAACTGCACAGACTTGGTAAAGATCGACCTCTCTGACAATAATCTTCATGGAAATATCCCAACACAAATGGGGACAAGCCTTGTCCAATTGAGAATTCTCATTTTACACTCAAACAAGTTGAGCGGTAAGCTTTCTTCTAAATTATGTCATCTAAACTCTCTTCAAATATTGGATCTCTCCAATAACAATTTTTCAGGCGTAATACCTACATGTCTTTATAACTTCACTGCAATGGCTACAAAAAGCAGTGTGCTTATTGCTTCTGTATCTGAGTTCGGTACTACTTCATTGTTGTATTATTCCTATTCAAGAAATTTGGGTATCTCATTTATGGAGAGTGTATCAGTAGCTGCAAAGGGAAGTGAACTCCAGTACGACACCGTTCTTTCATTGGTTACCAATATTAACCTTTCAAAGAACAATTTTTCTGGAGGAATCCCAAAGGAGTTGGCAAGCTTGGTCGAATTGCAATCATTGGACTTGTCTGAAAACCAGTTAACAGGTTTGATCCCGGAGAGTATTGGAGATATGAAACAATTGCAATCTCTTGATTTATCAAGAAACTTTTTATCAGGTCAAATTCCCAATACCTTTGGGCACATGTCTTTTTTGAGTTATTTGAACCTGTCTTACAATAACTTAACCGGGAAGATACCGCAAGGCACCCAACTTCAGAGCTTGGATGCTTCGAGCTTTATCGGGAACCATCTTTATGGCCCTCCATTGACAAGTAATTGCAGCCATTGTGGAGGCGATGAAGTCAAAGACGAGGATGAAGAAGATGAAGGTGATGAATCTGATGAGATAGAGTGGTTTTGGGTGTTCTTATCATCTGGATATGCAATGGGATTATCGGCAGTGTGCAGTGCATTGGTGTTGAAGAAATCATGGAGAGATGCCTATTTTGGATTCATGGAAGAGATGTGGAACAAACTTTATGTGTATGTTCATATCAAGTGGGCAAGATTCAATCTGTGAGAAGAATGCTTGTGTCTAGCTGTTTCTCTTCATTTTCTTTGATTTTAAGTGTTGCAATACTTTAAAGTATCGTGGTTAAATGATAAAATCATCATGTGATTATGTATTGAATAACATGAATAATGTTTTGTTCTATTTTTAGCACTTTTTAATGGCAACTAAATGCATTCATAGTCTCATATAAATATAGAGAATTTGACTCTTTTGGCATGAATTAGAAACTTAACAAGATGCAATTCTACCACAAAATTACCATTTAGACTATAATAATATACACTACTAATAACTAAATATTATTATACATCAAAAGATACAAAGTAATTTACAGCAGTTTGAAGGGTTAAAATCCGGCGCCTCATTCATATACACATGAAATGAAATGAAGATGTAATGTGACTAAATGAAGGGTCATTTATTTCCGCTACAATCATATAACTCTTTTCTTATATACAGAGTATTCGTATATGCTCTAAAGCCTGTAACTTTAGCTTCAGTTCTTTGTTCTCGTTTGTCAATCCACTAGTAAGTATCTCTCTGCGTTGTATCAAACAACAATTAGTAAACAAGAGAAACCAACTGTCTATTTGCAAGAATCCTACAAGGAAACCATTCTTTTCAGCCTCGTAATATACCACAAGCAAACACTTTTATACATCTGTTTATGCAATTCTATATTCTTACCTACACTTCTATTTTCTTACAACACTTATTGATCAACTAGAAATCCAAGAATATTGATCATGCCATCAGCAGTTCAAATCAAAATATCAACTTGACTACATCGAAAATGAGTTGCTCACACACACGTCTTACCACTTTGTTTTTCCTCCTCATTTTCTTTTTTAAACTAAATAATTGCATGGGAAACAAAGTTTTATGTCCAGAAATCGAAAAGCATTCACTTCTAGATGATTTAATGACTATTATTCAAAATATATAACACATATCAAATGCTATAAAACACAAGATATAATGTCAAATGTAATAGATGATTCGATTTGTCATTGTTTGAAGTAAAATTGATAGGGCAAGAATAATGGAAAAACAGAGTAGAAAAAAAAAACAATATAAATTTATAAAGCACCACTTGCACCTCAATTTAATGAAGGAAAAAGAAGTCTAAATGAAAGATTTTATTTTTCAAAGAGTCAAGATAATCAAAATTATGAAATTTTTGCGATTCAAATACAATTTTGGTCATTACAATCTGAATTTTTATAAACGTGAGATATCACTTTATCTTCAAAAACTAATGTTACGCCTAAATGAAGATAATTACGTAAGTTTTTGTCAAGTTTATTTAGAATACATCACATGTCAAAAGAATATAAAAAGAGTATAATTACTCACCATCATTCATATCCCTCAAGATGAATCATTACAAGATATAAAACAAAAGCAAATATCATCTATACATTTAATCTTATAATTATTTCATCAAGAAAACATTAATTTATGTACCAATATAACAATTTATTAAATAAAATATGAAAGTAGAGTATAAAATCCAAATTGCTTTTAAAAAAATAGCTATCAAGAAACCTATTCATAGTTTTCCTCTCAATTTACTATAATTAAGTGGGCTACCAATTTGTTAAGGGTTGATATCAAATATTAATGATGAGATAAGATAAAGGTTGGCCCATTAACTAATGTCCAAAAGTAATCTTTAATGTCATCTGCTGACGACAGGAAATGTGACCTCCACTATTTAATCACAAAACAATTGGAAAAAATTTAATAAAATAAAAAAAATCCAACCATTTCTAATTTGAGATGTATTATTTATTAATTACCTACACAAAGATATCATATAAGTATGTAAAAATACTACACTCTATATATGGAATATACATCTCTATACAGCCCCCTTGTTATAGAAAGTTGACTTTGACTTTTCCAAATTTTGACAAAATCAAGTAGTGGCATTAGGAGAAGTGTTGAGAAAAATAATAGAGCTATCAATGCTATGGTCCATTTGGAAACACAATATTTAGAGATTTTCTTGATGGAATAATGTTACATCTCGTATTTTATATATTGCATAACTATGACACTGAATGACCCCGATTTAATTATTATTTTCTATAGTTTGTAGCATCATCAAGTCTTGTCATTCATGTTTAATGTATACTATGTGTGGTAGGGATAGCAATTTATAACAAGATTTTGCATAATTAAATTAGCTTTTTATATATTTCATATGTGGTGATGAGTTTTGTGACACTTGATTAGAATTGATCACCCCATTATGACCCATGGCTTACAATAATTAATACATAACAAGTGCAATAGAACACATAAGCACAAATTTATTCTAAAATTATAAATTTGTAATATTTAATTGTGGCCCATGAAAAAAAGTGATGATCGTATTCTCCAAACATAGAAAAATCAAGATTGAGAACATAAAAATTTACATGAGATATCTTATGATTGTTGATGCTTCATGTGTGCATAGGAGAAGTTCATATGCCGACAAGTCAGATTCTGTGTTAGGCCTAGTTGGCCGGACCAGATATTCATACTAAGCTTGGTACACATTTCTTAGTATATGTGTATCATGTCTAGCACAGTTTTTGGGTCCATTAATCTATGAAGAGCAGTTGCATATATGTGAAATGTGTGAGGCTGATATTTCAAAAAAGTTTAGGCTGAATACACATAACACCTCTGTCAGCTTATTTGTTTGAATACAAACAAAACTAATCGTTTTCTATGTTTATATTCAATTATTCTTTTTCTTATAAAAAAGTTTTTGTCTTTTAGCTAAATTTCTGTACAAAACCCATGCCCTTGAACGCGCTTTCTGTGTGTTCCGGTGGAGAACTGTTTCGTCACTGTAACGCTCGAGGTTTGAATCGCCGTGTTTCTCTGTTTCTTTTTGATGAATTATAGGTTTGTTTCGTTGGCACAGCTGAAAAAGTTGTTTGTTCGGAGATTGTTGATTTTGCTGAAGCTTTTTTTGCCGGCATTGGTTTGAATCTTGAGTTTCTTGCAGTGTAGGTGCAGCTGATGTGATTTGAGAGTGGTGTCATCGCTCCTGCGACTCAATATGACTGAGGAGAACAAAGCTTTGGTTGTCTACTCTAAACCTTTTGATAGTTTCAGTATCTTTAATGAATGCTCGATATCGGTTGTTTCAGAAAGCTGCACGTGTGCTAAATGCTTATCGGCGATTTCGGTATACATTGGACTTGAAGAAAGAAGAAGAGAGGAAGCAATTAATTGCTGAGATTAGAATGCATGCTCAAGTCATTCGGGTAAATTAGTTTCCTAATTTGATTATGTAATTTCTGTTCAGTACTCTATTGATTGTTAACCAAACAAAACCTTGAGTTTGCGAGTTAGTCCAAACTGGATTCCTCCCATCCAACTTATGACTCTTAAGCTCGGGTCGTGGACCTTGCTTGGAGTTTCTAACCATATTCCCACATGGCTTCATACGCGCAATAATATTTCAACACTTGATTTATCAGATACTGGAGTTTCTGGTAATGTCCCAACCTGGTTTTGGGAGA
This sequence comes from Scutellaria baicalensis, assembly GCA_005771605.1. Classification (NCBI taxonomy): domain Eukaryota; kingdom Viridiplantae; phylum Streptophyta; class Magnoliopsida; order Lamiales; family Lamiaceae; genus Scutellaria; species Scutellaria baicalensis. The sequence continues at coordinate 14,406,337 of CM016728.1, forward strand.
TCCAATTTCTGAATATATCTCACAACAATCTCCATGGCAACATTCCATACATACGAGCACACAACATGCTAGATGAGCGTAAATATATGTACATAAGTTCAAACCAATTCAATGGCTCATTGCCTCAAATAGCAGATTCTGTGTTGGAGCTGGATCTATCCAATAATTCATTCTCGGGGATATGCCTGTCTCACTTTCTTTGTGACACCACTCATCAGACTTATGAGCTGGAGAATCTTGATTTGGAGGGAAATCATTTGAGTGGAGAGTTACCTAATTGCTGGACCAACTGGTCATCTCTGAGATATTTGAATTTAGGCAATAACAACTGAAAGGATATGGCTGAACTTCTGCAAGGATTGCATGGCTTTGGTTAAAATCGACCAAGTGTGGAAAAGAATTGGAGAAGGAAGAAACGGGTTTTATTAATGTTTAGCACTAACGTTTTTTTGTTTGCAGGTGCAAGGAGAAAGCGTGGTTTCACTTAAGGAAACGTACACGCACCTTTGCCATGTCATCAAACTCAAAGCCTTGGATAAAAGCGTGTCTTCACTTACAAAGGCGTGTTCATCCTTTAGCTTAGAGTTGCTGCTACGTAGAGCCAATCACGTGTTGACAGCTCAGCTCTCAGAACGGTTATTTCAGTTGCAACGCTCAGAGGAGAGAGAAACGGCGAAACAGAGTGTGTGAAGCTATCTTTCACGGAGTTGCCAGATTTCGTTAGAGATCCGTTTGAGCTGATTCTTTTTGTGCCTGAGAGTGTATATGTTATAGTTTACAGTGTATTTGGAAACACAAGTTTTCATTAAGTATTGAGATAGAGTGGATTTGGATGTTCTTATCATCTGGATATGCCGTGGGATTATCAGCTGTATGCAGTGCATTGGTGTTGATGAAATCATGGAGGAATGCCTATTTTGGATTCTTAGAAGATATGTGGAACAAATTTTATGCGTTTGTCCATATTAAATGGGCGAGGCTCAATTTCTGAGAGGCAATCTGTGACAAGATTGCGAGAAAGCATTGTGGTTAAACAATAAAATCATGTGATGATAATATATTGACAACATATTCTGCTTAACTATCTAAGTTTGAAATCCATGTTTGAAACTATTCTGTGATGACTTGTAAAACTCACTGATGTATTATCCTTTTGAAGTTGCCAAGTTGATGATGGTTGAAATATTCATATTGCTGAAAAAACTTTGGGAATTAAGAGAAAATCATCTTCTCTAATATTTAAACGCATTGATCTATCAACGATTTGGTTGTGCTATTTTTAACTCATCTATGTCTATAGCTACTGAGAAACTGATGTGCAATATCTTGTATATTCTCTGTTTTGCTGCGAAACACAAATACAATTTTGCAAGAAAAAAGATAAAACGGTGGTTTATTTATTACTAGTAGTGCACTCGTGCGTTGCACAATATGTTATATATAAAATATAATAACATATAAAATGTAATGATTATTATTTTAACAAAAATATATTGATACTTTTTTAATTTGTATTAGTATAAGGCTAGGTATTTTAACTTTAAATTTATGCCATTATAAATAATTATATTCGAAAATATTAGAAATTTGAAATATATAAAGTAATATATTAATCTATGGATTAAACAAATAAATAAAAAAAATTGTGTCAGAACATTACATGGTAGTGAAATTTTAAAAAATAAATTTAATATCTAAATATAAGTTATATGTATCGGAAACGTTATGATTTAAGTATTGAGATAAATAAATTTATATTTTATTGACATTTATAACTATTATACACACGTGTTTCAATAAAAAATTTTGGTTCAACGCCACATATAGCTCATTTATTCTAAATCAAATAAAAATTATATCAGCTTATCAAATGCATGAAAATCTCTCTTGCTATCTATTTAAATAAAACAATTCAAAATTGGACTTAATCTACACATTTTGAATAAAAAATTATGAATAATAATTATAAGATTGATAAGTCAATATATCAGGGACTAAGAATGATAAAATTTTAATTTGTGAAAAACCAGAAAAATTACCTCTGTCCAATCCCTTATATCACCTCAATTAATTAGAATATAAATATAAATAAAATTTGACAACAAATACATATAAAATAAGAAAGATAAAATAAAATATATGTATATTTCAAATGAATAAGTTGGTTAATTTGCAATAATAATTGTAATCTAATTTTTTTCTATTTGATATGTTTTATATGTGTAATCTATTAGGTACACCTATAATATTTTTTTTATTCTGCATTTTAATATCAATTGACAATAAATTAATACTATATATCATAAAAACGTTTAAAAATGAAAAATCATTGAAGCCCACACACATACATTTCCATATTTCAGTTTGATAAATTTTATATAAATATTAAATTTAAGATCATTAAATAATGATTGATTTAATATATTATATATTTAAAATTGATTTAAAATAGGGTAAATTACAAAAAACAACCCCAATTATCGACTTTTTAAAAATTGCAACCTAATTTGTCTTCTTCTTTTTTTTTTTTAAGATTGTCACTCAGTCTTTCTGTGGTTTTGCTGATTGTAAAATTTCCGGTCATTTTTCCGGCAAATAAATTAATTTTTTTCACTTTGCAACCCAAACTTTTTCTCTTAATCCAACTGCAACCCAAACTTTAACTTTTTTGTCCAATCGCAAATCATGATTTTTTTTCGCTTCACACTGATACCTTTATGTTATATATATGAGTGTGACATTTATGTTATATAAGTGTGATTGATATTCATAAAATAAATATCAAGGAAATATTGGTCAAAATTGGTGAAACATATGTAACATCGGTAAAAAAATCGATGGAATATTAATAAATATCGAGAAAACATCGGAATATATTGGTAAATATAGGAAAAATAACAATAAATATATGTACCCATATTCCATCGATATCGATATTTTCATGATATTTCTGTGAATTTAAGTTACCTATATTTCCACCAGAATCGAAATTTTCATTCTTGGTTGCAATCTGATAAAAACACAAAGTTCAGGTTGCGATTAGATAAAAAAAAACAACAATAAAGTTTAGGTTGCAAAGTGAACAAATTAATCTCCATTTCGCCAGAAAATTTGCAATCGACAAAACCACAGAAAAACTGAGTGACAATCTGGAAAAAAAAAAAAAGATTAGGTTGCAAAAAGTCGATAGATGGAGTTGTTTTTTGTAATTTACCCTTTAAAATAAGTATTTAAAAATAAGATGAGAGATAATAAATATATAATCCCTAATTTCATCTTATTTATCTATTTTATTTGAAATTTCTATACAATAAATACTAAATTGAGTATCATAACTGATTTCTTAAATTAAATATTTATTTATTTGTATTGAATTTCTTAAAATACAATAAATAAGTTTATTTATTTTTATTTGTATTGAATTTCTTAAAATACAATAAATAGGTTTATTTGTATTTATTTATTTGTACTGAGTTTCTTACAATAAATACAATATGAAAGCAATTAATAGATTAAATTAAAATAATAATTATTTAATAGATAGATAATTTATTGCAGTTATTTTTTGCAGGATATCCTGCTTTTATATATATTTAAAATTGATTTAAAATAGGGTAAATTACAAAAAACAACCCCAACTATCGACTTTTTAAAAATTGCAACCTAATCTATCTTTTTTTTTTTTTTAAGATTGTCACTCAGTCTTTCTGTGGTTTTGCCGATTGTAAAATTTCCGGTCATTTTTCCGGCAAATAAATTAATTTTTTTCACTTTGCAACCCAAACTTTTTCTCTTAATCTAATTGCAACCCAAACTTTAACTTTTTGTCCAATCGCAAATCATGATTTTTTTTTTCGCTTCACACTGATACCTTTATGTTATATATATGAGTGTGACATTTATGTTATATAAGTGTGATCGATATTCATAAAATAAATATCAAGGAAATATTGGTCAAAATTGGTGAAATATATGTAACATCGGTAAAAAATCGATGAAATATCAATAAATATCGAGAAAACATTGGAATATATTGGTAAATATAGGAAAAATAACAATAAATATATGTACCCATATTCCATCGATATCGATATTTTCATGATATTTCCGTGAATTTAAGTTACCTATATTTCCACCGGAATCGAAATTTTCATTCTTGGTTGCAATCTGATAAAACACAAAGTTCAGGTTGCGATTAGATAAAAAAACAACAACAAAGTTTAGGTTGCAAAATGAACAAATTAATCTCCATTTCGCCGGAAAATTTGCAATCGACAAAATCACAGATAGACTGGGTGACAATCTGAAAAAAAAAAAAAGATTAGGTTGCAATTTGAAAAAAGTCGATAGGTGGAGTTGTTTTTTGTAATTTACCCTTTAAAATAAATATTTAAAAATAAGATAAGAGATAATAAATATATAATCCTTAATTTCATCTTATTTATCTATTTTATTTGAAATTTCTATACAATAAATACTAAATTGAGTATTATAACTGATTTCTTAAATTAAATATTTATTTATTTGTATTGAATTTCTTAAATTACAATAAATAAGTTTATTTATTTTTATTTGTATTGAGTTTCTTAAAATACAATAAATAGGTTTATTTGTATTTATTTATTTGTACTGAGTTTCTTACAATAAATACAATATGAAAGCAATTAATAGATTAAATTAAAATAATAATTATTTAATAGATAGATAATTTATTGCAGTTATTTTTGACAGGATATTCTGCTTATATATATATATATATATATATATATATATATATATATATATATATATAGATTAGAAGTAGTTAATTATGAAGCCAAATGGTAGTGTTTTTCAAGCATTGACAATTGGGCTACTATTACAAGCCTTTGCCCTCTTTGTCTGAATCATGAGTTTCAACTCATAACATAGAAGATTTCAACCAGTGGAATTAAATCTAATTTGCATATGCATTTCAACTTAATTGATACTACCTCCGTCCCCTCTTATTTTGCCTACTTTGACCGGCACGGTTCTTAAGAAAAAACTGTTTGACTTTGATGTGATGTGTTATTTTAATATTTTTGAGTGGCAATTTTGTAATTAATGTGTGCTTTTTGAGTGTAAAAGTTGTAAAATGAAAGAAATGGAGGGGTAAGGAAGTAAATTTTTCTTTGCCATTTTTGGGATGGCAAAATAAGTTGGGACAAGTAAAAGTGGAAAGTAGACAAAATAAGGTGGGACGGAGGGAGTATTTGTTTCTTAGTGTGGAAAAATGATGGTTGGACAATTTCCAAGGATTAAGAATTAAGATAGATAAGGAAAATAAGATGTTTACTAATAAGTGATTGTGGTTCATTCTACTTAATTTCCACCCACTAACAAAAGAATTTTCTTGGTCATCATCTTCTTCAAGCGACCTAGTCAAAACTAGTCTATTCTATCATTAATTGCTTTTCACAGATTTATATGGTTTTGTATTTCAATTATTTAAATTTCATTATCTTAGTAATAATAGATATTTATGAAGAGATACTTTATATATTCCTTATGCACATTTATAATCTAAAATACAATACATATAGAGTATAAGAATTGTTACCACTATAAATATCCATCCATAGGGATCAACATCATCAACAATCAATTGATTTGAACTTCATTATCAGTTTTGTGAAAGAAAAAAAAAAGATGAGTTGCTCAAATACAACTCTTACCTCTTTGTTTTTCCTCCTCATTTTTCTTTTCAAACTAAATTATAGCATGGGAAGGAATGGCATTCAAGTGTTGTGCCCAGAAATCGAAAAGCATTCACTTCTAAGCTTCAAGCAAGGTTTGAGTGATTCAATCAATCTAATGTCTTCATGGGATGGTGAGGTGGATTGCTGCAAGTGGAAAGGTGTGGTTTGCGACAACTTCACGGGTCATGTTCATCAACTCCATCTTCGAGGCCAAGGTTGGTGGGACAATGGAGGTTTAAGTGGGGAAATAAATTCATCTTTGCTCAATCTCAAACATTTGAGGTATCTTGACCTCAGCTATAATAACTTCACGGGAGAAACAATTCCTTCCTTCATCGGGTCATTGACGAACCTGCAGTATTTGAATTTATCTGATTCTGGATTTCAAGGAAAGATTCCCCATAATATTGGAAATCTTTCCAATTTGCAAACTTTAGATTTGGGGGGAGGGTGGATGCTGGAGGTTGATAGCCTTGAGTGGTTGAGATGGCTTTCAAAATTGGAGCACCTAAACATGAATGATGTGAAGATGAGCAAAATAGGAAGCAATTGGGTAGAAGTGATCAACACTCTCTCTTCCTTGCGTCAACTTAATTTGGGATGGTGCAGTCTTGATCTCATGGCTACAACTCCTCTCCATTATCTTAACCTCACTTCTCTTACCCATCTCTATCTATCTTCTCAAAACTACTTCGATGATAAAACCATCCAATCCTCTTCTTCTCCCATCCTTAAATCCATTTTCCAATTGCAAAATCTTCTTTATCTTGATTTAAGTCAGAACTCTTTTCAAGGACCAATTCCAACCATCAACAATGCCACCAAACTCAAGCATATAGACCTTTCTTATAATCATTTTAATTCCAGTATTCCAACTTGGCTCTACTTTTGCGATGGTTTAGAGTTTGTTAATTTGAGTTCCAACTTACTAGAAGGTACAATTTCAAATGCCATAGCAAATCTTACCTCTCTTAAATCCCTCTATTTAAACCATAATCAACTTTCCGGTGAAATACCAGATTCATTTTCAAAGTTATCGTCTTTGACATATTTATATTTGTCTCGTAATAATTTGAGTGGAAATCTTCCTGAGAGTTTAGGTCAACTGTTCAATATCAAAAATCTGGACATTGGTGGTAACATGTTGATGAGTGGGGTTGTGACTGAAACATACTTTGCAAACCTCACACACTTGGAAGCATTTATAGCCTCAGGGAATCACTTGATGAGTTTGAAAGTTAGTCCAAATTGGATCCCTCCCATCAACCTCACCATTCTTCTACTTGGGTCATGGACCTTGCTTGGACCTTCTAATCATATTCCCTCATGGCTTCATGCGCATAATAATATTTCAACACTTGATTTATCTAATACTGGTATCTCTGGCAACGTTCCTGCTTGGTTTTGGGAGATTTATCATTTGGATCTCTCTAATAACCATCTCCATGGTAACATCCCATATATAGGAGGACAGTATATGTACTTGAGCTCAAACCAATTCAATGGTTCATTGCCTCAAATAGGAGATGGTGTGGAGGAGCTAGATCTATCCAATAATTCATTTTCTGGAGGTATATCCCACTTTCTCTGTGACACCACTCATCAAAATAATTACTTGGGGATTCTTCATTTGGGGGAAAATCAATTGATCGGAGAATTACCAACTGATTGCTGGACCAATTGGTATTTTTTGAGATATTTGAATTTAGGCAATAACAACATGTCCGGAACCATACCAAGTTCCATAGGACTTCTCATAATTCTCAAGTCTCTCAATCTTAATGGCAACAATTTCTCTGGCCAAATACCACCTTCTCTGCATCACTGCACATATTTAGTAAAGATCGATCTCTCTGACAATAATCTTCATGGAAATATCCCAACACAAATGGGGACAAGCCTTGTCCAATTGAGAATTCTCATTTTACACTCAAACAAGTTGAATGGTAAGCTTTCTTCCAAGTTTTGTCATCTAAACTCTCTTCAAATATTGGATCTCTCCAACAACAATTTTTCAGGCGTAATACCTACATGTCTTTATAACTTCACAGCAATGGCTACAAAAAGCAGTGTGCTTATTGCTTTTACATATGAGTTGGGTACTACTTCATTGTTGTATTATTCTTATTCATCAAACTTTTTTATTGGCTCATTTATGGAGAGTGTATCAGTAGCCACAAAGGGAAGTGAACTCCAGTACAACACCGTTCTTTCATTGGTTACCAATATTAACCTTTCAAAAAACAAATTTTCTGGAGGAATCCCAAAGGAGTTGGCAAGCTTGGTCGAATTGCAATCATTGAACTTGTCTGAAAACCAGTTAACAGGTTTGATCCCGGAGAGTATTGGAGATATGAAACAATTGCAATCTCTTGATTTATCAAGAAACTTTTTATCAGGTCAAATTCCCAATACCTTTGGGCACATGTCTTTTTTGAGTTATCTGAACCTGTCTTACAATAACTTAACCGGGAGGATACCGCAAGGCACCCAACTTCAGAGCTTCAATGCTTCAAGCTTTACTGGGAACAAGCTCTGTGGGTTACCGGTAACAAAAAGTTGCAGCGATGGTGGTACTGATGAAGACAAAGACGATGATGAGGATGAAGGTGACGAATCTCATGAAATAGAGTGGTTTTGGGTGTTTTTATCATCCGGATATGCAGTGGGATTATCAGCAGTGTGCAGTGCATTGGTGTTGAAGAAATCATGGAGAGATGCCTATTTTGGATTCATGGAAGAGATGTGGAACAAACTTTATGTGTATGTTCATATCAAGTGGGCAAGATTCAATCTGTGAGAAGAATGCTTGTGTCTAGCTGTCTCTCTTCATTTTCTTTGATTTTAAGTGTTGCAATACTTTAAAGTATCGTGGTTAAATGATAAAATCATCATGTGATTATGTATTGAATAACATGAATAATGTTTTGTTCTATTTTTAGCACTTTTTAATGGCAACTAAATGCAATCATAGTCTCATATAAATATAGAGGATTTGACTCTTTTGGCATGAATTAGAAACTTAACAAGATGCAATTCTACCACAAAATTACCATTTAGACTATAATAATATACACTACTAATAACTAAATATTATTATACATCAAAAGATACAAAGTAATTTACAGCAGTTTGAAGGGTTAAAATCCGGCGCCTCATTCATATACACATGAAATGAAATGAAGATGTAATGTGACTAAATGAAGGGTCATTTATTTCCGCTACAATCATATAACCCTTTTCTTATATACAGAGTATTCGTATATGCTCTAAAGCCTGTAACTTTAGCTTCAGTTCTTTGTTCTCGTTTGTCAATCCACTAGTAAGTATCTCTCTGCGTTGTATCAAACAACAATTAGTAAACAAGAGAAACCAACTGTCTATTTGCAAGAATCCTACAAGGAAATCATTCTTTTCAGCCTCGTAATATACCACAAGCAAACACTTTTATACATCTGTTTATGCAATTCTATATTCTTACCTACACTTCTATTTTCTTACAACACTTATTGATCAACTAGAAATCCAAGAATATTGATCATGCCATCAGCAGTTCAAATCAAAATATCAACTTCACTACATCGAAAATGAGTTGCTCACACACACGTCTTACCACTTTGTTTTTCCTCCTCATTTTCTTTTTTAAACTAAATAATTGCATGGGAAACAAAGTTTTATGTCCAGAAATCGAAAAGCATTCACTTATAGATGATTTAATGACTATTATTCAAAATATATAACACATATCAATGATGAGATAAGATCAAGGTTGGCCCATTAACTAATGTCCAAAAGTAATCTTTAATGGCATCTGCTGACGACAAGAAATGTGGCCCCCACTATTTAATCACAAAACAATTGGAAAAAATTTAATAAAATAAAAAAAATCCAACCATTTCTAATTTGAGATGTACTACCTTCGTCCCAAAATAAATGACGTTTTAACTTTTTGCACATATATTAAGAAATGTGATAAAAAGTTCAATCTACTCCTATTTAAGTTTAATTAATGAGGTGTTTTTATCTCTTTAACACATTTAATTTGAGGTGAGTAAACAGGGGTATATTTGGTATATTGCATGTAAATATGCTTTGGAATACGAAAACGACAATTATTTTGGGACAAATTTTAGTTGCTAAAACGTCATTTATTTTGGGACGGAGGTAGTATTATTTATTAATTACCTACACATAGATATCATATAAGTATGTAAAAATACTACACTCTATGGAATATACATCTCTATACAGCCCCTTGTTCTAGAAAGTTGACTTTGACTTTTCCAAGTTTTGACAAAATCAAGTAGTGGCATTAGTTGACTTTGCAAGTGTTGAGAAAAATAATAGAGCTATCAATGCTATGGTCCATTTGGAAACACAACATGTAATCTTCTCGATGGAATAATGTTACATCTCGTATTTTATATATTGTATAACTATGATATTCAATGACCCCGATTTAATTATTATTTTCTATAGTTTGTAGCATCATCAAGCCTTGCCATTCATGTTTAATGTATACTATGTGTGGTAGGGATAACAATTTAAAACAAGATTTTGCATAATTATATTAGCTTTTTATATATTTTTGTGACACTTGATTAGAATTGATCACCCCATTATGACCCATGGCCTACAATAATTAATACATAACAAGTGCAATATAACACATAAGCACAAATTTATTCTAAAATTATAAATACGTAATATTTAATTGTGGCCCATGAAAAAAAGTGATGATCGTATTCTCCAAACATAAAAAAATCAAGATTGGGAACATAAAAATTTACATGAGATATCTTATGACTCATGGATATAATTTTGTGAGATGCAACATCATTACCCACATTTCGAAACTCATTTTCATATGTTAATATTATTTTATTTTTCATAAATATCTAATTGGTTTATCTTACAAAATTAAAATATGTGAGACAGACCCATAAATCCTACTTAATTGAATAATTGGGGGAAAAAATTAGTGTTTTCTCCCATTTCCATCAAACAAGGCAAAGATGAGCAATGGGTCATTGTATAATAGCTCAATTGATTTGAAGGGGTGTTTTGGGCAACAATGCAAACATAAAATGGTATCATTATTGGGCTTTAGAACTAGAATTGGGCCCAATATTATCAATCAAAGGCCAAACTGAATTAATATCCCCATATAATCATCAAAACACCATCTATATTATAAAATTATTAAAAATAATAATTAAATTTGAAAGTAAAACTAATAATAATCTAATAATGTTGTGAGGTTAATTTAAAAAATCCACAAATAACATTTAAAAATAAATTCAAACATATATGCAATAGATATAACTATAAGAAAAAAAAATTTAAAATGGTTTCAAAATTTTAAAAAAAATAGTGGGCTATTTTAAATCAAACGCATTACATTTCTTATTTGGGCCCATTATCCATCTACTTTTCATAATGAGGCCCATTAACAACATATACATGATTTTTTTTAATACACTACAAATTATCAGTTCAACTAAAGTGTTGAGCATTAAAGTAACACATGAGTACAAAACACAGTCATTTTCAAGACAAAAGACAACATTTTTTTTTCTTTTTTCAATTAGTAGTGATATTTATCTGTCCCATTTCAATTGCAAATGTTTCTCCAATAATCAAAATCTTGGTTCTCCTAAAAAACACCAGAAAAAAAAAAAAAGAAGAAAAAAAAAGGGTAAAAACACTTCAAGAATTGCCTATGAAGTTACATTTCTTTGAATGTAACTGTAATTATCCAGTGATGAATTATGATACACAGATCATACTGGTTTTCAATGTGTAAGACGAACCTCAGACCATTCGAATATGGAATATACGAAGCATATCCCTATCAAGTTCTCGATTCAGATCGCCACATAAGAGCCTTATCCGAGTCGAATGGTTCTAGAAGTTCCTGCTTTATGGACCACCTAAGTGAGTGTTTTATTGGTTCATCGAATTCAACTCTATGCCCTAAGGAAAAAACAAGGCACCTAATAGAAATAATGAAAATGGAAAGAGAGTGAAATGGGAATATGACATATTTGATGCAAGTTGAGTCATGGACCATAAGTTGCAACTAGAAGAACAAAGAATTATACGTATTCGAAGCCCTTAAAGTAAACATTCAAATCTAGCAAGAATACTGTGAATTATAAAACGAACCACTTTTTCTTCATTGCTTCATTCTTTGCCATCAGCAGCCCGGAGAGAACCGAGTTGAACAGGAGCTTGAGTTCCCACAACCTTGGATGAGCCATAGGTGGATAGATCGATTCCCTTGGCTTTCTCTTTCTCGAGTTGCTCTTTGATCCAGAAATACGTGATTCTCAGTCCATCCTGTTTGGAAACACGGATATGAGCATTGTACGTTCGATCACATAAAGCCAAGATTTCGTAGAAAGAACAAAAATGGCACCTTTAGTTTCATAGAAGGGGCCCACCCAAGCTTTTCCTTAATCAGAGTGTTGTCTGAGTTTCGACCACGCACCCCTTCTGGCCCTGGAATGTGAGTGATTGGAAGCTTCTTGTTTTCAAAGCTTAGCACAATCTCTGCCATCTCGTTCATGCTCACCATCTCGTCACTTCCGATATTCACAGGCTCTCGGAAGTCAGACTTAGTCAACCTGTAACCATTACAATTTCAAGCTCATTGCACGGCGTTTTGAGAAACATGAACAAAACAGAACTACATATTCAATCAAGCTATAAGCTAATGGCAAGAATGAGTCAATAAAAATACCTTAGAACACCCTCGACACATTCATCGATAAAGGTGAAAGAACGAGTCTGGAGGCCGTCTCCCCACATCTCAAACTTATCGGTAGAAGTGAGGGCTTTTCTACAAAAGGCAGCTGGTGCTTTCTCCCTTCCACCTGCCATGAAAAGGGACGAATTGAAGAGGTCGATTAAACAGAACATACAAAAGATAAACTTTACTGAAATGTCTTCAAGTTTACCTTTCCATGTGCCAAAAGGACCATAAATGTTATGGAACCTTCCAATACGGCACTCAATTCCAAAATCCTTGTTGTAGTGCTTACATATTTCCTCAGTTGCCAGCTTCTCTAGCCCGTAAGCATCTTGAGGCTAAAATTAAATATAAACATATATAAAGCCAGTTTAGTATCATAAGAAACAACCTTAATATAAGGTTAATTGTGTAATAAATTAGAAGGGAACCTCGGCTGGCCAGGCGTCGGATTCCTTCAAGCTCACATTCGTATCCAACTGCTTAAACTCGGGATAAATACAGGCACTAGAAGCATAGAAAAACCTAAACACAAAGCATACACTATCAGTGAAAGATAAACATCAATGATAGAAAGAGTACTAAGTTCAAGAATAGATAGATCTACCTCTTTACACCATTGATCCTTGCAGCCTCGATCATGTTAAAGCTAATCATCGTATTGTTATACATAATAACGGAGTGGTTGGACTGAATGAAGCCCATCCCTCCCATATCAGCAGCAAGATTGAACACGTGATCGACTCCATTGGTGACTTTAAGACAGTTGTCCATGACCCTTAGATCAACAAGATGGAACTCATGACAAAACATGTCCTCCGACATGTGCTCGTTTTTCTTCCAGTCTGAAGCTATAATGTAATGGCCCTCACTCTTCAAACGCCTCGCTATGTGAGAAGCAATGAACCCGCCAGCTCCTGTGATGGAAACCCTCAGCTTTTCTGACGGCCAGTAGGGTTCCCTCTCAAGATTTTCGTACGTGTATTCACCATAGTTAGACTCACCAGTGCTTCCCATTCTGCCATGAATAAGCATGAATGAGATGCGAAATGGTTAATAATACAATGGATTTGATTGAAGCAGCTCACATCAATTAGGCAGCCATTACCACCAGATTAACATTCAACTGATCTGATAAACATCATTCACAAGAACACAAACAAAAGGAGGAAGAAAGAATATGAACTTGAACCAAATCAATCATAGCTCAAAAGTGGTGAATCCGATGAGGTAAAATAGAAATTCTCTAAATAGCAACAGAACCATCAACTTAGCTACAAAGAAAAAGAACCAAACTCTTCCCCCCTCAAAATAAAACCTCAATTGACATTCAAAACACACACAATAATCCATCAACAAAGCTGTAAATGAATATGCCTTTTATAACTCCAATTATAAACAAACCATACACAATCACAACCTCACCTAGTTCCTCCAAGTTGTTCAATAACTAAAAATCAACACAAACCTATAACATAGAGCAGCTGATAATCATTATTCATGAATTAAAACATTTTATAACAATGGAAAGACCACAAATAAAACAAAACCAAAAAAAAAAGAAGTTTTTAGCATTTCAAGAAACAGAGCACGCCTAAAATAAATAACAATCAAATTCAACGAAAATTACATACATCATAATCTTCACAAACCCCAGCTGAAATAATAATTCTTCACACAAAACCCAAAACCCAAAACATGTCACCAATAATAAAGCATTAATTTCTAGAGCAATTTCAACAAAACATTTCAAGAAAACAGGGTGTAACAACACACAATTCCTTTTCTTTTCATTTTTTCTCCAAGAAAAAAGAGTAAAGATTCATTTACCTTGAAAGGTCGATTCTTTAAAACGTATGAATTCCAAAAGTTTAACGTAAGATGAACAGATTTGGAAGCAGCTTCCTCCTCTTATGAACAGATCCCTACTGTTGTGTAATCTATATATGTTAATGTCCGTTCAGGCTCTTTATTTATAGGCTAAAATATTAATCTGTATTTTCCATTTATATAGTCTCTTTTCCTTTTTTATTTACCTCATTTAATTAGTATTCCTTTTTAATTTAAAGTTTAAACGTTAAATGATATTAGAGGATATAATACTCATAAATGCAAAAATTATATGAAATGATGGTTATAAATATGATTCTTATCGTACGATAAAATATCATTTTATATAAAACGAGATCATATATTATAGACATTCATAAAAGGAATATTCTTGGATTTATCTTTTATTATTTAACTTTGTGTCCATAAGAAACGATTGATACTATCAATTATAGTAAGTTGAGAACAAAAAAGTCGCTTTTCTAAAATGAAAAGTTGTCAAAATGATTTTCTGATGTTAGTGGACTAAAAAAGCAAAGGATTTAAACTAAAAATAAAAATCAATAGTACAACAATTTAAAAATTATTGTGTTACTTTTAATTTATTTATTTATCAAAATTATAGTGTTTCTTTATAGTTTGTTATTTTACAATTTTGGGAGGACATAGTCATAGATTGTGTGGTGAAATGATTTTCTGTTTTTGTTGAATAAGGCATTTCATTTATTTTTGACGTGTTTGTATTCTATACAAGTATTTTTAAAATGTCTTGTCCACTTATTAATTTTCTTGATATTTTTTGAATTCTAAATGTTATTTGTAGAAATTAGATTTCCTATTCTTGTTTTTTTTTTTTTTTCCTAATGTTTTGTTTTTTGATAACATGCTCTTTTGTATGTTTCAAATCTCATATTGAAGAAAAAAATTGAAGACCATTTCAACCTTGAACCTCTCTTATTGTTACACACTTCTCGCAGAACCTAATACTCATAACAAAATATGAAATATTTTGATAGATAGTGAATACTTGCATAGATTTAGTGATGACTACACAAAATTTAATTATATCTTTAGTGAATGATTAGTTAAGACAGCTTAGACTAGGTTATCTTGACACGTTTTTCCTCGAGGTGTTGTTTTGTGTTTAATTGATTATTGATATTCAAAGTTTAATATCAAAGCTTGATGATAACTCAATAAAATCAAACAAGGTTTGATAAAATGTCATTCCACATTACAATTGAGTTTCATTGTAAATAATCAAGTATTGTATGTATGTATCAAACAATATACAATAATATATGATCAAGTATTCACTAAACAATTGAACAATGAGTTGTGTTTGAAGAGAGTTGGGGTTCGCATAGATTGATTGGATTGTTCTATTCACTTCGTGGATTGAAGGATAGTATAGTACTTTTATCATTTAAAATGAAGGAGACCTAATAACACACAACATAAGAGTAGGTCTTATGTGAGACCGTCTCACGGATCTTTTTGTGTGAGACGGGTCAACCCATAACCCACCCTTAACAATTCATATTGAAATTTGTGAAAATTGATTCAACACATGGGTAATAAGAATCCGTCTCACGGAAACTATCAATAAGACCGTCTCACATGAATTTTTGTGACGACGTAATTGGATTGCATAGAATTTTGAGTAGCATATACTATATTTGGTTATTTCCTTAACTAAATGAGAAGTCGGTGGGGACCATCCTTAATTCCGAATAGATTTAAAATCGTGTTTACTAAAACGGACAAAAAAACACATTCGTTATTTCATTATCATCATTTTAATGTTTAATGGTTGGATTATTGACTAATGAACATGTATTACTAAAAGCGTTTAAACACCATACTTGTTTACCTTTTCACCTACCAAAGACTTGTCTTGGTTAATTTTACTACACTTTAACTTGTTAATGTTACTTGATGATATGCATTTTTGTTCATATATTTATCAAGGAAAATTCCACTTTGTGCTTGAAGGAATGTTCCCCCTCAGCAGCAGCAGCTTCACATTCCACCTCAGCAAATCCAGCTCAGAATCAAGCTTGAATGTTCCACCTCAGCAAATCATCTCTAATCATTCTTCTAGAAAATGCTATTGTAACTAATTGATAGTTAGTTAGTTAGATAAGATACATATAAAACAATGTAATCAGCTGATTTTAGCTTTCAATAATCATTACTAAGATTGATGATTTTCATTTCTTCTTCTCCATTACTTTGCTCTGCTTTGCTTATACATAAACCCTAATTTTGATCACATGCATGAGTGTTATTGCATGTGAAGTTATCATTCTCTACATGGTATCAGTTGGTTAGTTCCTGGTGTTCATTCTTTCAATGGCTTCTTCGCGCTCCTTCCCTCTCTCAGATTCATGGCCCGCACTCAATTCGACAGTGCCGAGCTCCACATTACCACCGGTTTCAGCTTCTTCTTCATCGAATCGCGATTCGGATGCTTTTAATCTCAGTAACTCAGACTTTCCTGGTATGTGCCTTGTCTCAGATACATTGGATGGAAATAATTTTTTGCCGTGGAGTCGATCCATTCAGATCGCGCTCTTAGCTAAGAATAAGATTGGGTTCATAAATGGTAATCTTCCCAAACCTGTTGATCCTGCTTTAATTGATCAGTGGGAACGTGTTGATGGTATGGTGAGATCATGGATTTTGAATTCTTTGTCTAAGGAAATTGCAGATGCTTTCATTTATGCTAACTCCGCATTTGATCTCTGGAATACTTTAATTCGAAGGTTTGGTGAATGTAATGGATCCAGAGCCATATGATCCGATTTATGGTTTTTCCGGCGAGTTTTCCGATTGTCTTTCCGATCATCTTTCCGATTGCTTTGGCTAATTCTTGAGCTCATGGCAGCTGACTCTGATTCTGTTACTCATCTATCACCGATGGATAGATCTTCTAATTCCTTCTCTGTTCCACACTTCACTTCTCTCTCAATTCGTCTCGATCGATCGAACTACTTGTATTGGAAGACTCAAGTTCTTTCCACAGCAAAGGCTTTTGGCTATGATGATATTCTCCTTGGCCATGGTTCTTCAATTGCTGCTGATTCTGAGCTATGGATGCGCAAGGATCAATTATTATATAGCTGGATGCTTGCATCGATGACCGAATCGATGCTAGGACATGTTACAAGATGTAGCACTTCTAATGAGGTTTGGAGTACATTACATTGTCTTTTTCAGAGCCAATCGAAGGCGCGTGCTCTTCAGCTGCGACTGCAGCTTCAAACACTTAAGAAAGGCGATTTATCCATTGAAGATTACTTTCTCAAGATGAAGAGAATTGCTGATGATTTACTGGCTGCTGGCACTACAATCTCTGATGATGAATTGTGTCTCTACATTTTTGGTGGTCTTGGATCTGATTTTGATTCAGTTATTGTTAATCTTACCTCTGGAAATGCGATGCTGAATTTATCTGAAGTTCAGTATGCTTTGCAAACGCATGAACTTCGATTACAATCCATATCCTCTCCTACTTCAATTGCTCTCACTGCAGGGGTATCTCATTCCCAGCCTCAAGCAAATCATGCTACCTCTTCTAGATTTTCTGGTGGCAGAGGAGGTGGTCGTTTTCAACGTGGCAGAGGCTTCAGAGGTGGTGGTCGTTTTTCCAGAGGTGGTTTCTCTTCTAATAAACCACAGTGTCAAGTATGTGGCAGAACTGGCCATACGGCTCTAAAATGCTTTAAACGATTTGATGTGGATCATAAGGGGTGTTTGATGACACTGGTTCTATTCTAGCTACTGGAACTCTTTCTGGCAAGCTTTACATCTTGCAGTCCCAATCTTGCACTAAATTCCAGAATTACTCCCTAACCAGCTCACATTCTACTGATTTGTTTGATCTTTGGCATAAGAGACTTGGGCATGCTGCCCCTTCAACTTTACAGCATCTAGATTTCCTTAAACACATCTGCTCTTCTTTGTCCTTTCCAGTGACTTGTGATACTTGCTATACATCTAAACAAACCAGAATTCCCTTTCCATCTAGTTCTATTCATTCATCAAGACCCTTGGAGTTACTACATGTGGACATTTGGGGTCCATATTCTAAACCTAGTATCACAAACACCCCTTATTTCCTCACTATTGTGGATGACTTCTCAAGAGCTACCTGGATATGTCTTTTATCACAAAAGGGACAGGCCATATCTTCTCTCAAAACTTTCATCAAGATGATTGCTACTAAACTGGACCTTTCTGTCAAGAGCATCAGAACAGATAATGGTTCTGAATTCATGAGTAATGACTGCAAATCATTTCTTTCAGATTATGGCATAGCTCATCAACTGTCTTGTGTTTATACTCCTCAGCAGAATGGAGTTGTGGAAAGGAAACACAGGCATCTTTTGGAGGTAGCAAAGGCTTTAATGAAGGATTCTCAGGTTCCTTCTTTCCTTTGGCCTTACACTATCTTAACAGCAGCTTTTATCATAAATAGGCTTCCTACTGCCTTACTTCATTGGAGATCTCCTTTTGAAACACTCTTTGGTGAATTCCCCAAATATGACTCAATGAAACCCTTTGGTTGTCTAGCTTATGCTACTAATGTTCATCCTCATAAGGACAAGTTTGAGGACAGAGCTTCAAAATGTATTTTGGTTGGCTATCTTCCAGAGCAGAAAGGTTATAGGCTTTTTAATTTGGATACACACCAGATTTTTGTTTCCAGAGATGTGGTCTTCATTGAATCAGTTTATCCATTTGCTCATGGCTCTTCTACTGCTTCAGAGTCCATTTTGCCTATTCCCATTCCTGAATCAGATTATTCTTCCCCAGAGGTTCCAGTCCACACTTCTTCTCCTCAAGAATCTGGTTCTTCTAATCAACCTACTTCACTCTTAAGGAGAAGCTCTAGAACTGTTCATCCACCTTCATATCTCAGTGATTTTGTTGTAAATCAGTCTTCAGATTCTGATGTGGTTCTTACTGCCACAACTATTACTGAACCAAGAACTTATGCTCAAGCTAAGAATCATCCACAGTGGGTAAATGCTATGGGGAAGGAGCTCCAAGCTCTTGAAGAAAATCATACTTGGGAATTGACTTCTTTACCTCCAAATAAAACTCCAATAGGCTGTAAATGGGTTTATAAGGTCAAACTTAAGGCAGATGGTTCGGTTGAAAGGCTCAAGGCCAGATTAGTGGCTAAAGGTTATGATCAAGTTGAGGGTGAAGATTACTTTGATAGTTTTGCTCCTGTAGCTAAGTTAGTGACAGTCCGGATGTTCATTGCTCTAGCTACTCTCAAACATTGGCCTCTTGCTCAGATTGACATCAACAATGCATTCCTTCATGGATATCTTGATGATGAGATTTATATGACTTTACCTCCTGGTTATGACAAAGGACAACCTGGCCAGGTATGCAAACTCACCAAAAGTCTATATGGCTTGAAACAGGCTTCTAGGCAATGGAACACTGAATTTTGCAATAAACTTCATAATTTTGGTTTCATTCAATCTTCCTCAGATCATTGTTTGTTCACATTACATAAAGATTCAGATTTCTTAGCTCTCTTAGTTTATGTAGATGATGTTCTCATAACTGGAACATCTATGTCTTTGATCACTCAGTTGAAGGCTTATCTACATAAGGAGTTCACTATCAAAGATCTTGGTGAGGCAACATATTTTCTTGGCATTGAAATCCAAAGAACTTCCTCAGGTACTTACTTAAATCAGAGGAAATATATTTTGGACATACTTTCAGATTCAAACATTGGTGAATGCAAAGCTGCTTCTACTCCTCTTCCTCAGGGTATTAAATTAGCTAATAATGATGGTGCTTTACTTGATAAACCAGATTCTTATAGAAGATTGGTTGGGAGACTGCTCTACTTAAACCTTTCTAGACCTGATATTACATATGCTGTCCAGCAGCTCAGCCAGTTTATTCATGCTCCTACCATTTCTCATTGGACTGCTGCTATCCATCTTCTCAAGTATCTCAAGGGTACATCTTCTTCTAGTCTTTTTTATCCATGTTCTGGTGATCTTTCTATACAAGCATATTGTGATGCAGATTGGGGTTCTTGTTTGGACACTAGAAAATCTTTGACTGGTTATTGTGTGTTTTTTGGTGGTTGTTTGATTTCATGGAAGACTAAGAAGCAATTCACAGTATCTCGAAGTTCTGCTGAAGCAGAATATAGAGCTCTTGCTAGTACTACTTGTGAATTAGACTAGATCAACTACATTGCTATGGATTTTGGGTTAAATATTCCTACTCCAGTTCCTCTCTTTTGTGATAATAAGGCTGCCATTCATATTACTCAAAATCCCGTTTTTCATGAAAGAACAAAACACTTAGACATTGATTGCCACATTGTTAGAAATCATTACAAATCAGGTTTCTTGGATTTACATCATATTGCTTCCAAACTTCAACTTGCAGACCTATTCACCAAGTCTTTGGGCACTTCTCAGTTTGTTTCTCTTCTTTCCAAGCTTGGCATGGTCAAGCTTGAGGGGGGGATGAAGGAATGTTCCACCTCAGCAGCAGCAGCTTCACATTCCACCTCAGCAAATCCAGCTCAGAATCAAGCTTGAATGTTCCACCTCAGCAAATCATCTCTAATCATTCTTCTAGAAAATGCTATTGTAACTAATTGATAGTTAGTTAGTTAGATAAGATACATATAAAACAATGTAATCAGCTGATTTTAGCTTTCAATAATCATTACTAAGATTGATGATTTTCATTTCTTCTTCTCCATTACTTTGCTCTGCTTTGCTTATACATAAACCCTAATTTTGATCACATGCATGAGTGTTATTGCATGTGAAGTTATCATTCTCTACGGTGCTTTTATTTATTGTCTACAATTTCTTTATTAATTGTCACTCACTTGATTTATCTATCAAAGTGAAACCATTACATTATCATTTGTTTCATCTTCCTTGTAGATTGCTTAAGCGTTTTACAAGGTGCATTGCATTTTTTATTCTATGTAGATTGGATGTTTATGTCTTTTAGTAAGTATATATAAACATTTTTACTATGTATATTTTTACTATTAGTTAATTGAATGACAAATTCATTTTTGTTTTCCTGAATTTTCTTCTATTTCTTCAAGAACTCACACTTTTCAAGAATTTATCAACTTTTTGAATAAATAATAAATAAATAAATCCCAGTAAGTTTAAGTGCCTCCAGTTGTTAGTGAAATTTGGATAAATCACTTTGTGACCACCCATTTGCAAAAAATTAATTCTACAATATTTATTTTCTTTAAATATGTCATTAATGATGATCAAATATACTGATTAATATTTTTGAATAAAATTATTGTTAGGAAAAAAAAATTGTGGTTTAAATTCTATGTCAATACAACATTTTTGTGAACTCCCCCAATTATCTATCTATATCTATATTTATTTATACTAAAGGAATAACCAAGAGTGACACATGTCACTCTCTGGTTAATCCTATTTAATTATAATTTAATTTTAAATTAACTCATTTAGTATTTATAATCTATTATAATAAAGCATTTAATGAGATAATAATAATTGAATAATAAATTTATAATAACTATAATTCATAATGAAATTGTAAATTATGAAATTTTGGAGAAACATTTTAATTAAATTGATGTTTGCAATTATATTAATTGAAAACTAAAAATTTTCACACAATTGAAATTCAAACTCATACTAATTAAATTAAAAATTAATGATTGATAATAATAATAATAATAATAAATTTATTTACAAATAATAATTTTTTAATTTCTTAATTAATATTAAAATACAGTGTCATAATACACGTAACTTACTCTAGTTATATATGAAATTCAAACAATCAATATTAGCCCATCTCAAATTGGCCCAGATTCAAATTAAATAGGTCCAATATAAGGCACAGCATACTTTATAAAATTGGGCCCTAAATGGGCCGCATTGTTAAAATTGGGCCCAATTGATTGCTTCAAATTAAATTCCATGTTAGGAATAGAATTGCAGTTAATCGGGGAAGAGAGAGATGCAAAAGAGAGAGCAAAGCAAGCTGAGCGGAGCTGCCGGCGGCTCCGCCACTCCGGCCGCCAAGAGAGGCCGGCCAATTGGCAGCGGAGGCAACAGCGCCGCGACGGCAGCAGCCATCGCGGCAGCTGCGGCCGCGGGTGACTCCGCTGCCCCCTCCATCCTACTCGGCCCCTCTCTTCAAGTTCACTCCGCCTTCGCCGGTAACTCTCTAATAAAGACCTAATTATCTCCGCGTTACACATTTGATTTGTAGCTCTGACCATGGAGAAGCTTAGATATGCCATTAAAATGTTTGAATCAGTGCTATCAAGCTTTGAATTTTGTGAAATTATGTATTTGAACAGTTGGTTTGATGTTTTACGAGTTAGGTTTTAGGGATTTCTGTACTTAGATTTATATTATGCTTTAGCTATTGTTCTAGGTTAATTTCTGGAAAGGGGCTGAGGTATTTCATCTGTTAATGGACATTGCATATGAAAGAATTACTTTTTCTGGTTTCTTTAGCTAATGCAAGTTGTTGATAACAAGTATTTATTGCTGTCCCATAAACTGGAAATTCTAAACTCCTCCTAGGAAATTAGGAAATTGCAAAACAAAGAAAAGAGTTTTTGAAACTAATAAAATAATAACTGAATTCTTTTGAATAATATAGGCTCATTATATTTGTTTATATAAGCGCTCCAGAAATGCGAGTGCATGTCGATCCCACATTAGAAGTATAGGCTAAGAAATGCATTTAGATTTGCTTTCTAGTTTTTAAAATTTTGCCATTTTATTTACCTTATATCATCTGCAACTTCTCTACCAGAGCAAAATAACAAAAGGATAGTTATGGCTCTTCAAAGTGGACTAAAGAGTGAGTTAACATGGGCATTGAATGCACTCACATTGCTTTCATTCAAAGAGAAAGACGATGTCCGGAAAGATGCAACTCCTCTTGCCAAGATTCCTGGATTACTGGATGCTCTACTTCAAGTTGTATGTTGCAATTTCCTTGTGTCTATGTATATGTTTCTTTCCATTGTCCTTAACATGGATTGATTTCTACTAGAGCAGATAGATGATTGGCGAGATATAGCTCTACCAAGGGTTCTCTCAAAGACCCCTAGGGTGAGACTGCTAGGTGCTAATTCTGCTGTTTCTGGATTTGGGAGTGAATATGAGACTGTAAATTCCGGTGATTCTGTTCCGCATCCTACGTAAGGGAAATTTAGTACTCAACACTGCTGATCATAATTATTCAATTGGGTATTTCATTTCATGGTGCTTGCTTGAATCTTTTTATGTATTTCTTTCCATGGTAGTGCTGGATCTGGTTCTTCAAATAAAGATCCATCTGCCCAGAAAATTACTACGAAAGCTCGCCCATCAGGTTGGTGGTTTGATGAAGATGGCCTCTTTAATCTGGATGAGGAAGGCCGGGCAGAAAAGCAACTGTGTGCTGTAGCTGCTTCAAACATACTCAGGAACTTCTCTTTTATGGCTGAAAACGAGATCGCAATGGGTCAGAATCGTCATTGTCTTGAAACTATGTTCCAGTGTTTGGAAGATTATGTTACAGGTTACAAAATTTGCATTCTATGTTAATTGAATTCCATTTCCTCTGTGTGTTTGAATGGTATAGATGATTAATGACTCACTGATTGTTTTGTAGACTAACATGCAGAAAAACTAGATCACACTGTCCCAATTCTGCATTTTCATGTTTTGTTCCATGATTCTTATTTGACATTTTCTAAATGCTTGTATCTACAGAGGACGAAGAACTTGTCACAAATACCCTTGAGACGATTATGAATCTGGGTCCACTAATAGACCTTCGAATATTTAGCTCATCAAAGCCTTCGTACATCAAAATAACGTAACATTTTGACTTATGTTTCATTCTATTAGTTTTCTGCAAATTGTGATCTGAAACCCTATTCTCCATTGTTTTCTTCCAGAGAAAAACGTGCAGTCCAGGCCATCATGGGGCTGCTTGGATCTGCTGTCCGGAGCTGGCATTGTGCAGCTGCAGAACTTCTTGGTCGCCTAATACTTAACCCTGATAATGAACCTTTTCTTATGCCATTCGCTCCACAGGTTTACTTTGTCTATCATGTGTATAAAATGCAACTCTATTACAATTGCCTCTGCTAACTTTCTGATAAATAATCCCTTTAAATTGTAGATGTACAGACGATTGGTTGATATTGTCAGCTTCCCAGCCGGTGATGCTCAAGCAGCAGCTGTTGGTGCACTATACAACCTTGCAGAAGTTAATATGGACTGCCGGTTGAAACTTGCCAGTGAGAGATGGTTCGATAAAATTCTTAATATCATCTTTAATTTGTTTGAATTGAGTGATTTGAAATGACAAAAATCTCAAATCCATTCAAAGTAGAGTCTTGGATTTCAAATCTATTGCATTCCAAGTTCAACCCTAGGTTCTTCCAGCATAATTTGTATCTAAGCATAGCTTGCAATATATTTCAGGGCGATTGATCGGCTATTGAAGGTGATTAAGACGCCACATCCAGTGCCAGAAGTTTGTCGAAAAGCAGCTTTAATTCTGGAGAATCTTGTATTAGAGCCACAGAACAAGCCCCTGCTGTTAGCGTATGAAAATGCATTCGCAGATATGCTCTTCTCAGAAACAAAGTACGCTGATACGTTTGCTCGGATATTACATGAACTAACATCTCGACCGAGCAACAAAGTAGCGACTGCTCGCGGTATTTGGGGTATGTAATGTGACTTTGTATTGTTAGAGTAGACACAGATTGTACAGAGTGGCTACTTATTTGCTGAACTTTTGTCTTGCGCAATTTATTTTAATCTGGATATGATCCGCTTATGTTGTAGTAACTTGTACTGTCTTTTATTTATATTTATATATTCAGATGGAGATAGTATGGCCTATATATTTAAATATTATGAACAGCTTTCTTTCGATGCACAATACTTGATCCCTGATGCCTAAATTTAATTTTTAGAAATTTTGTCGAGATACACGATTCAAAAAAGCCAATAAACTTTCTTATCCCATCATTTATATAAATTTTAATCTTTCGTAGACTCATAAATCTGCATCAAACTTGGAAAATGGTAACACACTTGTGAATAGTTCAAACACACACACACACACACTTTTTGTGAAAATTGGAGAGGGTACTTCTTTCAGATCCAAGCCATCTTTCGACTGCAAGAGATGTAATGAAGCAAAAAGAATTTGTAAAACTAAAACTGTTGGTAAGAGTGCAAATTATCATAAGACAATGGAGGAAACAAGATTCTCAACCTTTGTATCAACCACAAAGTTCACTTCATATTACGAGCAAACTCATAGTGATATCAGTAACGAAAGCTGACTAAACGAACGAGTCTTTGCTTCGTATTCTTTTATATCTAATCTTATTCAAGAATACGAAAATGAAAGTACTCAAACCCCATCACTCAAACAGTTCTTGGATCACATACTCCACACTACACTACACTACACTAAACTAAACTTACATATCCATCTTAAACGTGCAGAAGGATGCCATACATGTCTACTACTTGAATATTTCTCAATTAGGTAAACAGAAAATAGCTGCTTTTCTATTTCAAGAACGGGGACTAACACAATGCCCAGAATTCTAAACTACTTATTCTGTTAATCTCACAACAAATTTACAGATAGCGTGCACTCGATTATTGAAACCATAAAGGGATGAGGTCAAAAGAGTAGCATTTTCATAATTCTCATAGCCACAACATTGAAATTCCGATAGATACATCCGTTTTCTTACGTCACTCACTGTCTGTCTCTATTGCGAGCTATTTCCCGTGCCATCTCCCTCATTTCCTCTGGCGATGGAGGGCGTGGTGCTTCAGGCGGGTACACTACATATTGGCGCTGCATGATACATGACAAAATTGCTTTAGAAGACATATTTACGATCAAGAAGGTTTAAAAAAAGTGGACAATTGAAGGCTCAATCTACATTTCCCTCATACAACAACATAACAAACACCTTCTCCATTTCTCTTCTTAATGTCTATTTCTATAAGATTAATTCCCAAGCTTATCTTCATGGTCACATTACCAAATTAAATACAAAACTTTTGCTTATAAATAACTCTTTCATTGTAACTTGTAAATAAAAAAATACTTAGAAATGGTAATGAAAGCTTTACCATAAACTGTGTCCTACATTTACAGTTCAACCATTCAATATGCAATATTAATCAGCTTCTCCTCAATATTATGCTGGTAATTCTTCATTATTCAGATCACTTCTCTTCAATTCTATCTTAACTTTGTCCTACAACTAGGGCTATAAAATAAGCTACCCTTTAACATACATAATGCTAGGTTTATCCAAAGTATGTTTAAATCTGTATGGAATCAAGCTTGAACGAGCCTTAATCAAGCCGAACACTAGCCAAACTCGAACAATTTGATGTTTTTACACCTCAGCTGAATTATAGACTTCACCAAATGTAGATGAATATTTGATATATCAATCTAAACAAGTTCAATCAGCTTTCATTGATTTCGATCAGACTATCAACAAATTTAGCTTGGTTTCCAAGCCTGATCCCAATTCATAAAGTACAAAAAGAAATCGATACAAATCAAAAGTGCTTCTTGTTTATCTTCACATTTCCCCTCTAAATTAACTGGCTAAAATCTTTATACAAATACAAATAAACATATGCATAAAAAAGGATAGAGATATTCTTACATTGCCCATGACTTTCTGCAGATTCTTGGTGTTGCTGGCGAAGAAGTACATCATCCCAATCGGAACGGTGACGTATACTGCAAATTTCGCAATCTCCAAAATCCCTTTTGATGTACCCAACGACGACATTTTTATCCCCTTTTTCTTTTCTGTTTCAATTTTTTCCACAGTTGATTTGATTTCAGATTCAAGAGAGAGAAGAGGAGAAGAGAAGCGATAAAACCTCTGGAAGAAAGTATTGGATATGAACAGCTAGCTATACGTGGGAGGTTTTTGGGCAACATATAATGGCCCATGGGCCTGTTAATGGGCTACAAAGACTTTGTGCAAAATATATGGGCCGAAGTTGGACTTCGTAGGGC
This sequence comes from Scutellaria baicalensis, assembly GCA_005771605.1. Lineage (NCBI taxonomy): Eukaryota > Viridiplantae > Streptophyta > Magnoliopsida > Lamiales > Lamiaceae > Scutellaria > Scutellaria baicalensis. The sequence continues at coordinate 14,433,745 of CM016728.1, forward strand.
CCCATAGGATCTTCATAGAAGGGCCTGTTAATGGGCCAGAGGTACAATGATTCGATTGCCTGAATTTGTATATTTATTCACACATTTTTATGATATATATGGAATAAGGCTGAATTTCGGGTTCCGACCGTCCACCGCCGGCCACAATTCCGAGCTAGGGTTTTGGGGACAAGGTTGCCACTTTGGTTTCTAGAAACGGCGTCGTACTAGTAGGTAAACTCTCCGGCGACCTCCTTAGAACACCTCTATTTTCTGATCTTTTTCTTGTTTCCCTCCGTGGTTTTGGGTTTTGGAGTGTTTTAGTCGATTGGCTGTTGTAACGCTCTTCCGTACAAGGTAATTGTGAAATAATTTTTGCACTTGTTGCAGTGTGTTTATATTTGTGGAATTGGATGTGTGTGGGTGAAACTGATTCAAAATTGCAATTTTTAGGTGTTTGCTGCACTATGTGGTAATTGTATTTGAGAATTTGGTAGTGGAGTTGAATGATGCTTCATATCGAGTTTTTGGCTGCTGCATTGTGTATGAGCTTCTAGAGCATGCAATTGTGAGAATGTGTATGTTGAAACGTTGTAATCTTTTCTGGTGTTTATTTCCGTGATAAGAGTGAAACTGATTGCAATTGCTGTTTTTGGGTGTTTGCTTTTGCTACATTATGTGGTATGGTTGTCAAGTTGAAAGATGCATAATTTCAGATTTTTAGTGCTTGGAGACCATTCAATTTTGATAAGTGTATGTTGAAAAGCTGTATTCCTTGTTACAGTGTGTTTATAAATATCTCTGACGAGTGTGAATGAAACTGATGAAAAATGTTGAATGGAACTGGTTCCTATTGCAATTTTTAGGTGTTTGCTTCACTATGTGGTGTAGTAGTTGGCTTGGAAATGTGGTAATGAAGTTGAATGATGGTTGCTTTGAAATTCGAATTTTCTGATCGTTTATATATCTAGAAAAGTTGCACTCTTTGATCTTGATAGGAGTATGTGAAAGCAAAATCATTTCTAACCTTTGATTTGATAACTAGATTGAGGAAACAGGAAAGCGAAGGTTTCTGTAGGTATAGCAGCAATGGTTGAGGTATGGTGGACTCTGCTAGGGGCTATTCCTGTTTTTGTTGCTGGTCAAGCTTTGAGAATCAAGGCCAGACATGCTGATGAGCAACGAATCAAAAGTGCTCGGGGCAGGGAGAAGAGTGCCGATGACATTTTTGTGTGCGAGAGAGTTTGCACGTCGAAGAGAATGCTGAAGAAAGTAGGAGCATTCTCCAAGGATCCAATCCCAGATACATGCGTCACAGTATGTGGAGTTTCGGAACTTGATGCTTGTGCTGATGCGTGTGCTCGAACGGTCTGTGTTAACCAACATCAAGTACCCAACTGGAATGACATCTGCCTTAGAAGATGTCAGAATGAATGTCTCAAGTTATCTGCTTCTCGCTCGTTGTGATACATATTTCTGTTGCATCCCTTTTCCTATCGGTGTTTGAATTATGATTCTGTTAGCTCTTTAGCATTCCTAGCCCCCTAAGAGAATTCCCAGATGTTAAAGTTGATCATACTCTGGCTCTGATCATGAATATTGTCGAATAAATTTTTGTTTTTCTTCATTCTTATTGAATACGTTTCAAAATTTTGTTACTTGTCTGTTGGATCTTGCATCTAGCAAACAAATCAATCCCAGAACTTCATTGTATTTATCATGATTTTTCGTAATCCAATGTAATTATGTTAGTTGCAGTTCAATTACTATGATACTTCCCTGGTCTCAGTATGGATCGAACAATGCAAAATCGATATTGTGTGACATGGGAAGATAATTCAAAAGGTACGTATTTTATTCAACATATAATCTCCTAACATGATTTATTCAACATATAAGCTCATAATTGACTTGCAGTAAAAGGGACTTGCAGAAGACAGGTAAAACAACGACGACATGAAAACATTAAGCATAGGCATCTGGGTTTTGAATGAGGTAAGCTTCAACAGCCTTGTACATTCCCAAGACCCTTTCTTTCCCTGCCTTGATTTCCTCTTCTTTGAGAGCAAAATCTCCCACAGTGAAGTACTTGCTCGTAACCTTTGAAATCGAGCCACCATCAGCCGACTCCTCAAACTTGACCTCGTATGTTATTTTCTCAAGTTTATCCACCAAAGAATCGCCTTCCACCAACGTGTAGACATATGTGAATGTCTTCTCATTCAGCTCATCCACACGGTACTTCACGGACTTCAAAGGGCTCCCTGCATAAACAATGAACTATACTTAGAGACTCATCCTCGTTTCATTACAGGATAAAGGGAAAAAAGTCAAAGCAAACCTTCAACAAAGTTGATCAGCTTGATGCTCCCAGCACCTCCATCACCCTGAGTGATTTCAATGCTTTTGATGGCTTGTGGGAGGAGCTTGGGAATCAAGTTGTGGGAATCGACGATCGAGGCCTTGAAGATCCTCGATGGCGCGATTGGTGAAGTGTATTCATCAGTGAATGTGGTAACAGCCATGCTTTTCTCTCTCAGAGATTAAGGAAAAGAGTGCAGTGCTTTAGTTGCAGAACTAATTGTATGACTAGTTGTTGTCTAGTGAAGAAGAAGAAAGATGGGAATATATAGGCTCAAATCATGGCAGTTTTCTATTCCTGAAATTATTCCACATGTTGTCACTTTGCTAAAAGGAAAGTAATGTACATATTGCTCTAAATTGAATGAATTATTATTTTATCAATTTATACTCAATCTGAAACTTCGATGAGAAATAAGACAAAGAAGAGGATATCCAGGGCTCTCTTCATCTCATATTTGACAATAAGAAATCAAGAATCATAATGAAGCTACATTATTTTATATTTATCTTCGTGAACTCCCATGTAGAGCAAACAAAAACATTGGACTTGAACTTGTGGAAGTGCCATTTAGAATAATATTCAGCCGTTTCTGATTAAAAAAGATAGAGAAGAGAAGAAAAGATAAGACTAAACAATACTGAATTCTAATGTTTTCCTCAAGAAGAAACTGATGATTGATTTCTATGATATGGTCATCACCATATACCAGCTCTTAAAACAATTATAAATATGGTTCTTTTTCAAACTCATGTAAGAGAAAAGCTCACATCCTGGTGCAGTTTTCTGTACTTTAAGCTTGCTCATACAGGAACCTATAACATTGAGAAAACCCAGATTCATGTCTTAAAACTAGCACAAACTAGAAATTATCAATATCAATATCATTAATATCAGCAACCAAATCAAAGAAAGAAGAAAGAGTTGAAGTCCAAGCTTGCAAACCACTTTCAGTGTCCTTTTTCCTAGTCAGTTCCAGCTTCTGAATAGCATCCTTTGGAACTCCACATTTCATGAGAATAATTCCCAGTGATTTGAATGTGGAATCATCAGGTGGAATACAAGATTCGAGCATCTCACCGAAAGTGGCCACTGCCTCCTTATATCTCCCATCAGATGCATAAAACCCGATCACCAGATTATAACTTAACAAGTCGGTCATAAGCCCGAGTTCTCTCATCTTTTTCGCAATCCAGAAAGCTTCTACAAACCTCCCGTTCCTCTTGTACATGCACAGCATCATAGCATATGTGAATTCATTCGCATCTCCGTTTCTATTCAAGTTCTCGAAAATCTCTTCTGCTTCGGCTACCATTGATCGTTCACTGTAAAGATCGATCATACAATTTGAAGAGTAAACATCAAGACCTGCCTCAAATGACTGCAATGTCTTGTATGCTTCCTCTGCTTCTTTCAAGTATCCTACTTTCGTATAAAGCTTGATCAACTGACTTACATACAACAGCGTTCATCACCAATCCTTGGTCTCTCATGGTGCTAACATAGTGTGTTGCTTGATTTACACTCCCAGTTTCAGCAAAAGCATTTATTAGAACACCGTAGACAATGACATCAGGCTTTACATCATTAGTGATCATCTCATTGTATAATCCAACAGCCATGTCCATATCACCCAGCTTTGCATAGCTAGAGATGACGGCACAGTATGGAACACAATCAATCACCAATTCAGCCTCTTGCATTTTCCTTAGATAAATTATCGCCGTTTGTGGGAGGTCACCACCAGCTAGCATTTGCACCAGTGAATTATAGCCACATCTATCTGGAACTAAACCATGTTTTTCCATGCTATCAAATAATAAGCATGCCTGCTCGAATTTCCTGCTGATACCGTATGCTTTGATCATAACATTAAACTCAAGAACAGTCACTTTGTTTACTTGTAGACAAGAATCAAACACTTTCTGGGCTTCTGAAGTATACCCTCTTTCACCATAAGCATCAATGTTGGCAGAGTAGCATTCAGAAGTCATGTTCCCTCGAAGATGGAATCTCTCAAACCATGACCAAGACTTTTCTATCAAACCAGCTTCTATGTACATTCTTGTCAAAGAAGATTGCGTAAATTCATCAATCTCCAATCCTCTCTCATCCATCTCCGAGACCAGTTCCTCTACTTCAGCTACCATATGCCTGATTGCAAATGCATAAAGGAGAGTTCGATAACTCACAGCATCAGGTTCAAGAGAAGTTGCCTTCATCTTCTTCCAGTATTTTGCTGCCAGTTCTATATCATTATGCCTAGCATGTAACGATATAAGAATGTTGTATGTTCGGGTATCAGGAGGGCATTTAGCCTCCTCCATTCTTTTCATCAGTGAAGCAACTTCATCTAGCTGACCGTTATTACCATACATGTGTATCATAGTATTAAAAGTCACTGTGTTTGGAACTATACCTTTCTTGAACATTTCTTCAAAAGTCTCACTTGCCTTTTGCAGTTTGCCAGCTTTTCCATACGTATCAATCAAGGTATTATACGTGTATGCGCCCACACAAATGTCTGATGAAGAACCAACATTAGCATACATTTTTCTTCTAGACTTAGCACTTCCACGCCCCTCCACTGCAGAGTTACTAGACATCCACTTCTTGAAATACTCTTCAGCTGTCCTAAAATCCCCTGCCTTTTTATACATCTGAACCACAATTCCCATGGTAACCTCATCCGGCTCCATTTTACGCTCATTCATCAATTCCAACCATTTCATTGCTTTGTCCCTGAGCCCTCCTTTACTATACACATCAATCAAAGTACCATAGGTTGAATTTATCGGCTCAATATCCCGCTTCACCATCTCATTCCACAACCTCTCAATCTCAGTCCATTGTCGCGCCTTCCCAAGAATTCTAAGAATTATATTGTAGTGAATAACATTCACTTCATAACAGCCTTTCCTTTTAAACCACTCAAAAATCTCCATTGCCCTTTCCCACCCCAACTGCTCCTTTAGTAGTATGCTTCGTTCTTTATTCGTCAAAGTCATTTGCCAAGGCCTCAATGCCTCGTCCAAGTCTTTAATCGTCTCCACTGCTTTCAACATCGCAGGAATACACCCCCCATACCTCCCCCATTTCGTCGAACACTTGGCCTGCACTTCTTCAACCACACCCTTCGACCTCGTTGCATCGCCACTTTTACTACAATTCCCAATACTCCCACCTGTTTTTCTCACACAACCATTTTCCTTCCCTTCTTCTTTCCCATAACCATCATTTTTCACATCTTCTGACACTGATTTACGATCATACAATTTCTCCACAACACCATTAACCCCATCTTCAGACATCATATTCACCTCAAAACTCCCGTTTCTCTCAATTTCACCATCTGGGGTTTCCAAGAAACTTTGTTTAATCACGTTTTCTTTCTCAAAAACCCCATTTTTCCCATTAAAGTCACCACCTTGAGCTCCGAAACCACCACCAAAATTGACATTTCTCTCGAATCTTCCACGAGGGCCTTTGACAAAACTACTTTTCTTGGACATATGCCCTCCATTCGAGCACTCAAGAACTTGTTGCTTCTGTTTCTGCTTGATTTTGTCGCTGGATAAATGGACTGGTGGAGTGACTGAAACACCCACGCTTGGCGGTGTGGCTTTTGTGGAATTAAATACGCGCAGACAATTGGTGTCTGCATGCTGCAACTTCGCAAACATGTTTTGAGGATGAAACGGAAAACAATAGCGTTCTTTGTTTCCGGAAAATTGCTGCAAGATATTTCAGAAACAGATGACAAACGAGCAAACCAAAAAAAAAAAAAAAAGTGCGAACAAAACCAGAAAAGGGTAAAAAGATCTCATCAAAAGTAAATATAACCAACTAATACCTTAATGCACTAAATAGCCGTCTTAGCTCAGCTGGTAGAGCGCATGGCTTTTAACCATGTGGTCGTGGGTTCGATTCCCACAGACGGCGTTTTTGGGCTTTAGACACATATGTATATTTTAGCCCAGAGAGCTTGTTTTGTGAGCCCAGTTTAACAATATTGGGCTTTAGTTTAATTGGGCTTAGCAAAAGCCCATGGCGCTGCAAATATTCAGGTTTTGAGCCCAATTTAACCATATTGGGCTTTATTTAGAAGGGTTGTAATGGGCTTAAAAGACATATCGGGTTTGTGTAATTTTAGATTTTTATTGTTTTTTTTTTTCTTCTTGATTTGATTTAATCAATTAATTTGATGTGAATATATTTGACGACATTTTGTAGAAATTTGGGTTGGTTTGTCTATATACAGTCGAAGAAGTAGGAGAGAATAATCATCGAAAATGGGGCACGGTGGATACGGCAAACGCAGGGCGCCGCCGCCGCCGGCGAGCGGAAGAAACCCGCCGGACAGCGGCGTCCTAAAGCCCTAACCATCGACAAGAAATCCAAGGCCAACAAGCCTAAAGCTGTCTCCCTTAAAAACCAAATTCGCTCAACTGAACGAATGCTCCGCAAAGTATTTCTGTCCTCTCTCTGCTTTACAGTTCCAAATACACATGAATATATGTTGCATATGTATCTATATTTAGGATTTTTGTGCTTCTTCTGGTGGTTACTGTTGAATTGTTGGGATTTTTAACCTTTTCGGCTAATAGAATGATTGTCTATGTCTCAAATTGGGTTATTCCTGTAAATTTTGTGGTTAAGGTGCATAGTTTTATGGATGCATTGTGTTTTTTTGGGAAGTTGTTTTGCAGTTTAATTAACAAGGAACTTATTTCAATTTTTATTGATTTTACAAAAGAGGTGGGAGAGCCTGTGGAAGTTGAGCAGTCTGTTGTATGTGATGACGAATTCTGTGCTTTTGTAATTTCGGTATACGCTTATTTTCTCTGGGGTTGGGGATTAGGTCTTAGTTGTTCTAAGTAGATAGACTTTTTGTTGTTCTTTGAAGTGGATCGGTTTTGTACGGAATTTTATTTTATTTCGCTAATCGAGCTAATAACAACAATTGAACATGTTGATTTTGTGTTGCAGATCACTCTCACTCTCTCTCTCTCTGGTTAATTAATTTTATTTAATGGTGTAGGATCTTCCTCGTGAAGTGAAGGAGGCTCAAGAGAAGAAGTTGGAGGAACTTAAGAGACAACAAGAGATTCACAATCGTCTGGCTGTGGAGCGTCAAATTTTCTTGCGTAACAGGAAGATCAAATTTTTCGGTGAGGAGTAGCCCTATCAGGATACTTCAGTTTTTATCTTAGTTCAAATGCTAGTTCTTGCCTTTTTAGTTCTGTAGACAATGTGAGAAGGATATCTGTGAATGACTTGGTTGTTTGAATTTGTTTGGCCAGAGAGAAGAAAGATAGAGAGAAGGTTAAGACGGTTGGAGAAACAGCAGCGTGCTTCAACTGGTCAGGCTCAGGAAACAGAGATTGCTGACCAACTCTCTAAGTTAAAAGAAGATCTAGAATATGTCAAGGTATGATAAGGTGTATTACACAACCTACTCTCGTCCTCATGTTTCAGCTCAGTAGCATGTATGTGGATCCGTTTCAACTGGTGGCAGATCTTTCTCAAGCATTTTCTTTACACCTAGTAACCCTGAAGTATTCCGAAATAGCCATGTTTGCCTGGCTCACAAATGCATCATGTGGAACAGAGAGTAGTTTAGTCCCCTAGTGACTTTGGGCCAAGGGAATGAGGTGCAACAAGTGCAGGCTTATAGGTGGATATTAGCATTTAACAGATGTTACAATAGCCCACATCGGTTCCAGTTTCCATACGAAAGTGTGGAAGGGTATATAAGTGAGAATCAACCCTTGACCTTGACCATGGTTTTTGGTTAAGTTAGGGCTCCCTAGCTTATATTCCTAACAACAGAAGTGGTTGAGAGTCTTGAGACGATTCTATTGCCACTTTAAACGTTCGCTTTGATGTTACCTTGAATTATAGTAGTTGTGAACGACAGTTTGGAAATACTTCAAGCGCTTGAATGGAAATTATGTTTTTTTCTTTCTTTTGGGTATTGTTTTATACCCAGATTGACCCTGTATATTTAATTCTGAAAGGCTCTCATTAACCAGTTAATCTTTATTTTTGATTAAATTGCAGTTCTTCCCCAAAACTGAGAAGTATGTCTCATTATTTATGGGAGGTGATGAGGCAGAAATTGTAGAAAAAAGAAATAGCTTGCGCAAGCAAATTAAAGCTAATCTGATTGCTGCTGTAGCAAATGGGAAGGATTTGGAAGGTAGCTTCTGTTGTAACTCTTACAAGTTATTTTGCTTAAGCTAAAGAGTAACATATTTGTTACAGGAAACAGTTGACTTTATTTATCTCAACGGTATTCGTTGTAGGCATGTATCATACATTTCCAGGATAGCGAATTTCTCACCACTGAAAATATTCTTTAGAGCATATTCATAGGCTAAGCCGCTAAGCATTATGTTCCAACTTCCTACCATGCTGGATTAGCATCATCTAATGCCTCTAGTGATTTGCATTGTTTTAATACTGTCATTATCATCAGTTAAGAGTGCTGTTGGTTTTAAGCATTTGAAAATTAACCATGGTCTTGAAAAAATGAAATGGTGGATGATAAGGGAAGAACACTATATACCTGTAATTAGTGGGCAGTTATGAACATTTGTCCTGTATTGCTCATGATCGGTGAAGTAGTTCTTATAATATGACTTGAAAGTTATAGTGTATTGTTTTAGAAGTAAAGTGAGGGACAATAAACTACTGGACATGAGATGTTTGTTGATCAATAGGTGTCAGGTGAGCAGCATTATCAAACAATATCCTTTTGTTTTCGCCATACAAGAAATCTTTACTGTGTTGCAGTTTGGCCATTCCATGTCATAGTGAAGATTTCAAAATCTGTAGTCTTGCATGTTCATATCATGCGATAAATAGCGATAGTGTGTACAACTATCATATCTCTTTCAATCTATTATGTTTCAGTTTTTTGTTTGTTTTCCTTTTTACAGTAATGGAGTTCAATTTCATAGGCTTGAATTTGTGTAACAGAAACAGGGAGTGAGGATGATGGTCTCTTGGATCCCAGTGAGGATGATTTCTTCTTAAATGGGAGCTCTAGTGATGAGGCTGATGCAGATGATGAGTGGAGTGCAAGGTATGGATAAATCTCAAATTGATTGCATGTTTCATTTTTGTTTTGATATCCAGTGATCTCAGGGAACCTTTTTGTCCTTAATTCTCTAATGGCAACTGCAAGGATCCTGCTCTATCATGCTGTCATTGTGTTAAATCAGTGGATAGGCCATTATGTGGGATCACTGATGAGCCCACATTCTATGAATCTTGTTAGGTAGACAAATATAAGTAGTGTTTAACCATGAATGTGGCTCCTCATGTTTTGGGTTGTGGCGTGAGCCCTGTATTGACCTATTGGGCTCATGCCCATGGATTTTCATGCTGGATGTTTAGGAAGGACTGACATCGTACCGTCTTGAGATAATAAAACATTACTGGGTAACTGATTTGATGTTGAAATCTAAAACCATGAAATAAATAAAGATGGTTTTGGAAGAAAGGCTGGAAAAGAGCTTATTATTTAACCAAGAGAAAGCCTGTAAATATTGGAACAATGAGGACAAATTCCTAGGAAGTATTATTAGATCATAATCGTGCATAGATTTTGTCCATGTTCTCTGTTTCCTCTTGTATATGTTTGTGTTTTTATTTATGTTTGGTTCATTTGAGATTGCTTTTGACACTAATCAGCAAATTTCGATTTTAAAAGGGTAGATTATCAATATTGCCATGTAGTACTTCCTACGCCGAAATAAGCCTTTCCATTTTGCACCTCTCTAGTGTATACACCCAAATGCCTGAGCATATGTCTTGAACTCTAGTACCATGATTGCCTTCTCGACATCTGATTTCAATTAGCTTGAAGTGGTTCTTTTGTGGACGTTGCTGTAAAGCTCTTGATAATTTTGAAGTGGAAAACACACATCTATCATCTACCTATGACTACCATCCAAATGTCATCTAATTGAATGAAGAAAATATTTTCATTTGGTCTGCAGGGAGCAAGCATCTAGTGCCTCCGGTAAAGCAACATCCGGAATGTCCAGTGATGAGAGAAATCAGGTCTGTAATTTGTCGACTTAGTCATGTAAGTTATTATTTGTAAAGCTGATAGTTTTTCCTACATGACTGCGTGTTTATGCAGAGACAGATCTCAGCTCGTGCCCTGATGCCACCTCCTGGTCCATCTGGGAAGCCATTTTCGAGTTCAATTAAGAATAAATCAAGATATGCAGGATCTTCAAGTAAGAAATCGTACAATAGAACCGAAATATCCACATCCAGTAATACATCCAGTAGCGTTGGTGGATCTTCCTTTCGAAAGAGAGGCCCTGTGGATTCAACAACCACTGGAAACAGTGGTAACTTAAGCTCCAACTCAGATGCTAGGAAACCCAAACGAAAGAGGAGGCCCAAGAAGAAAAAGCAACAGGCTTCATAGTTGGGAATCTAATACCCTTTCACAATTTTCTTTTTGATGTTGCCATTCTTGCTGCACTATGATGTTATTTCAGATTTCGATTCCACATGTGCTCGAGCTGAACAATCTTGTTATCGTCAGGTTGTTCGTTTTACTATCCATAGTTGCAGTGTGAAGATTTGTACAACGCTTCTTTGTGTTGTGTTTCTTCAGAACTCCAATTTTTATCGTTATAAGCAAAAGGGGTTTATTTCTTTTAATATTTGAGGTAAAGAGGGCATCTATTTTTTTTATTTTCTTGATTTTTGAAATTTGTACTTCTCATTTCTTGTACTTATAATTTTCCTGGAAAATATTAGCACAGGGCTCTAAATAGTGGAGTATTTTATGTCACAAAGCTCAAAAGAATCTTGCACTAAAAACATTTCAATGGTGCTACTACTCTCTAGTTTCAATTGTCATTTAAGATAGTTTAATTTGTAAAGATTAGGAAGACATTTAATAGGTATATATAGAATGCATGAATATATCAGCCAACATTTTATATGCATAATTGTTATGCTACACTAAAATAAAATTTGACACAAATACAAGAATGTGAAGAGTTTGGAATAACATCATGAGCTCTTCTTGGTGAAAAAAAAAAATGACACATTTTAATTTCAAAAACACAATTACTTTTAAACACATGGAGTATATATCTTTTGTAGAATATATCCCAATGATAGTACTAATAATTAAATAATATCTACACAACAATATTAACGTTGCTTCAAATGAAAATTACTAATCTCTCTCATTCTTCAAAATATATCCACTTGTATTAAAATTATTTTCTTGAGTACCAAGTTGCTCTGCAAATCTTATACAGATAATGTGCATTTGTATAGTAATATTAAAATTATAAGAATCTAAGATCTGAAATTGGGTATAAAAATTTGAAATTTCAGACCACCAACGCAGTTAATCTACGTTCATTAATAATGATATCCTATTAAAGTTCTCTCTCTCTCGCTCTCTCTCTCATAACATTGATACCTTGTAAAATGACTAACAAAATAATCAAATAGTACAATAAGAACCATTCACTTGGACCTAAAAATCTGAGAGATATTTCAAAAAATTAAAATTCTGGCCTTGAGAGTTACACGCAGCAATTTGACGTGGAACATGATCATCTTAGGGATACCGTAATTGAGTCGAGTTGGCCTATTTGAGACCTGTCTTAAAAACAAGTCGAACTCAAACTTGCTTGAAGTTAATTGGTAGCTCGAGCTAGATCTCGACTTCAAACTCCTGATGATGAGTTTGAACTCAATAATACTACGATTTGATGAGTTGTAAATGAAGCATCAAACCTATGACAATTTATTATTTACATCTATATTTATGTGCTAAACATAGTTTTGTTTGTTCTCTAACTTTGTTTTCATTCACTTTTAATTTTTTTTGCTAAATTTTCAATGAATATATATTTAATAATTTTACAAATCTATTTGTTCTTATGTAGTTTAGAAATTGTACCAAAAATCAAGAGTTTATAATATTATTGGACTGAGTAAAAGACTAAAAACCTAAAAAAGATAGAAGATTAAATTTTTTATTTTAGGTTAACTGTTTACATATATCCAAGATTTTCAATTGAAATTCACACTATATATATATAACGAGTTGACTAGGGCCACTAGGCTCAGTTAGTATATATCCCATTTCCATATATACATATGTGGTCCATGTTGTTGCAGTCAAAGTTACAGCCTGGACTTGATCTCCTGTACCAACCCATATGATACTATTGTTCATCATTAATTACCAAATTGATCAAAGAGGTTAGTGGCCCAATTTACAACAAAATTATAATAACTAAACAATTTTACAATTCTATATAATAATTTATATTTTTCTACAACAAAATATAACATTTGTTACAAAACTACCACAATTTCTGCAAAAGCTTTTCTTGTCGGCCAACTTTTTCAACACTCAATCATAGATTGTAGGATATTGTGTCTTTGACCAAATTTTTTATTATTTGAATTGATTAAATTTAAATTTATACCCACCAAATTAAGGGTAATTCTATAATACACCAGACTCTCCACTCATTTTCAGCCATCAGATTTGAGATCATTAAAGTCAAGGTCAACTATGATCTCAAATCCAATGACTGAAAATGATAGAGTGTCTGGTGTATTAATACACCAGGTGTACTACATAAGGACCCCCAAATTAAAATCACATCAACCCTAATTAATACTACTCTGACTCACTTTTGCCCCACCTCAACCATATTCTCTCGTTCAAGCCCTCTTCCACAACAATTTTTTTTCCTCAAATTTCTTAGTGGATTCTCGGTAGATTGTCTGAATTTTTGCTAAGGTGGTCGCTATTCTCGGTTACTCGGCTAGGGCTGAAATTTCATCAAACAATGGGCGATGAGGTTAGCTTCGAAATTTAGTTTCAAAATTTAACTTATTATGGTTTTTGTTGAATAGATTGATTGTTATTCGAACAAGATTACTCCTAAAATATACTATGATATTGTTTGGGTTGATCGAGCCTTAGTAATTTTGGGTTAGCCGTGGCTGAAAATTAGAGTTAGCCGAGTTACCAAAATAGGGTTAGCCGTGTATAAAAATTAGGTTAGTCGAGTAACTAGTTTAGCATTAGCCGAGTTAGCTGTGGTCCAAAACTAGGGTTAGTCGAGTAACATCTTTAAAGGTTAGCTTAGTCGAGTAAAAAAGTTCAAGTTAGCCGAGTAACATGCTTTAAGGGTTAGCCGATTAAAATACTTTGGGTTAGCATAGTAACAAAGTTAAAGATAGCCGAGTAATATGTTTTAGGGTTAGTCGATTAACATCCTTAGGGTTAGCCGAGTAACAAAGTTAAAGTTAGTCGAGTCACATGTTTTAGGGTTAGCCGAGTAACAAAAATAAAAGTTAGCCGAGTAATATGATTTAAGGGTTAGCCAAGTAACATGCTTTAAGGGTTAGCCGATTAACAGCATTAGGGTTAGCCGAGTAACAAAGTTCAAGTTAGCCGAGTAACATGCTTTAAGGGTTAGCCATTAAAATTCTTTGGGTTAGCCGAGTAACAAAGTTAAAAATAGTCGAGTAACATGTTTTAGGGTTAGCCGATTAACATCCTTAGGGTTAGCCGAGTAACAAAGTTAAAGTTAGTTGAGTCGCATGATTTAGGGTTAGTCGAGTAACAAAAATAAAAGTTAGTCGAGTAACATGCTTTAAGGGTTAGCCGATTAATAAAAATAAAAGTTAACCGAGTAACATGTTTTAGGGTTTAGCCGATTACAACCTTAGGGCTAGCCGATTAAATAAGTTAAAGTTAGCCGAGTAATATTTTTTTGAGAAATTGAATTATTTTTTAACTATTATTATTCAAATACTGAAATATTAAATGTTGTTGTGGTATTTTCGCCGGTGAAATTTTATATATTATAATTATAATGAAATTTGTGTACTTGAATGTTTAAATAATTTTAGTGCAAGAATATGATAATACACAAAAAATACCTATCTGATCGTCAACATCTCTCGTATCGGGTTGTCCATGTGCTGGTTCTTCTGTTGGATTGACTTCACTGTTGTCACACCCTGGGGGAGGTATATTCAAGTCAAGAAACTCAAGATTATTGTAGTCAACACGACCGCATGATGATTCCCATGGTGCCCACGGTTCATTTGAAGACGGACCAACATAACTAGAGGGAATATCTCATTTCGAACAAAATTCTTCGTTGTTCTGAAGTCCAATGGGAACATTTGAAAATTTGAATTCATATTCAGTAGGATAAAAACTTTGACTGCATTCTTCATCTACCTGTGAACCTTGTTGTTGGGGATAAGACGACCCTGCTGATAATCCAACATCCATACTCTTCAAGGAAACAAAAACCATCAAAAAAGAATTATTTGTAGAGAAAACCAGTCCAAATCGGAATCATTCTTGATCTTTATCTTCTTCAATCTTCCATTATTTTCGATCAGTGTATGAATCATATATCCCCAACAATTCATATCAGCACAAACGAATCCATTAATGGAGGTCAATAAATCCCAATAACTAACTCTTTGAAGATAAATCAACTTTTGAGAACCATTGTCATATTGAATACCTTCCCAATGGCCTCCGAACCAAACCGCAATCGAGAAAGACATTTTTTTTTATTAATCTGAAAAACAAATGGAGTTGGATTTATTAAGCAAATTTCTGAGGGTTGAACGAGTCACTGATTTAGGGTTGAACGAGTGACTCAAGAGATTTGACCCTAACAGGTGACTAAGCTAACCTTAAGGAGATACTCGGCTAACCCTAAGGAAAGACTCGGCTAACCCTAAATAACTAACTCGGCTAACCCTAAAAGATGTTACTCGGCTAACTTTAACTTTTTTACTCGGCTAGCCCTAATGATGTTAATCGGCTAAACCCTAAAACATGTTACTCGGCTAATTGTTACTCGGCTAACCCTAAAACATGTGACTCAGCCACTTTGTTACTCGGCTAACCCTTAAAGGATGTTAATCGGCTAACCCTAAAACATGTTACTCGGCTATCTTTAACTTTGTTACTCGGCAAACCTGAAGTCGGCTAACCCTTAAAGCATGTTACTCGGCTAACTTGAACTTTTTTACTCGGCTAACTTGGCTAACCTTTAAAGATGTTACTCGGCTAACCCTAGTTTTGGACCACGACTAACCCTAAACTAGTTACTCGGCTAACCCTAGTTTTGGACATCGGCTAACTCGGCTAACCCTAAACTAGTTACTCGGCTAACTCTTATTTTTATACACGGCTAACCCTAATTTGGTAACTCGGTTAACTATAATTTTGTGACTCGGCTACCCCTAAATCTAGTTACACGGCTAATCCAAAATTACAGGGCATACCCTAAATCTATTACATGGCTAATTTATTTTAACTAGTTTAGGGTTAGCCGAGTTATATATACGAGATGGAAAAATTATTACGAAAATAATTACAAATCATATAAAATTAAAATAAGCTTACTTAATATTTCTTCCACTTTTTTTCTCTTATAATCCTTCAACTTTTGCAACTCTAAGGAAAAAAAATTACGAATGTGAGCAACAAATGAATCTTCATCACTCATTAAATAGATGAATTTTGCAATTTCTGTGCATCTCGTGAATGATAGTTCAAATCAATCTGAAAAGTAAAAAAATTCAGTAAAAATAAAATTCCAAAAGTAAATGAAATTTCCTGCAAAAGTAAATATAATTCAATTACTCAATCATTCAATGATTGTTAAGTTGGACTCGGTCATATTGATGTCAGAAAAGTATAACTCCTTATATTTTGTGGTAGAAAAGACAAAAAATTAAAGTACATGGTATTATATTATAACATTATATGTATTGTGGTAATTTGAGCTATATTTCCTCTTGATCAAATTAATATTATGAAATTTTTCCAATGACTTGGACAATAAAAGAATGGAATATTTGAAGTGAAGAAAACAATTAATGACACAAGATCATTGATACACGTAGGAGATATATCCTTGATTTTATACATGAATTAATTTCTTTGAAAACCAAAATTGTCTTAAGTATATATGCTTTGCTTTTCTGGATTTATTACAATCAAAACACTAGATTACATGATCTGAAAACCACCAAGGTTTTCAATAAAATTGCAAGAATTATATGAAGCTCAATTTCCCAGTTGATGTGAGGTGAAATTAAGAGCTAAATACAATTGGGGGAAATTCAAATCAAAATCTTGAATAATTAATCTTCGACAGCCCAAGCTGTGATTTGATTCTCTCTCTTCGTACCCTTCATCTTCATCTGCTGATGAGAGAGAAACACCAGACTTTTTCTGCACACACCACAAATCCTCCCAACTCATCAATCCTCTAGCTTAGATCTGATCCTTTCATTATCCTCACTCTCTTGCATGATGACATAAACATTCTGCACAAATTAAACAACCAACATCATGAGTACACAGGATTATGAGAGAGAGAGAGAGAGAGAGAGAGAGGGAGAGATCTAGAGAGAGAGAGAGGAACTTACTCCCAAGGAACATCTCCAACAAGCATCAAATCACCATCCTTATCTTCATACGCAGGTGCATATTCAGATCCTTTGTATCCTTCTCTCTCTGAGTAGTCACCTGATAAAGAAGAAGAAGATCATCAGAACCAGCCCAAGAGCAAACCCTAGAGAGAGAAAGAGAGATGTAGAGAGAGAAGGTGCATATATACCTATGGTGAGTTTGAACATGCTTTCCAAAGCCTTGAGAAGCTCTGAATATCCACTGTAAACCTTCAAATCAATCTTCCTCAGATAAGGCGCTCCATCCATGCTCACCTTCACATAGATCCCACACTCACTCTCCGCCGCCTTCTTCGCCGGAATATTGTTTTTCCGGTAAGATCTCACCGGCGGCCACCCAACAATCTGAGCCCTGCACCCATCAGACACGTTAGATTCAATCATACAACACACATACACACAGCCCACAAACCCTAAATTACCAAATCAATTAAAATGGGAAAACTCTTACTTGGGAGCAGGTGCAATTACATCCCGACCACCGGAAGAAACTCCGACGGTCCCAGATTCAGACAAAGATCGCTTGTTAGATTTAACCATGTCCAAACCCTCATTATCACTTCCTGGCAATCCCAATCTCAGCTCAGTCGCCTTCAAATTCAGAACGCTCTCCATTGCTATCAAGATTCTTCTCGAGGTGCAATAATCCGATGAATTGGTCTCTATTTCTTCTTCGAGGTCGATGGTCAAAATTGTTGATGATGGGAATAATGAAAAGATAGTTATATAGATGACAAGTATGGAGATGAAGAAGCGTGTGAAGAGGGGAGGAGGAAGAAGTAAGGAGAAAGGCAGGTAACGATGTCGGAAGCCATGGGAGCAGGTTTAAGACAAGAGATCCAGAGTTGGGGGGACAAGATAGGGACAACCTCAGCCGCCCATATGGAAG
Source organism: Scutellaria baicalensis (assembly GCA_005771605.1). Taxonomy (NCBI): domain Eukaryota; kingdom Viridiplantae; phylum Streptophyta; class Magnoliopsida; order Lamiales; family Lamiaceae; genus Scutellaria; species Scutellaria baicalensis. The sequence goes on from CM016728.1 coordinate 14,451,504, forward strand.
ACTTTTTCTCTTCAATCCAACGGTCCACATCTCTTTTAATACCAAACTCTATGTTCTATTTTAGCCACCCTATTTATTACTCCTACCAAACACACCCCCATTGTTAAATTCATTTTTAATCATTCTTATTATTAAAATAGTTTCACCTTAAATTTTATTTTGCTCAATTTCAACTAAAATTACTAGTTAATCACGTTTATGAAATAAACCATAATAAAAGTTATGCAAAAAAACTCATGTGAGACGGCCTTACGAATAGTTTTCGTGAGACAGATCCTTATTATTCATTAATTGAATCCATAACCACAATTTTCACATGAATCCCTAAATGTGGATTATGTATTGACTTGTCTCACGAAAAAAGATTAGTGAGACGATCTCTCACAAGACCAACTCAAAGTATGATATGATATCAATAGATATCTGTATGCATTCTATCAATTGTCTTTATATACTTCACTTAAATTAAATTAGATACAAATTGATTAGTGAAAATCTATCTATAATGAATTATAATTGAACATAAATACTATTGATCAGTAATCTTTTTAAGTTAATTTTTTACAAAATATATTTTAATCTCCTTCATCAAACTGGAGGGTTTTTTTTTTTTTTTCTTTTAAGTGATTCTTTTTCGAATCATTTGAATATTGATGCAACATATAGTACTATAAGGTATTGATTTATATAAGCCCCTCTAATTATTAAGAAAATAGGATTAATGATGAAAAAATGCAAATAATTATGAACTGATCGAAGTACTTTTATTATTACAATAAAAAATAACAAAGTATTTAATATGTGAAGATACTATTTGTCTGATATCTCTAGGACAAAGTAATATTACATATTTTGAGTTCTCTCTCCTTGCCTCTATAAAAATTATCAAAACAGGCCAAGAAATTCAATTTTAATTGCAATGATGTGGTTTACAACTTTTTTAAGAAAATAAAATAGAATAAATTAATCAATATCGTTAGGCCCTGGAGACATATAGTTATGGTCTGATACCTTCTTGTCATTTTTAATTTCTTCAATTTAATATTTCAAGATTTATTTTATGTTAAATATGGTGAAACTTATAAAAATTAGATATCTCTAAAAATTGGAAAATTATTAAAATTAAAATTATGTCATTTTTGTGGTAATTGATTTATTACATTTGGAAATATGTCTTAAATTAAGGATAATGTTTTGTTATAAAATGCAAATATATTTAATATCTAATTAAAGTATAATTGAAAATATTGATTAATATAAGTTAATCCAATTATGCATATATATATAGTTATATACCCACAAACTTATCCAATAATAGGGTATATCTTTCAGTTTAATTAGGTAATATATCAAATTTAAACTATTAATTAGAGTATTTGTTGTTATTATTATTGTTGTTATTAATGGAGGTGACATAATTAAATTAAAGTGGAATGATAGCTAGATTATATATGGAATTTGCCTCGTAAGATGGGGGTGCACAACAAACAAACAAACATGCCATCAAGTTTAGGCAACTCATACCTTGTTTCTTGTCCACAAATTAAATTAACACAAATAATTTGATTAATTAATTATGACGTTGGGTTGTGACAATGACTGAAAACTATAAGTCTAAAACATAGAAAAAATAAAATAATTAAATGACTAGTGTTTGGGATTTTTTTGAACTCCACTCATATCAATTCCAATTATAATTAATTCTTGCAAATTGTGGGATATTGATTATGTGAAATGTAGGGTTTATGATTTATCATCAAATAATTGATCTGATAAAATCATGCATTTTTATTCATCTATTTGAATTTTGTGACTTTTAATTATGATGGGCCTTTTTATTGGACATTTTATCCTTTTTATGTAAAATTTAATGAATAATAATTAGTCCAATTTAATATATTTTTCGAAAAAATAACAATAAAAGCATAAACGAACTCGAATAGGACTCTCTTAATAGTATAATTTCATGAGACAAGTAAATTAAATTCATATTCAAAAAATAAAAACCATCAACTTACAAAAATGTGTTCGAGTTGTAACTAATGATAAGATTTTATCTTATGAAAGTATATTTATCCTATGATCTCATACAGATTAATTATGATGTGTAAGTATTATGTATCATCTTTTTAATAATCAAAAGAGCAATATTGATCATTGATAATCTAATAATAAGAGAAAATATGGAAAATTTTGGCAACTGAAAATCATCCATGTTCTGTATGCTTTTATTGTTTGGAAAGTGTCCATAAAGCCTAGACAAGATGGCATATACAACTTGGATTTGTATGATAATGTTAGCAATTATATCTCTTGTCTTTCCAATTCACAAACACCACAAACCAGATCAAACATTGATCATTTATGTTTTCTAAAATTTCCTTTTTTTTTTTAATGAAATATATACAAAGGAGAAAAAATATATATTTATTTATGCATCTTTTGATCATATAATTGAATTAATATTGATGTGGTCGAACTGAGCACATTTGAACTATTTGAGAAACCGAACCGACTTGAAGACCAATCGACGCGAACAGAACAGAGAAGCAAGCAGAACATGTATGCGAACAGTAGAGTTCGCATTTCATAGAGAAGCGATGCGAACTGACTAAACTTTTTGGGATAAGAGGACGAACTGATCCTGAATATATGAAGCGAACTAATTTGAATTTGAATAACCGCCACGATCGCGGATATCTCGCCCACTTCCCACTTTTTTAGGAAAAGATCTAACTGCCACGTCCTTCAGGGAGTATTTATAACCCTTATTTTCTTGTTCTTTAACATTGAAAAATTACACAAAATCACTAGAAGAAAAATAACTATTAGCTTTTCCGAATCACTGACTTGAGCGTCGGAGTCTCTTCACCGGAAAAAATCTCCGGTGTTCTTTGTTTTGCAGGTATTTCTGATCGGAGAATTCTAATTTGCATCGGAGAAGAAGAAGATCCGAACAGAAACCAAATCAAATATTGATCTTGGAAATGAATACATGATTTTTTGAGTTATATATGGTCATGGACTATATACGTGGTTTCATTAATAACCGAACCAAAAAAACGACATATATCTAACACAATAACACGTTGTTTGGAATCAAAGGCATCTACTCATTTAATATAAATCTAATTCATGTCTTGTAATAAAGTTGTACATTAATATATCTTGCTTCACAATTTTACTCCACTAATCAAAGCTCCCGAATTTCCCATAACTTTCTCAACTACTACTTCCAATCTCAAAATAAATGTCTTTTAACAAGTAAAATTTGTCCCAAAATAAGTGTCATTTTTGTATACCAAGCATATTAACATACAATATACTAAAGTCCAAAGATGCTCATATTAATCATCTCAATTAAATGTGTTAAAGAGATAAATATCCCTCATTAATTAAACTTAAAAAGGGGTAGATTACATTTCTTAATTTATGGGCATAATTCTTAAACAACGTTTATTTTGAGACGGAAGTAATACTATATATTTAACCCGGGAATTATATTCCATCAATTTCAAAATAATTGTCGTTCCGAGATTTTAAACGTTATAGTAATTATTTCATCCATCCCAAATATTGTGCTTACTTTTATTTTCACATGGATTTAGAAAACATTTAAAATTTCAATCATGCTCTCATCTTTCATAAATTCTAATGCTGAATCAAACCTTTTATTTTTCAAAAAATGCATAGGGAGTTGAAGTTTGGTGATTTAATATACATTTAATTAAAGATATATCTGGAATTGCAAATTAAAACCATATTAATATAGTAACAAGCCAATTTTTGTAGGACGGATGAAAATAGTAAACAACCCTACCTTTGTGGAACGAATGAAATATAAAATATATACATAAAATGACTATAGTACCCAATATTTAATAGACATAATTAGTCTATGAGACTAAATAAAAATTGATAAGAAAAGAAGACGAGGGTAAAGATGTAAGAATATGATCATTATCTTTTCTTGGTAATCACAAATAAATTCAAAACAAATTCTATTTATAAAAGTGTATGAGGTATTCTAATACTAAATCTTTTAAACATATGAGGTATTCTAATACTAAACTTTTTAAAATATGAGGTATTCATGATTTAATCATCCTAACATTTCATTTTTATAAATGTGTCATTAATCTATAATTTTTTTTTTTTTTTTTGCAATAACATTATTGCAAAAGTCAAACTGTTAAGATGACAATCTTCACAATTTCATGTGAAATGTCTCAAATATGTCCCCATTATCCTTAACCATACTAAACATATAAATGTGCACATGAGTTTCTTGCAAAAATCAGAGGCAATATCACATTTTAAAGAAAATTAATATGAGTATGTTTATAAGAGTAGGTTTATAATTGGAATTAAATTAAAAAAAGTTTTGAGTAAATTTTATATTAAACTGTCTCACGGATCATTTTATGTGAGATGAGTTAACTCACAACCATCAATTCACAATTTACATATAGATTTATAAATTTTGATTTGGATAATGAGAAAAATTAATGCATCTCATAAAACGATCCGTAAAACCGTCTCAAATAAGTTTCCGGGAATAAAAGAGGGTCATTATTGTTGCACTAATCGGTGGGTATTTAAAATCTAGTGAAGTGAGGTGTCAAATGCATGTCTGGGCCCAGATCAAAATATATCCAGTAAAGGGCCCATTGTTGTTTGTGAAGCCCATATTACAAAGGGTCCAGTTAGCTGTTCCAATAATTTTCCTTCATTTATAATAAAACCACTACAAGTATAGAACTTCTCTGTATTACGAGTGCTTCTTAAAAGTATTTAAATTATTTTTTTTATAATAATAATAATAATAATAATTAGAGAGAGAAAGGGAGGAATTTGGAAAAGAAAATATTCAATTTTCAATATGTAAAGCTAATTGATATTCTTAGTAATAAATAAATAATAAACTAAGAACACATAAACTTATATGAAACAGTCTCACATAAGACTTTATGTGAGACATAGTTTTATATTACACCGATATTGACATATTGAATGGACTGATCGTTTTTATAATTCATATGAACTATATCTTAAGGTTTCACATAAGGTCTACTCAATTAGGAATATCATGAGCTACGTGGTTCCAGTAATATCATACCTTTATAAAATGTACATATTTTGAAGATCGAGTTCGAATGTAGCTTACAAGTTTTTTATTCTTTATAGTTTCTCTCCTCCACTTCTCTTAACTCATTAATAAAAATGATTACATAATATTATGTCCATGATTTAGGTTTGTTTTATCACATAATATGTATAATTTCATTGTATGGTATGGAGATTGTATATATATTTGTGTTTATAAATAGAAAAAAGAATGCAAGTATAGCCAAGTTATTTCCATTAGACAATGTCACCCATTAATTCCTTCTTGTTACATCTTCATTACATTATTGAAATTTAACTAATTTCTCTATTTTGATACATAATAATTGAATTCCTCAACTATTAATTTATTTGCATTCTTTTGTCCAACTCATATAACCTTCCAACCACACGTGTGCTGTCTGAAATGCGTGTGGGTCCGGAAGTTCACACGTAGGAAGTACGACATCGTTTGATTAGTTCGTTGTCATTTTTAGTGTCGTTTGATTATGTTGCCACCCTCTGCTTCTCAACACTTGCACCCACAATTTTTGGCTACTTGATCTTCTTGCCACGTCAACCACCTCATCACCATTCAATAATATATATATATACATACATACACACATATATATATATATCGCAAATGATGTTGTACACCAGGTGCACGGATCTGAGTTGGTGCAATTGGGGCGACTCGACCTGGATCCACGCACATGAGTTTTTTTTTCGCTTCAAACTGTTACTTTTATGTTGTAGGATGTGACTTTTATGTTATATAAGTGTGACTTTTTTATATAAATGTTATGACTTTTATGTTAGTAACTTAGGACAAAATGAAGATTTCAGGTTTTTTCGCTTCAGATTAAGACTTTTATGTTGTATTGTTGTGACCTTTATGATTCATAACTTTGAAAAAAAATGGAAATTTTCAAAATTCAGCGCATTTTAAGGATGAATATAGGTGCAGCTAATATTACATAAAGGTAAATATGAAATTCTTCCTTTTTTTTTTCTAAGTTAGAGTATATAAAGGTCATTACATTTATATATAAAGGTCACACTTATATAACATAAAAGTACCAACCTGAAGCGAAAAAATAAAATTAAAAAAAAAAGTACACGGATCCGGGTCGACCCGGACCCGACCCGAATTATATGTGCACCAGTTGCACAGGAGACTAACTCTATACATATATTAATATCATTTATGGGTTCGAGATTTTGGTTTATTTTGAATATATATAATGTAGCATCTTCAAATATGATATTTTTAGACCATGTATACACATTCATGTCACAAAAAAATAGACATAAATATAATAAAGAAAGGTGTAAACGGATATTAATGGGTCTTGAAAACATGGATTAAAACAATAGATGACGAATGTAGTAGTGGAAGGATGACGTGGTGGGAGATTCACTATATATATACTCAGTCCAATTAGATCTTTTTTTGTATGATATAACTTTATAACATAGCTTTAACAGGTTTCGGGAAATGTATATTTTGTCGTTAGTAATTTTTATTTATTCTGACGATTTTAAACATGGAATGAAATTTACTAATTTTGGGCTTTGAACTTTGATAGTGATGCCTTTAAGAAGAGAATGTTGAATGTGAAGGCAGTTGGAGATTTAAATGTGACTTTTATTCTCTTCATCAATGTAGTATTAATCTATGGTCACAGAATACAACGTTTAATCGCGTGAATGAGTTTGATTTATAAGTTTATGTATTTCAAAATTGTAACACAAATTCAGATAAAATAATTAAAAGTTCTGATCACATATGTAAAATGACCATAAAACCTTCCTTAAAATGCGAAAAACTAAATTCTTTTATAATAAAAAGAGACTGATAAACCAAAACAATTTGTTTTATTAAGCGACAATTTCTTTGCAAAAATAATTTCCAAACTATAAATACTTAAAATAGAAAGACCCTTTGATTCATGGCATTATAAATTTGAAAGAAGAACTGAATTTGGGCTCTATGGCTTTACAATGACGTATGGGCCTAATTGCTTTAAATGTTTTAAATTCGAAATAGAGAGTCTATTTATACTCATCAATGTTTTTAATGCATGAAAAAGATTTGGTAGTTGAGGATTGAGATTTAAAAAATAAAAAGATTAATAATCTCTAGAGTACATGTGATTTAAAATTTCTTTCTTTTTCAAAGAATTGATTTAATTAATATTTGAATATCGGAGTCGATTAGCAATAAAAGGTGGTAGAGAATAATGCCCGGTTGGACCAAAGAAGAGGATAATATCGCCATCCTCATAATAAATTGTCATTGTCATTGTCATCATCATATTGTTATTATTAATTATCCAAAAATCTAGATCATCTCTATTTTAATTTTTTTTAAAGAAAATTGAAAAAATAGAGAATATGATTAAATTACGTAACAAAGATTGAATGTGATAGGAGAAGAGGAATGTCATGGCAACAGTTGTTCTCTGTTTGGTCCAACAATAATTGGATTGCAATATTTGTAAATTAAATAGGTTTTATGGCATAGAAATGGACTCTTAACTCATTTAGGACCAAACCAGTCCTTCTCATGATTCGGCCCACAATTATGTCATTTTTCAGACACTTCATTTCCGCTATTTCCAACATTTTCTTTTTAAAATTTTATTTCGATTGTTTCACATGAAATTTATTCTTTATAATAACATATACTATCGATCAATATATATTTGAAATTAATATTATATTAGACCACACTATTAATATATATTAATAAGGTTAAGTGTCAGAAAAGTATAACCTAAAATCGCATTGTCATTTTAATCAAATTTATCACTTTTTGGTCAAAGTAATACAATCTTTAATTCTTTATACATCTAATATATTTTTTGATCTCAATTAGAAAAAAAAAAAACAAAAATGCAGATATGCCAGCAGCTCGAGCATGTCAATTGTCAAATATACAGATTTCAACTTCAAGAATTTTGTAAATCGAATGTACTGTTTTAAATGAATCGAGGTCAAAATACATAATATATAAATTTTTTATTATTTTGATCAATAAATATAAAAATGATAAGTTGAGTAAAAATTGAAATTTTTTCTGATAATTAACCCCATATATTATAGAGCAAATGGGCCGAATTACACAAAATTTTTTAAGGATTTGACTTTTCTAACATTGTATATAAGGAAATGTACTTTTCTACCACAAAATATAACAAAGTTACCTTTTCTACACTATTTTGACTCGGTCATGGAAAAATCATCAAGTAATGATTGCTTGATGATATATTCAATTTTATTTATACTTATTTAACAATTGTTTTATCCAAATACTGTAATTACAAATTTATTTGCTCTTTTTATTTATTCTCTTGTATTTATAGTTATTTAACAATTGTTTTATCCGACAACTGTAATTAGTAAATTTTTATAATTTCTAATTCATAAATTATGGTTCGATTAATTAGTACGAGAACCACTATAATATGTTAATCGAAGCAAAATAATTTATACTTAATTTAATAGAAATACTGAATATAATTTAGGTGGTTCGAGTGGCTCGATCACTAGTTCAAAAAATAAAAAATTTACAAAGTGATCGAACCACTATGTGAAATTCATAGTGGTTCGATCACTAGTTCAAAAAATCAAAAATTTCCAAAGTGATCGAACCACTATGTGAAATTCATAGTGGTTCGATCACTAGTGTAAAAATCAAAAATTTTCCAAAGTGATCGAACCACTATGTGTTTCACATAGTGGTTCGATCACTATTGAAAAAAACCAAAATTTTCCAAAGTGATCGAACCACTATGTCAAATTCATAGTGGTTCGATCACTATTGAAAAAAACCAAAATTTTCCAAAGTGATCGAACCACTATGTCAAATTCATAGTGGTTCGATCACTATTGAAAAAAATCAAAATTTTCCAAAGTGATCGAACCACTATGTCAAATTCATAGTGGTTCGATCACTAGTGTAAAAACCAATTTTTCTAAGCATATACATATGTACTTATACAACTGTGTTTCAAGGTCGCGCCAAATACGTAGGGCACCTCCTCTTCGTATGTGAATCAGAACCGCACAATGAACATGTCTTTTTTTTCCTCCTCGTAGGTACGTGACCACTATTGATAGGATCATCCTCCTCAAGCTCATCCAAAATAGGGTGTGAACTTTCGGGAATGTACTCCGTACAGGTAGCCCTATTGTGACCAGCTCTTCCACATCGTCCGCATGTCCCACTCCTTCGAGGAGGTCCAGTAGAATGTTCACCCGTAGAAGGTATACGGGTACTTTTAGGTCGACCGGCCTGTCTTGGATTCTCTGGAGCCGTACACAGTTGTAGATGAACGACATCGTGTTGTTTCCAGTATTGTGGCTCTTGTACAGGCATAACCTCGGCGGCCCACATTCCCCTCAACCATCCGGTCGTGTAATAAGGCGACACGTAATTGATCACCGACCGTTTCGTAAAACTGTGAAACCAAACAAAAATCAAGAGATGGGATGGGCGAGAGAATTGTAGTCAAAGATCAAAAAGTGGACTGACCTGATGGCAGCACATGCGTGTGAGCAAGGAATTAACTCGCTTTGGAACTCCCAACATGTGCACATACGGTGGTCCAAGTCCACCACATGGAGTTTACCATTGGAAACAACCTTGAATTTATTTCCCCCAAGTTCAGAGACATCCATTTGTCGACCAAGCCGCTGCCGCTCGATTAACTTGTCGTGAACGTTCTTCGTAAGAGGGTGATCCCTTTCGTCCGCCGTTTGTCTCCGTTTGACAAACCATTTTTCCATAATCCGTCGAGCAGCCTCTAGGAAGGAACAAACGGGCAACTTTCTTGCCCAAACGAGGCGTGCATTCCAAACCTCCGCGGCATTCGACGTCATGAAACTGTATCGTCGTACTGGACATTTTACGCGTGACCACCTCGTTTCTTGGGCGTTCTGCAATGTATTGATTGCACCCATCATCAGACTGTCACGTAGGGCTGACATGTACCTGTTTAAAAAAACAAAGAACACTTTACGTCAATTTGTTATTTATGAATACGTAGTGCAAATAATTATATGGGGATAAACTTACCCATCGAACTCATTTGGATCATAACAGTATGCAGCTCTTTGGAACAGATTGACCAAATGCGACCCATGTTTGGCCAAATGTTGTCTAATATGGTAACAACATAGTCCATGCGTGGCCTCAGGGAAGTTCTCATGTATCGCATTACTTATGCTTGCGTGTTGATCAGAAACGATGAGTAGGTCGTCAGGGCATCCGAATGCTTCCCTAACATGCTTCATGAACCAAGACCATGACTCATCATTCTCGATGTTTCCAATTCCAACTGCAAGGGGGAAAATTTGGTCGTTCCCATCTTTTGTCACCGCGACAAAGCCAATACCTCTGTATGAGCCTTTCAAGTGACAACCGTCAACAACTATAACCGGACGACCGTAATTTCGAAATCCAATGATTGAGGCAGCCAGGGCAAAAAACACGAACTTGAATTTACCGGACGAGTGTGTTTCCAATGCAGTGTAAGTTCCAGGATTGGCATCCACCAACTCGAGCAAATACAGCGGGAGCAAGCAAAATGACTGTTTCGGATCGCCGTACGCCTTGTACATAGCGTGACGTTTCGCCCTTCTTGCGACTTTGAGGCTGAGGTTCAGGCCGTATCGTTGACCCATTTCTTGAATCATAGCCCTCGGCACAAGATTGGAATTTTCTTTTCTGGCTTGCTCGACGTAGTATTCACCGATCACCGAGGAAGGGATTCTGCGGGATGCGCGGGTGTTTAAGTCATGCTGACAACTATGCGGCACTACAGCCTTGGAGATTTTCCAGATCCCGTGCTTGGAAGATGAATTAAGTACGAATCGACATCCGTCGTGGTTGCATTTCACATTCCACCTGTGCTTATCCGAATATAGGACCCGATATTCAACTTGATTCACCAAATGGTACATCCCGACTGCATTTTTTAAATCGGATTTACTGTTATACACCGAGCCTTTTTGAAGTCCATGAGGGACATGTAAAATCTCCCCGGATTCTGGCTCGTCAAATCCGTCCATATCGGGAACATACCATTCCGGCTGCATTGTGTACTCACAAAATTCCGCAAACGCCTCGCGCTGCTCATCATCCAACGATGCGTCAACATCTTCGTCTAAGGTAAAGCCGTCTTCTCTATCTGATGTCAAAATGTGGACATTACAATTAATAGATTGTGATTGGGGAATTCACAATAACTCTGTACTCACATATCCGTTATGTAAAAGTAATTACCTGCTTCAACGTCCAAATCAGCGGAATTTCTGTGTTCTCCATGGAGCGGTTCACCTTCCTCGAAAAAGGCAGCAGGACTATTCAGGTCGAGAAACTGAAAATTATTGTCTCTCCCCCATGATGATGACCGGTGTGCCCAACGCTCATTCGAAGACGTACCGGCTTCAGTGGTTTGATTCCGACAGGCCAAATCCCATTTCGAAAGGAATTCTTCGTCGTTATGGAGTCCAGTAGGGACAGGTACAGGGCTGAATTCATGTACAGTGTTCACATTATAGGTTGAAGTACTTCCAAAGTCGAACGGAAACCAGGAAGGCTGAGAACTTTGATTTTCATGGTCATCCAGTGAAGCTTGCTGATCCTGATAGGACGATCCCGCGGATACTCCAAGATCAACCCTGGTCAACGAAACAAAAACAACCAAAAGAGAGTCATCTGAATAAAAAACCTCTTCTAAATCAGAATCAGTCTTGATTTTCTTTTTTTTCAATCTCCCGTTACAGTCAGTTAGCGCATGGATCACATATCCCCAATAATTTAAGTCGGCAAGCACGATCCCATGAATCGAGGTCAATAAATCCATGTACGTGAGTCTTGGAAGACTGATCAACTCTTGGGACCCATTTACGTACTGAATACCTTCCCAATGACCTCCGAACGAAACCACCACCGAATAAGACATTTTCGATAATATGATCTGAAAATGTATCCAAATTAGAATTTTGAAAACATTCGATATAAAAAACCAAAGAGAGATAACTTACTTGATAATTCTTCAAATACTTCAAATTCTTCACACTACTATCACTCACGATTTTGTGCTATTAGTGTTGGAAACTCATTCTCACTTAAATAGATGAGTTTTGAGCAACCCGTGAATGAATGTTCAAATCAACATTAATTCTACCACGTGAACATCTTGACTATGGATTGGTATTGATTTCAAATAAACTGTGACAACAAACATCTGAACATTTACTGTGAAACGTGAAAATTAAAGTGAATAATACTGTTAATTACTAGAAAACAAAATTTATATGTCGGTAACCTGAGAAACACTATTATTCGAACCACTATGAAGTAGTGAAAGTGGTTCGATCACTTTGTAGAAATTTTGATTTTTTGAAGTAGTCATCGAACCACTATGAATGTCACATAGTGGTTCGATCACTTTGGAAAATTTTGGATTTTTTGAAGTAGTGATCGAACCACTATGAATTTCACAAAGTGGTTCGATCACAACTTCAAAAAATCAAAATTTTTACAAAGTGATCGAACCACTATGAATGTCACATAGTGGTTCGATCACTTTGGAAAATTTTGATTTTTTGAAGTAGTGATCGAACCACTATGAATTTCACAAAGTGGTTCGATCACAACTTCAAAAAATCAAAATTTTTACAAAGTGATCGAACCACTATGAATGTCACATAGTGGTTCGATCACTTTGGAAATTTCTGATTTTTTGAAGTAGTGATCGAACCACTATGAATTTCACAAAGTGGTTCGATCACAACTTCAAAAAATCAAAATTTTTACAAAGTGATCGAACCACTATGAATGTCACATAGTGGTTCGATCACTTTGGAAATTTCTGATTTTTTGAAGTTGTGATCGAACCACTATGAATTTCACAAAGTGGTTCGATCACAACTTCAAAAAATCAAAATTGTTACAAAGTGATCGAACCACTATGAATGTCACGTAGTGGTTCGATCACTTTGGAAATTTCTGGATTTTTTGAAGTAGTGATCGAACCACTATGAATTTCACAAAGTGGTTCGATCACTTTGTAGAAATTTTGATTTTTTGCAGTTGTGATCGAACCACTATGAATTTCACATAGTGGTTCGATCATTCTGGAAAAATTTTGATTTTTTGAAGTAGCCACTGCATGGATGAATTTGACATGATAATACGAAAAATACATATGTATACGGTAATCAAGAAAATCAGGATCTGCATATGCATTCGTTCATACATGATAATACGAAAAATACACTGCTAATCAAGAAAGTCGGGAGCTACAGTGTCCTCGGAGGTGGAGTACTTGTAAACTGCTAGGGCCATATCTCTCCGAAGAGCATCTATGCCCTTCTTCTTGGTAAACTTCGGGCTAGGGAATGTATTCGTGATCATGCTCTCTGCTGTAATCAGACTCCAGGGCCCACAAGATATAGGATCCTGCTGCTCGTAACACTTGTTATGACCCACCGTGCCCAGTTCCCACTCAATCTCAGACCCTTGAACCGGAACATGTCCAGTCCCACATCGTCTGGACTCCTGATAAAAACCGGCTTTGTCCAACACCTGAGGCAAAAGACGACGTATACCAAGAGTCTGATTACAGCGCAACGCCATCACCTCGTCCGTGTACGCATGTCTCATGCTGTCGAACAGAGTAAGGGAGCAGCGTCTGAAGTCAATGAATGCAGTGACCCAGTGCCCGTTCAGGTTAAGAACAGTGACGACCTGGTGAATCGATGATGTGTACATTACGTTGGTATAGAATATTGTAGTGTACATATTGTTAATAAGGTAAAATACGTTGTGCAAAAAAGGAGACTTACGCCCAAATCAAGTTTGGCCCACTCCTTCACTTCCCCCCACCGCGGCTTCAGTCCCAAAACGTAGTGGATGAGTCTCGTTAGGGACGTGAACGTGAAATCCTCTGGATAATCCCGTTCAGCGTATTTCTGCTCATCAGACTCTCCACGGTGGCGTTCTGCCCAAATACCCTGAGCCGCAATCTGGATTTGTAAAAAAACAAACCACATGCTCAGAGGTGAGGCCATGGACCGATCATAAAGTAAATATTGGTGTTAGTCAATGAATCGATGGACTCACCCCGAATCCAGTGTCGATAATCTGAAGACTCTGCTTGAAATCTTCGTGTACACCAAGAAATTCTGGGGCACTCTGCAGAATCCCGAGGTACGCATCCATGTGCTGTCACGAAGTCAAATCAATTAATAAAGTCACAAAAAAAGTTAAACAAATATTTGATCAAAGAAGTTTTAAACTTATGATTCAAGACTAACCGAATTGTCCATAGCTTGTTTAACGTTGATGAAATGACAAAACCAGGAAGGGCCCACAGCCACACCAATGCCCACATTCCGCCTGCAAGACAAGACATTGTACATAAGTGATTGGTATTGAAACTAGAAAACGATTAAAAACACTTACTATGATAACAAAACACTTACTTCTCAGCAGACCGATCATCTCTGGCACAGTACGCCCGGAAATCCGCCAATTTCGTCTTCAGTCTTCTACTAGGCTCATTCCTGAGGAAGGGACTGCGCACATGCTGAGACGGACGACGCTCCCTCTGTGCACGGGCCGGCCTACTAGTGGACGGTCTACGCTGGACCGGGGTCTCCACCTGTCGCTCGGGAGATGCTGCACTAGATGTGGAAATATGAGCACCCCCGAGCTCGGACGGGGTAAACTGTACGGGTGTCTGCAGAGTGTACCTCATAGCAGACGGAGGCTCGCTGGCAACAGATGTAGGGGGATCCATCTGTGCAGCTGTCTCTGGATCAACTGCAGGTACACTCTCTGACGGCCATGGAGCCCATTCATGATGTGGCCTAGGCAACTGATACCAAGCTGGCTCTGTGGACGATCCGGACGGATAGAACATCTCGTGATAAGAAGTCCTTGGGGGACTTTGATGCCCGTATCCGAAGAAGCTATCAACGTACGTCTCTAATCGCTGAGCTTCTGAGTCCACGTACTCCCGGAGTTGCCTCTGCTGCTCCTCGAAGGCCCTACTCTGCTCGTCGTAACGAAGGGCCTCGGCATCCACGTACTCCCGTAAGGCCCTATTCTGCTCGTCTAATCTACGGGCCTCGGCATCCATGTACTCCCGTAAGGCCCTAGCCTCCTCGTCACTGCGACGGACCTCTGAGTCCACATGCTCTCGGAGTTGCTGCAACTGAGTACTGACCTGGTCAATTCTCTCATCAACATAACCGGTCATCCGAGGAAACCAGGAATCGGGAGCAGACTCAGGCTGTGGAGCATCAGCTGCAACTGGGATGTCGGACTGGGCCCTTGGCCTTCTGGAAGAACGAGCAGGCCTCGAAGTGGATGCACGAGTGGGCCTCGAAGTGGATGGACGATCGGAGTCGGGCTCAGCCTCTGACTCCACGGGGTGCGTAGCTCGTCCAGATTGTGTTCGCCGACGAGCCACTGCACCACGTAGTGGACCATAACGAGGTGGAGGGGGCTGAACGCCTGTAAATATGTCGCCGTCGACACCCATCATGTACGGCTTCACCCACTCCTCCGGTGTCGCATCAAGGGACTCGAAGCACTGAATACCCTGTTTTACAAGTCCCCAATTTCAGGTTATATTTGATCAAAGAAGATTAAAGAACAAACGAAAGAGTCTAGTGTAAGAAGACAAGGGTGATGCAAATACCTGACCGTCCAGCATGGTCGACAGATCAATCTCCGCCACCTTGAGGGACCACTTCAAACACCGAGGCATGGACAGGGGCGTATCCAACCGGCGCCCGGCGAAGGTGGACGTGAATGGGATCGCCTCAAGTGCCCATATCTGTAATTTTTTACAGGACGTAATTTATATGTTATTGAAAAAATTGAAAAACTTATGAATTAATGTAAATGAAATGAACACTATGAAATTTACCAGTAGGGCTGTCGAGAATCCATAGAAGTGGTACTTCCACTGTGTAGTACGTCCATGTGGGAATTCAGTGGGAACCTTGTCAATGTACCTTAACAGGTTCAGATATGAGAACTTGCCCCATGGGAAATTCTCCCACTGCTCATCATCCTCGACAAGAACCCACACCCAGGGCTCCACGACAGACTTGCCCGCATCCACGCCCATAAGTATGCACTGCAGTATCAGGATCTTCGCAATCCTGATACTGTCCTGTCGAGAATGTCTCCACTCCCCCTGGGTGAATCGTTCTAGTAGCTCGTTCACCTTCACTCTGGACGAACCACCGTGAACTCTATAATAGAGTGAGTCCTCGTCTGGATGGTGGACTGCCGAAGGATTAAAATCGGAAGTGCCGAAACGTAACCCAGTAACCAGTGCGAACTCCCTCTTCGAGAACCGGCACAGGCGACGGTCTCTCCCAATATGGAACCATCGCTCATCAGCTGGAACGGGTCCCTTATGCACCTGGCGTGTCATAAGGGCATGTAGAAACTGCTTGCTGATCGTCCTTTCGGTTTCCCACAGCAGGAAGTGTCCAAAACACGTCCCCTGAAACTCCTGCACACAGTCCGGTCCTAGGCTACGCAATTCTGCCTTGATCTCATCAATGAGGCTCAGACGAACATAGCCAACTACGTAGGCTATAGTACCCTGTAAAGCCTCGCGTACCCATACCGGCTCGTACTGTATATCATTAAAATTCAATCAGTATACATTCAAGTAAATATATATATATACAAATCGAATTTTCAACATTCAACAACAATTCAACATTTGCAATTTTCAACATTCAACAATTCAAACACCCAAACTTTTGCAACAAGAATCGGCAATTTTCAATTCGAATCAAGAACAATAGTGCAAAAAATTTAAAACAAATAATGAACAATTCGAATCAAGAAACCCGTATCTAAATCAAAAAATTCAAAACGTGCAAAAAAACAATAAAGCCTAATTGCAATCATTACTCAACAAATTAAACAATTCAAAGCTAAAAATCCCAACACCCAATTTGAAACATACTTCAACAAGTCAAACAATAGTGCAAAAAATTTAAACCAAATATTCAACAATTGGAATGAAGAAACCACACCCAATTCGAACCATACTTCAACAAGTCAAACAATAGTGCAAAAAATTTAAAACAAATATTGAACAATTCGAATCAAAAAAACAATAAAGCTATAAATCCCCAAGTGTTATGAATCAAAAATTCGAACCAAAAAACCAATAAAGCTATGACTCAAAATATTCGAACCAAAAAAACAATAAAGCCTAATTGCAATCATTACTCAACAAATTAAACAATTCAAAGCTATAAATCCCCAAGTGTTCGAACCATACTTCAACAACTCAAACAATGGTGCAAAAAATTTAAAACAATTGAACCCATGGACCCTAAACCGAATGTATTCAAAAAACCCAAAGTAATCAACAATAGTGCAAATCTATTCAAAAAATTCGAACCATAAAAACAATAAGAGGCCTAATTGCAATCATTAGTCAACAAATTAAACAATTCAAACACAATTCAAAAAATCTCAAAAAATTCGAACCATAAAAACAATAAGAGGCCTAATTGCAATCATTAGTCAACAAATTAAACAATTCAAACACTATTCAAAAAATCTCAAAAAATTCGAACCATAACAACAATAAGAGGCCTAATTGCAATCATTAGTCAACAAATTAAACAATTCAAACACTATTCAAAAATTCTCAAAAATTCGAACCATAAAAACAATAAGAGGCCTAATTGCAATCATTAGTCAACAAATTAAACAATTCAAACACTATTCAAAAAATCTAAAAAATTCGAACCATACCAAATTAAACAATTCAAACACTATTCAAAAAATCTAAAAAATTCGAACCATACAAAACCATAAGAGGCCTAATTGCAATCATTACTCAACAAATTAAACAATTTAAAGCTATAAACATCAAGTGGTTCGAACTATACTTCAACAAATCAAAGCAAAAGTGTAAATTGGAACATACCTCATCACCCATTGCTAAATCCCTTCAAGATTCAAACGGAGTTGCCAAAAATCGATGGACTCACCAAAATGCAAAATTTAACACCTAAATACAAGTTCCAATTTTATTAAAACAAAAGACTTCAAAATAATTTAAACATTTTGAAGTATTAATCGAAAGACATGTACAAAAAAAAAAACTTACCAATGCACTTCAATGTTTGAAAGAGAGAAGAAGAGAGAAGAAATTTGAGAGGAAAATGGAGGATGGAGGCGCAAATGGGGGAGAAATAGTGCTAGGGTTTGTATTTATTTTGGGGTCAAAATGTAATAAGAGGAAAATGGGGGATGGAGGCGCAAATGGGGTGAAATAGTGTTAGGGTTTGTATTTATTTTGGGGTCAAAATGTAATAAAATTTCTTTTTCAGGGGTCAAACTGAAAATATTCAAAAATCCATTTTTTTCCAAAGTGATCGAACCACTATGAATTTGACATAGTGGTTCGATCACTTTGAAAAAAATGGTTTTTTACACTAGTGATCGAACCACTATGAATTTGACATAGTGGTTCGATCACTTTGAACAAATTTTGATTTTTTTCAATAGTGATCGAACCACTAGTGGTTCGATCACTTTGAAACATTTTGATTTTTTTCAATAGTGATCGAACCACTATGAATTTGACATAGTGGTTCGATCACTTTGGAAAATTTTGGTTTTTTACACTAGTGATCGAACCACTATGAATTTGACATAGTGGTTCGATCACTTTGAAAAAATTTTGATTTTTTTCAATAGGGATCGAACCACTAGTGGTTCGATCACTTTGAAAAATATTGATTTTTTTCAATAGTGATCGAACCACTATGAATTTGACATAGTGGTTCGATCACTTTGGAAAATTTTGGTTTTTTTCAATAGTGATCGAACCACTATGTGAAACACATAGTGGTTCGATCACTTTGGAAAATTTTTGATTTTTACACTAGTGATCGAACCACTATGAATTTCACATAGTGGTTCGATCACTTTGGAAATTTTTGATTTTTTGAACTAGTGATCGAACCACTATGAATTTCACATAGTGGTTCGATCACTTTGTAAATTTTTTATTTTTTGAACTAGTGATCGAGCCACTCGAACCACCTAAATTATATTCAGTATTTCTATTAAATTAAGTATAAATTATTTTGCTTCGATTAACATATTATAGTGGTTCTCGTACTAATTAATCGAACCATAATTTATGAATTAGAAATTATAAAAATTACTAATTACAGTTTTCGGATAAAACAATTGTTAAATAACTATAAATACAAGAGAATAAATAAAAAGAGCAAATAAATTTGTAATTACAGTATTTGGAAAAAACAATTGTTAAATAAGTATAAATAAAATTGAATATATCATCAAGCAATCATTACTTGATGATTTTTCCATGACCGAGTCAAAATAGTGTAGAAAAGGTAACTTTGTTATATTTTGTGGTAGAAAAGTACATTTCCTTATATACAATGTTAGAAAAGTCAAATCCTTAAAAAATTTTGTGTAATTTCGGCAGCCCTCTCATATATTATATATATATAATATATATCATATATGTTAAATACTATATTGAAGGGGTGAGGTAGACATTCCGGAGGGTTCGACTCTTCCTTCTCATATTTAATCAATCATACAGAGGATTTTCACTATATATATATTTTTAGGATCGTCTCATAAGAGTTTGTATATTCTTTTATATCATAAATGTTTATGAAAAAGGAAAGAAACATAATCAGACATTAATTATTTGATAATATGTGTCATTGAACGTGTGACTTAATTAGTGAGTTTGGGCATAATTAGGACCACTAATCAAACTAAAAATAATGGATTTAAAGAAGGAATATATATATATATATATATATAAAATATATTAATAATAAAGTAGACCCAAAAAGGGCAAACCTGTCATTTAGAGAATAGAAAATGAAGTGGAGAATTTGGTTTGATAGAGAAAAGATCTTTAGAAGATCAATCTTAGCCGCAACCACACTTGTAAAGGTGATTCACCTCATCTTTTTGGAGCCCCAAATTTATTTTTAAAACACACATGATATTCAATCAAAGTCTTTTTTATATACACTAATATATATGCATGTTATAAATAAAATACTATTTCTGCATATAATTAAATGTCGCTTAAAACTATTTTATGAAAATAGAAAAATATATTTAATATGTAGCCTTAATATGTATAAAATTACTATATTATCCAACCTCCCACTAAATAAAAGTTATCTTTTACAAAAATGATGGATACATTGTCATTATAAAATGAGTGAATGCAATATAAAATATATTAAATTTGGGGTGGCATATAAATTTGATTAAAATGGTGAGCAATTCAAAAGTTAATTTGATTTTATTTAGTTAGTTAATTGTACATATAAAATCTAGAATCATACTCAAAAACTTCACAGGGGACAGATGCTTTTAGAGCATCTCCAACAGTGCGTCATCACAATTTGATAGCGTGTGTTCTTCATCTCCAACAATGACTTAAACTTCTGCGCCAACTCATCTCAACTGCATGTTTTACGCCAACTTTCCACACGTCAACTCCTGTGCCAAGTTAGTTTCTTTTCTTTTTCTTTTTTATTTTCATGTTAAAAAAATTAATTATAAGGAATATTCTGGAATATTCTTTTTTGATGCAGAGAATAATAAAGATTATTGGACATCATTAACAGTTATTATATAAAAATAGTGTAAGATTAACAATAAAATCATGTACACTGTTGGAGATGTCTATAGCAAGGTTCAACCCCCTTTTCCATTAAAATCATATCTAATATCTTGTCAACTTTTCAACTTATCTTTTTACATTGTCACAAACTATTGTAATATATATATATATATATATATATATGTATATATAGTTTGATTTGATGAAATTTTGCACATCCTTTACACAACCTGTCGAATCAAAGTATGACCCTCATTCATCACATTCCAAATCAACCATATTTCAAGAATCTCACACCTTTTGATTTCTTGTATTCATAGATATTAACAAAATTTGAGATTAACTCTTGTTATTTAGAAAACCATAACCCTTATAGCTTTTACCATTAATGCACATATATCTTAACGATTTCATTTATGTGTAAAAAAGTGATAAAAAAGATTCTAACATATTCTTCTTTTCACCAAAGGAAAATTCGATCGTTAATTCAGCAAATTAATAGTAAAACAACTAATAGAGATGGCCAAAGCAATAAAATTTAAGATGGAATTTTCAATGAATGAAAAATTTATGACAAAAAAAAAAGAATAAAAAAAGTTGATTAGTGATGATTAATGGAATTATGAATGAATGAAATGGACCACAAAAGCGTGTGTTAGATGGGAAAATAAAGAAGCAAGGCAATATATTTTGAATAGGTTTAAGACATTGGAAGCAATGAGTGGGATGAATGGGGGCCCCACCAATGCATAAGAGGGATCTATTTGTCCCTTTTTCAACCAGCATATGGAATATTTATTATTGTACCCAAGATTCTCTAATATTGCATTTGTGGGTCTCACACTATTTATTACTACTACCACATCAAAATACTATTCATAATGCTACTTATAATTAACTAACTAATACTCATTACTTAATTAAGCAACACAAAATATACTAATTTCTTAAACAGGTAATTTAAGATGGGATTATTTGACCACTAAAGGTTGAAATTAACTAATAGTACAGTACTTTTAACCCAAAAAAAAAAAAACAAAACAAAAAGAAGAAAAAGTTTGATGAAATTTAAAGTGTGCACTCCATCTACGAGTTTTGTTGTTCATACGCGTTATAATTGAGCCTGTCACACATTTTAAGATGATGATTGTTTTAATTAGATAGCGATATAAGAGGATGGGTAAAAAGTTGTGTGCATCGAGCACCATCTGTTTCATCGATTCGACCCGGTACGTGGGATGTCTCCATACGCACCTACACTTCATTTAATGTGCATGTACACCTGGTTCCGTATCATGTGATTCATCGATAGGTGTTAGTTGTATACTCTTTTGTATCACGTGTATATTTTTATTGTATATTTGTTCATTCACTAAAGATATTGGTGGAGTGTGGAGAGAGAGAAATATCAGAAACAAATATAGTTTTAGTTTATGATTTTTTTATAAAATCAAACTCCACACATGATTTTTATTATAATATACTATGTATTGTCATGAAAGTGAAATTTAGTGGTTAAGATATGAGTTTGTTTATCATATATATACATGTAAAAGGGTATTTGTTAACCTATTTATTGTGGATAGATTACTTCATTACATATCAACAATAAACATATTAAAAGTTGGTCTCGATGTATATTTTAACATTTTTGATAAGTATACACTTGATTTTATTTTAGTTATGCTATACTTAATGTAAGATAATACCAATAAGAGGGAAAACAAACATTAGTTCATGTCGATTGCACTAATTATATCCTGAAAATGATTCTATATATATACATACATATATATATATATATATATAAATTGGATTAATTAGGAATTACCGACAAATTAATTACGTGATGTTTGTCTAAAATGGACATCATATATAATGTTACTTGTTACATGAATTTCTTAACTCTCAAAATTTGGCCAATCATGCTAGAAAGTTGAAAATTCAGCAGTCTTATCACTCAATTTGGCTTTTCCTATCCATCAAATGATTGTGGATTGATTATTTTCTGGATTATTACTTTTACTTCACTTTTGACACTAAAAGAGAACGAAAGCGTGCAAATATGCCACGTCGACTCATTTTTATCCATGTCACGTCACGTTTTTTCTTTTACTTCTAATATTTATTTATTTATTGAGCATCGATGATCATGCCGTCTGGTTCGTGCAGACGGATCGTGTGAATTGTGTCATGAAACTATAGATAAGATCAAAATAGATATAGGTAACATTGAATTTTTTTCCATAAATTCAGCAAATAAATGTAGATCTATAAATATTATTTCCTAACATACATTAACTTCATGAACAAAGTGGTCCATTGTAAAGTAGAGATTATTCTTTCTATATGCATGTATCTTTGTAGGGGGCTGTTTGGACCACTAAAAACATATCCACTTATGTAAAATAAATAAAACTCCAAAAATAAACTCGAGTGTGTGTCACTTTCTTTTGTAGACTCATGTAATATTCAAATAATAATAATAATGATGATAGTAGATTTTTGCATATATATATCCTAAAAATAATCTCTTGTTTTCTTGTGTGATTTTGACTCCAATTAGTTCCAAAAGATGAAAACAGATATATCATCTTTTTGGAGCCCCTTTTGGCTTAATTTAAATCTCTGCAACACAATATTGTGGGTGGCAAGATGATGATCCCTTTTTTTTTTTTGATTTTTTTGGTATCAATGGGACCATTGGGTTGGTACTATAGAAATTAATTTATAGTCTTGTTCATTTTACATAAAGTTTAATGCATGATCATTACAAATTTATTAATTCGCAATTAATGGAAGTACTAGTTTGAATATCTATTACTTTCCCCCTTTTTATTTGTGGATTATTAATTTTAAAGGATTCCTATAAATGGTTATTTAAGTTTTACATTTTTTTTTTCAATTATGGTTTGATTTTAAATTGAAAATATTGTCAATGCTAGTGATATATATATATATACATACTGATGTGGCGCTTCAAATTGATGGATTAGATGATCTGTTACACCTCATGTTTTATAACATTAAATACTCTCCACTTGTTAAATAATTAGGATGTCATCAAATACACATAACATGTGCGTGATGGTTATATATATTAAATGAAAAATGTAACATAACATCTCATGTGTTAAACTGACGATGTTGATGTACATGCAGGGAAATTAGTATATTATGTAACATAACTATATAGAGTAAAAATTCTCAATTTGGGCACACTATAATTTATAAGTTTTCCTTGGATATAGACCAATTTTCACCTTATACAACACAGACTCTTCAATTGTTACTGACATGTGCCAACAATTATTACTTAAAACGAATTTCAGATTAAAATCGAATTAAAAATGAATAGAAAAGGGACTTGGAATAAAAAATGAACATGACCACATGAATTCTTGGATAAAAAATTGAATTTTCCCAAATAATCTGCATATTCAAATTACATTAATCACTCTTTTCCTTGTCAATTGGTCAAACCTAAAATAGTAGCTTTAGTAATTTTCCCCTAATTTCTATATTGATAAATTTTGTGGTGATTGACACATTGAGAGAATACAATAACTAAATTGATTGCCAGCATACAACTTAAAAATGAAACCCAAGTTTTAAATTATGTATTCAACTGATCTCAATTGTAGAGTACTATTGGGGAAAAATGAAAGATAAAATATGAAAGAGTATATGTAACAATTGTGAACCATGCAGTTAATTTCTTCGAAGAAGATCGTGATCCCATATTTGATCCCATATATACCTTATGGGTATATATATATATATATATATATATATATATATATATATTTTTTGATTCTGTATGTAAGTAATTGAGACACTTTTCATTTTTTGACAACTAAATATTTGTTTTACAATTTTGGTCTTCTGTATTTTTTTTTTTTTTTCAGATTTCAATTCTGTTTGGTCAAAATTTTCAAAATTGTTGATTTGGTTGTTGGAATTTGGATGCCACATTAGAATTTCTGGTGGCCACGTCAGATTTTCTAACTGCGACGTTAGTAATTTTAAAAGTTTCGACTAAAAAGAACTGAAATTGGGAAAAATTAAAATATAGAAGATCAAAGTTGAAAAACAGATACTTAATTATCAAAAAATGAAAAATGTCTTACATATCGGATCAAAATTGAAATTATTCGTAAAAATTGATTTCTTGAAATTAAGAAGAATGAATTAGTTAAGTAGCTAGGGAAGAGAGAGGTAGGGGTGGGGAGGATAGTGATGGGGCAAGGGCACAACTAGGGTTTGGGATGTCTCCTTCTCTTAAGGATGTGACCTGTCTCTAACTTAGAACCATGGAAATACCTAGCTACCTAGCTTTAATTTAGATGAGTTATATATATATGTGTTCATGCATGTGTCTTGCACCCCTATTTTTGACATTACATTTAGCTAGGGCCGATGGAAAATCAAACAAACTATTTGATACCTGATTGGAGATCGTTTGGTAAAAGTTTCATTTGAATTCAATTCGATTGATATATCAAACAAGGTTGAACATACTTTAGCGCATGATAAAATCCTAAGTTTGGCTTGCACTCGAGCTCGATTATATTAAAAGATAAAATAAGTGTAAAAATATCAAACTATTGGAGCTCAACTTGAATTCGGCTCATCTAAAGCTCGTTCAAGCTGCTCGATCCAATTAATTATCAAACAAACTCAAACATAAATTTTGAAACCCGATCGATTATATTTCAAACAAGTTTGAACAATTATTCGTCGATCGGTTCTAATTCTATTATTTACACTGCTTAATTACATCCACTTCTAACCCTTTATATATCCTCACACAAAACAACTCTCATATCATGACTACCTACCTAGGGTTCTTTAATTGTATAAATACGAGAATTTTACAACATGCTAGCTAGGTACAATATTCACACACACACACACACTTTTACTACATGCATGATCAATTCTATGATAATTATCCAAGGCTGATGATGATCAAACATTTGACATCATTAAAATCATCAAGACATGAAGTTTTTTGGGAGTAGTTAGTTTCATATATATGAACTGATCATATGTGGACATAACAGAGAAGTGATGGTTTCCAAGACTAGTAATATTAATCAGTACAATATATATATATATATATATATATATATGCATGAATTTATAATGCACTATGGCAAGAAGGGAAACTCCTTGGAAGAGACTAGTTTTTGCACCAAACAAACAAATAAATACATGAAATACATATATACATGATATATATACATGACATGTACATATATATATGTGTATGTATATAAAGAAATACAATATTTAAGCAAATTATAGAGCCATATATATGTGTGTATATATATATAGCTTGGGTTGTTGTGATATATTGTAACATATATGTTCCCTCTTACATCTAACAGAACCCATTAATTGTGGGGAAGAGATCATTTTTATTTAGGGCAGGTATCCTATATAATCATATCTCCATTATTGCCTTCACACCAACCTGGTTTCATGGATCTCTGTTTATCACCATTTCCTAATTTATGTTTTTTGGGTTTTATTTTATAAGGTTTATGTCACATATAGATATATATATATATATAAAATTTTTGGATGACCAGCATTATAAAATGGAATAGATCTCAAATATAGTATCTTGCTTTTGATGATCCAAGTTCCAACATCCTAAAAAAATGTATATATATATATTATATTATATAGATATGTAGATTATAAGTATATAATTCATCTCAAACTCATAAAATATGAATAGTTCTGGTTTGATATATATACACATTATTAAGCACTACTAATTAACATTAAAAACTATGTGATAACTTTCAAAATATCTTTAACATCTTAAGCCATCACGTACATTTAATTAGTATCCAACAAAAAAAATTCTCCAAATAAAATGATATATATGCAAGTGTAATAAAAACTCAACTCTAGATCTCTATATATACAAGTATTGATCATAATCTTAAGAAATTATTACTTAAAATCAGAATGAGAATTTAAATTTTCTGAAACTTTCTTCTAATTAATTAAGTCACTAACGACCTATAAAATCATGATTAACGGTTTCATTTGTTCCTGTTTCGAAAAGTGCTATAGAACGACATCGTTTTGGACTGGTACCAAAACGTTGTTGTTTAATTATTTGGTCTATATTACAGACAAAATCTATACTATAATAATAGATGAATAGTTGAGAATATTTACATAAATGCACTTTCACCCCCAAAAAGTGTCACATCAATAATTTTTTTTCTTTTTTCTTATTTTGCATTTTTATTATTTAATCCATTTAATCCATATTTTAAATATTTTTTTAATAATACAAATATATTAGTTTAGTAATTTTTTCTTTTTTTATTTTACATTTTTTATTCTTTTTATTATATTTAATATTGTATATAGATTTGATTTTAATATAAATATTGTATTAGTTTATGCTTATTTTTTGATCTTAATTAAATTAATTTTTATTGAATAATTTCTTAAATACCAACAATAGATATTGTCCAAACAATAATTAGAATAATTAGGGATAATTGATATCATAATTAATAAAAATTAATAATAAATATAACACCATTAAAAATGTGTGTGCATACATATATGTATATGTATAATATGTATTTAGTGTGAAATTATATGTCATCCTAAGTATTTTTTAAATTAATATTTGTATTTTATATATGTAATATTATTTAACACTTTATCCTTTATCGATATATTTTAATGATGAATTGAAGATATTGTTAAATATACAAATATAAAAGGCTAAGATATTCTTAATATCATTCAATTTATTTTAAAATAAAAGGTTGAAAATATATAGTTGATTGTGCTTGCATCAAGTTCATACATAAAATTTCTATTTTTATTGTGTATTTTTTCTATATATACATACTCACACACACATATTTAATTTAAGTAGTTGAATTTGATTTTTAATTCATAATTTATTTTTATTGTTTTTAATATATCTAATTTAAGTGATTGATGATATTAGTTTGTAACACATGTGACAAAAAAAATATGTCTCAATTAGAAATGTAGTGCATAAAGAAATTTTTCAAAACTTATAAACTTTGCAAGTAAAATTTCCAATTTTTATTTGAAGATCATGATTGATACTTATCTTTTAGTATCAATCATAAATTAGTGAACTGAATATGTATAATATCGATAGGTTGTTGTGAATTGAATTATTTTAAGCTAATTTTAGATTTTCTTAGTTATTAAATATAGCTATCTTCTATGTACTAAAATTATTTATATTATATTATCAAATAATTAATATTTAACGACATTATATCCCAGACCGCCCATCGCGCGGCAAAAACTAGATTATGGTAAAATGATGAAATCAAGCCAACCTAATGATCTCTAGTGTGTGTGTATATATATATATATATATATATATATATATAGTATCTTGCATTAAACTATAGATTAAATAGAAACTGAAAAATGTGGTCTCTAGCTAAAAGATCGTGTTTCACAAAATTGTCCGATTTCATTCTTTAAGATCATTAATATGTTACTGATACCACAAAAATTTTAGCACAAAAACTCATGTGAGACGGTCTCACGGATAGTTTCCGAGAGACGGATCCTTATTACCCATGAATTGAACTCATATTCACATATTTCCATATGAATTGCTAAGTGTGGGTTATGAGTTGACCCGTTTCACGAAAAAGATTCGTGAGACGGTCTCACACAAGACCCACTCAAATTTTAGATCGAGAATATATGATTTAGTGAGAGAAAGCATCAATTCAGACAATGAAGACTAATCTCTAATTTTTCCGGTTTGAAATTATCATAAAGAGAAGTTCATTTTGGATAAGTCATACATGAAAACATTAAAATCAAAAATTAATACACATGATTAGTCAATTCATATATTTGGCGTTCATATATATATATATATATATATGCAAATTATTATGAGTTTGGCCATTGATTGGAGATATAATTAAGCTTTGTTGTCATTGTTTTAATAATATCTATAATTAAACCACACCTGCCATTTTTTGTTAATTAGTACTCTACACTTCATGTAATCACATTAATACATTACACATATAATAACTGTTTTACCAACACACAAAAAATATATATGGGTAGGTCTCAAGGTCACCATTGACTTATATATATAAAATGAGTCGATTCACAGCTGATCATAATTTGTAAAGGGTTAATTTTGTTAAAAAAATAACATGAACTTAGTTCTCGTATCAATACAACATGAACTTTTCATTATAACACAAAAATCGTTCAATTTAACATTTCCAATTCAGGATATATTTGGATTTTTCGAACTTTAATTGCTGACGTGGAGCCCAAATTATATATGTTAATTGCTGACATATAATTTTAAACCAGTCATCATTCACATGTAAATTTATACGTCAATAATTAACTTATACAATTTGAACTTCACGTCAACAATTGGAGCCCGAAAAACTCAAACATGTCCAAATCAATTATCATCCACATGTAAATATATACGTCAATAATTAACTTATACAATTTGAACTCCACGTCAACAATTGGAGATCAATATTCCAAACTGAAACAAGTGTTAAATTGAATGTTTTTTATATTACAATCAAAAATTCTTATTGCAATTGAAACTAAACCCTAAGTTTATGAGTTTTCATGTTATTAATTAACCCATTTATAATAGATCATAAGATTCAACGTTGTAAGTAGTGAGATCTATCTCAAGAATTTACTGAATGAATCAGATACGTGTGACTCCATGTTATATAAGTTATGTAAAAACAAATCTTTATGTGATTCAAATTGTATTACTTTTAGAAAAGTTATAAATATGTTTAATTTCCCAAGGTATTTAAAGTTTAATACCAAATTGTATTATATTATCCACCCCAACAACGTTACAGACCAACTAAACTGTCACCTAATTGGTGCGAAACCATCCACTTGAACCAATTATGATATGATAGATTATTGATGCACCAAATGGTCATTTCACATAAAGAAATTAAAAAGAAAAAGCTGAGATTTAGGGTATATATATTTCTCTATTATTAATCTTGGCCAACTAAATTAAACAAGAATAATCATATATCTTATAGCATGCTCTTGATCCCATACGATCGATGTAGTATAAACTTTCCACGTGTCAGCACGAGATCAGTCACAAGTTGATAGCCCAATTCAACCATTGGTATATATGCACATCAAAGTCACACACATTGTTCCCTGCTGATTACCATCATTACACACACAAAACATTTTTTCTCTAGCCACCATTATCACACCAAGAAGGAGAACAAGAAGAAATCATAAAATCGAAGAGAAAACGCATCGCCGGCATGGAAGTTGGCCTGAATTTCAAGGAAACTGAGCTCTGCCTGGGGTTGCCGGGCGGCTGCTGCGGCGAAAACGACGCCGTCAAGTTCAACGGGAAAAGAGGGTTTTCAGAGACAGTTGATCTGAAACTCAATCTTGATTCTAATGAATCAGATGGTTTAGATCTGCAAGAAAACATGCAAAATTCTTGTAAGGAAAAAACCATGCTTCCTCCCAAGGATCCAATCAAACCACCTGCTAAGTAAGTGACTCTATCACTTTTTTTTTTAATAATCGATGTCACGTCTAACACATAATCTTATACTCCCTCTATCCCACTTAAAACTGCCTACTTATCATTTTCGTTTGTCCCAGTCTAATTTGTCAACCTTAAAATGGCAAAGAAAAATTTACCCTCTTACCCTTCATTTCTTTCATTTTACAAAATTTGCACTCAAATTATACCTTTAAATTACAAAATTGTCACTCAAAATTATTAAAATAACACATTCAATCAAAGTCAACAGCTTTTTCTTAAGTTCCGTGCCGGTCAAAGTAGACAATTTTAAGTGGGACGGAGGTAGTATTCTTTACTATTTTCGATATCTGTGCGTATTTATTTTGTTAGTACATATATACCAATATATGCCCGGATATATATGTTCATAGCGCATGCAATTTTGTGACTATATTTGTAGCATTTGCATGGTTAGATTAGAAGAATTTAGCATTGGAAATTAATTAATGATAGTAACAACTAAAAAATTAAAATAAAATTTAGGGCACAAGTGGTGGGGTGGCCACCGGTCCGGTCATTCCGGAAGAACATGATAGCAATTCAGAAGAGCGACAAGGAGGAGTCGGACAAGGCGGCATGCAGTGGCGGTGCCGCCTTTGTGAAGGTGTCGATGGACGGAGCACCCTACCTCCGTAAAGTCGACTTAAAAATGTACAAGAGCTATCAAGAACTCTCTGATGCCTTAGCCAAAATGTTCAGTTCTTTCACCATGGGTATGTATATATATATATAGAAATGAAAGAAGAAAAAAATTGTGTGAAAATAAAGTTGGATTAATTTAATTTAATGTATTTGAATTTGGATGTAGGTAATTATGGGACCCAAGGAATGATGATTGACTTCATGAATGAGAGCAAATTGATGGATCTATTGAACAGCTCTGAATATGTGCCCAGTTATGAAGATAAGGATGGAGATTGGATGCTCGTGGGAGATGTTCCATGGGAGTATGTTTCTATTTTAATTTTTTTGATTTCCTAATAATAATAATAATAATATATTCTTAATTTATGTTACAACCAAAATTTATATATATATATATATATATATATATATATATTATTGCAGGATGTTTGTTGATTCATGCAAGCGTCTCAGAATTATGAAAGGATCCGAAGCAATTGGACTAGGTAATTAAGTCAAATCTTTTTATTTAAATTTTAATAATGTTTCAGACTGAAAGTATATATAAATTTAAATTCGAAAATTCTGATCAAGTTCATTATGAAATTATAAATTTGATAATAATCATGAGCTAGACTAATTAAGATCAAAAGGGTTTCACTTTAATATACTAATCTCTCTCTCTCTCTCTCTCTCTCTCTCTCTCTCTCTCTCTCTCATTCATTCATTTTCAGCACCAAGAGCCATGGAGAAATGCAAGAGCAGGTGCTGATGAAATTATATAAATCACAAGTAGTGCAACTTGGTTTGATGGATCAAGAATTTGCTCCTACGTACCAGTAATTTTTATTTCAATTTTTGTGAATTTTTAAAATTTTCGGATTTCGTGTCCACGTGTCTGTATCTTATTGTAGTATATAGATATGAAGATTTCTGGACAAATTTGTATTAGACAAGAAGAAAATGCACTTATCTGTTGTCTGGTTTGTTATAATTAAATTTCTACAACTAATTTGGCTTGTTTCTAAATTAATTATCACTGCTTTTGTTCTTCTTCTTCTTGTCTTTGCTGTCACACTTGTGTTTATGTCCTTTTTATTAAATCTCAATAAAATTTATTGGCTTTTTAAAACTTTACCAGATTCTTCATATCGTGTTATTCTCTTTTTCAATTCATTATTTTCTTGCAAATCACATTTTCATGATTACTTTAGTCCCCCAACTAGAGTACTCAAGGGAACATGGCCATGTGCATTTTAGTGGGACTATTCCTTGCATTTTTTTTTTTTTATGGTACATACTAGCTATTATTAATCCCCTTTTTTTTTTTTTTTTGTAATTTATTTTGAATGATTGGATATTTATTTATTTATTTATTTTATCAATGATCATGCTAGTAATATTAATTAGTCAATTTGGATTTGTTGCATATTTGATGGGCTGGACCTTATATCTTGCATGATGGGTGGTTGGGAGCACATGCATGTGCTATGCTTGCATATTTATTTTTGAGTTTGAAATAATTCAATGTTTATTGAATTTTAGTCTATTTTGGTTTATAGTTTGGGTCGATGGTATTTGAACTTTTTTGTTCAAGGTTAAAAAATAGGATTTTTTTAAAAATAATTTGCTTTTATGATTATTTTATCTTTCGGGATATTGAGTTTTGAATTTCATGCACTCCTATAAGATCGTTTTACGAATTTAATTAATTTATAACTTATAAATAAATATTAATTTGTGAAAATTGAATATTTTTGATCGGGGATAAGGTTGCATCTCATTCAATTATATCTTGAGACGTTCTAATATTATTATTTGTAAAAAAAACAAAAAAACCTTGCTAGGTACATATAAGTTAGGGTAATATAGCACATGTAATAATATCATCACTTTATACATGTATCATCAGTTTGTGATAAAATATAGCATAATCCATGTGCGATAATCCAGAGTTCAGATATTTATACTGTGAGTCATTCATTTTAGGGTTAATTGCAATAAAAAACACAAACTTTACTTAATTTGCAAATTTAACCAATTTTTTTGAATATTAGCAAATATAACATGAATTTTCATATTTTTTGCAAATTTAACCAACATACATATTTCAAGTATGTTTATTTTGACAATAACTTTCACCATTTCAAATAACTATCATTTTGAATGTTAAGTCATTGTTTTATTTCGAAGCTATGATATTAATTTCAAAAATAAACATATTCGAAAACTGCATATTGGTTAAAATTGCAACAAATATGAAAGTACATGTTATATTTGCTAATATTCAAAAAGTTGGTTAAAATTACAATTTGAGCAAAGTTTGTGTTTTTTATTGCCATTAACCCTTCATTTTATTTGGTATTGTATATTTTATGTTGTGTGATTGGATTGAGAAAATTTTGATTGATCCAATTTGTATTAATGAATTGTTGTTGGCATTTAGTCAAGTAGCACATGCTATTATCATTTAGAAAATCTCATAATCCCAACAGCTCAACCTTAATTATTGACCTAATTAATTACTTATTTTTCTAATGAAGGAAATCATAATTATTATCCCATCCATAATCATTAAGTAGAGACGAAAAACTCCATCGTCCGATCCATTATTGTTTACTCATTCTAGACTCTGAGATTGGCCCATAGGAAAGCCCATAAGAAAATGGGCCGGTTATAATTGGGCTTGTCTTCGGTATGTTTCAACCCATTAATTATTGGGCTCTTTTGTTTCAAAATAAATGAGGTGGCGTGAAGCCCGTCATCATTCCTCGATAATTAAATTTATCACAAATTTTATATCTATATCTAATTAATTCATAATTAAGAAACCAAGAATTAAATATATTCCATCTTAATTCAAAAATGGATGCTCATATATGGACTATAATTCTTAAACTAATCTTCTATGAAGTTATTTTGTAACACAAAAACTTGCATGATAGGTCTCACGTGAAGTTTTTGTGAGATGGAAACTTTTTATTCATGATTCAAACGCATTTCCACTATTTTATATATAAATAATGAAGTATGAGTTGTAAGTTGACCAATCTCACATAATATGATTCGTGAGACGATTTCGACATAAAACTCACGCAATTTGTAAATGGATCAATTCACAAATTAAAGATTGATTTGTTTTAAATATGAATAAATAAAACCCACAAGAATAAAGCTGTTATTTGAAACGTAGGTACTCTTCTTTGTTTATTTGATTTTTTTTTCTCTATTCCTTCATAAGAAAATCTTAATTAAGTATTTCGAAAAAAAATTACTTACTCCCTCCGTCCCGGTCGAAATAGCCTATTTGTCATTTCGATTTGTCCTAATCCAATTTGTCAATCCATAAATGACAAAAGAATTATAAAGCAAAAAGTATAAAAAAATATTTTTTTAATCAAAAAGTAAGAATCAACTGTCTTTTTTTAAGCTCCGTACCCGGTCAAAGTAGGCAACTTCGACCGGGACGGAGGAAGTATTATATAAATAACGGTTAACAACCCCAATAAAAAAATATTATAAATGGTACTAAAATAATTGATAAAAAGGTAGAAGCAATTTCAAGCCCCCTTCTTCTCCAAAACAAACACCGATTACACACACAAAAATCACGCAGATGAATTATTCGACGTAATCTCACACTGAAATACATGCAAACAGATAATTTGAGGTTGCAAATAATTCATCGTTTTCTGTGATGTAATTGAGGATGACGGGTCGCGAAGGGGGGTACGTGGTGCCGGCGGATCCTCCGAATGCCGTCGGCGGGTTGAAGAAGAAGGGTGGCGGATCACGGAGCTGGATCTTGTTGGATTCTTCGGGTCAAGAAATTGTGCTGGATGTCGATAAGTACGCGATCATGCATCGCGTGCAGATACACGCGCGTGATCTTCGCATTCTCGACCCCCTTTTGTCTTACCCCTCCACCATCCTCGGCCGTGAGGGAGCCATTGTTCTCAATTTGGAGGTGAGATTTTTGCTTTTTAGGGTTTATGTTACTCTTCTGATTTTTTTGGGGTTTTTTTTTTAATGTATTTTCGCATTTTTGAAGTTATTCAGTCCAGTGAGTAAACGCATGGGTCCTTGGAATGATCAATTCAATGCTGCTTTAGAAAATAAATATATTCCGTAGTAGTTCATCGTTTTCATGGAGAGGTTAGAAATAGTTTTCAAAATTGAATAGTAAAGATTCGAAATTTTGAAGACTTGGAATTTGAATTGAGATTTTGAATTTTGAAGACTTTATATCGTTGTAGACTCAATTTCAAGTTTGTGTGATTATTAATTTCCCAGTTTTCGAATTTCTTTGGAAAATATGGTGATTAAATGTTGAAAGAATGATGGGTATAGAATTTGAGGCCCTTCTGTTTTGTGACAGAAATTGTTCTGACGTGTGTTCTGAGCCATTGAGTTTTTATGGATTTTTAGTTAATCTATTTATATGAAGTTGAAGTATGAACTTGGTTGGAAGAACATTTAGAATTTGATATAAAGCATGTTTATGGTCCATACATGTCGTCTATGATAGTGTGGAACATTGTTGAATTGGATAGTAGTTTTTGCGGATGTGTTTATCAAGTGAGCTTATTTATTTTTGTTTGATTGGTTTATGCAGCATATCAAGGCTATTATTACGTCTGAAGAGGTGAGTTACATAAGTATGCCATCTTTTCAGATACTGTTCTTTTGCATCTTTTCTGTATTTTGATTTGTCAAAATGTTAGCGATTCAAAATCTATTGCATTAGTAGTGGGGAAAAAAGTGAAGTTTTTGCTTAGTCACCTCATTCTAGTTTTGCTTATTTTTTATCAATAGAGTGAATGAGAATAGTTTCAGAGCCATGAGATTTTATATAGCTTTTCTAGTGATTGCTTCTTGGGGTTTGTTTTTGAGTCTAGGAATAAGTTAAGAAATTGCATGTAACTATCATAGGGATTGCTAGTTCACCAAAATTTGTGTTTTAAGTATCAGAAATTATCTTTCTCATAGAGCTGGATGTGTTAAGATTTATCATTAGTCAGGTTATGAAGACTTTCTTGATGAAAACAAATTTATAATGTAGGTTATTAAATTATAGCTATAACCTAACTTGGTGATGCTTTAAAGTGCTCCTTTTTCTATACAAGTTTTCAGTTCCCTCTGATCTTTGTTGGTGCTATATTTGATGATTCAGAATCATGAAATAATCAACTAAAAGTAGCTAGTTTTTGTTGGTAACCATGATTTGATTACAATGGAAGTAAATGAAAAGATTTCAAAGTTCTAGTATACCTAACAACATGCTTCTTCTTAAAAATAATTATTTGTTAGGTGTTGCTTCGTGATCCCCTGGATGATAATGTTATTCCTATATTGGAGGACCTCCGAAGGCGACTTAAGCCAATTAATGGTAATCGGGAAGTTAATGGAGAAGGCAAGGATGCTGCCCAGAATGATGTTGAGATGGGTGAAGAAGATGGTATATACTATATTCTTTTTCTGCTTATTTGGAAAATGTAGTATTCACTATGGCTTTGGTGAACCAGTAGTAAATCTGCTTTAGCCCTGGATCTCTTAAATTCATAGAAATCTTGTTCTGTGCATGCTAATAGGCCACATTGCCAACTGCAGATTCCCCATTTGAGTTCCGGGCACTCGAGGTAGCGTTGGAAGCTATCTGTAGTTACCTTTCTGCCCGCACCATTGAATTGGAGACTGCAGTATACCCAGCTCTGGATATGCTCACATCAAAGGTCCATTTCTTTCAGTGACTCGTAAATATGTTATTTCAATTAAAAATGGGTCAAACATAACTTTGAGAATGATTAGACTTTTCTAGCATCTTGTGGGATTTCTCAATTTTATTTTATTTTTGTTTACAAGTTCTGTTACATTGCCATCTTACTGAGTTCGTCGAATCTCTTTTTCTATGACTTTTCAACACAATGTAATTGGTTCTTTTAGATAATATTAGCTCATGTAAATTTATTTTGTTAATTTGCATTGTTTGGCTATTCATATAGATCTTGACGTAACCTTTTGGATGGAGAATTGTTACGATCTCCCTTTTCTTTCTTTATTATTGCTTTATGCAACTTGTTTGCAGATTAGTAGCCGTAATTTAGATCGTGTACGGAAGTTAAAGAGTCAAATGACAAGGTTGACTGCTCGAGTTCAAAAGGTAGAACCTCCCCCTTTGTTGAGTGAAAGAATTTCATTCGACACCTAATATTCAGGGTCTTCTTCTGTTTGCACTGCCGTTTAATGAAGGCACATCTTTATTGTTTTTAATTCTTGAACACTCTTCTTTGCATGTATAGTATCTTGAAACCATTGAAAGAAACTATTCTTATTATTATTTTTTCAGTCATTGATTAAAAAAATTTCACCATTCTGCAGGTGAGGGATGAGCTTGAACAGCTTTTGGATGATGATGATGACATGGCAGACCTATACTTATCTAGAAAGATGGCCAGTGCATCACCCGTTAGCGGCTCAGGTGCCGCTAGTTGGTTCCTAGCATCACCTACCATAGGCTCCCGGATATCTAAAGCCAGTAGGGCCAGTATTGCCACAGTCCGTGGAGACGAGAATGATGTCGAGGAACTCGAAATGCTCCTTGAGGTACTTGGTCTGCTCATATCCCACTCGAGTTTTAGATGAGGCAATAAATTAATATAATAAAGGCTTTGTATTTGCATTGCAGGCCTACTTTATGCAAATTGATGGCACGTTCAACAAATTAACCACTGTACGTAGTGTGTTATCTTTATTCAAATAAAACAGCAAACATTCCTTGGCTTCAAATCTATGGCTATCTATATCCCTTTGATCTGTTTCTATGACCTGTTTTGCAGCTTCGCGAGTATATTGACAACACAGAAGATTATATCAATATCCAGGTAATGTAACGAGTTTAAATTATAATGCTATATATTTCATACAGGAATGTTCCCCTACCCAAGCTCAAGATATCCATTCTGAATGATGATGATGACCATGAAGAAGCCATTGTGAGCCCTACTGGTGGACGTATTATGTTGTACCCATGGTGGGTAGGGGAGCACCATATACTATGGACCTATAGTTCTGAACGTTAGCAATCTAACACTGTTTTTTTGCATTCTCATCTCAGCTTGACAATCACCGAAATCAGCTCATTCAGGTACGTGTTATCAGACTCAAACAAACTGCTCTTCTTTCATTGCCCTTTCAAAATGTTTATTATTGTTGTATCTGGTGCAGTTAGAGCTCTTTCTGAGCGCTGGAACCGTGTGTTTGTCCATTTATTCATTGGTTGCCGGGATTTTTGGTATGAACATTCCATATACATGGAACGACAATCATGGTTACATGTTTAAATGGGTTAGTAGTGGCGATTAATAGTAGCTTATGGTTTATACTCACGATCTGATTCGTTTCTACTGAACCAATTTCATCTTTTCGATGATTCCAGGTGGTTACCGTCACGGGGATTTTTTGTGCTGTCCTTTTCGTACTCATAATCTCTTATGCTCGCCAGAAAGGGCTCGTTGGATCTTGAAGAGACGCGACATTTATGAATTCATCCAATGTAAAGCCAAAGGTCTTATACCATAATTACACCATTTTTTGGGTGCAATAATCGATTCTGGATTGAGTTAGATATCAATTTTTTTCTAAACTTTATACCTAGATGAGAAAATAAATCAATTGTAAAATGTCACTGAATCCATGTACACTAGTTCAAGTTTAGCACTCTATAATGCAATTCATTTGAGATTCTTACATAAAGATTGTTGCAGTTTTATCATGGATATGCAAAATAATACGTTTTAAATGTGTATGTTACATGGAAAATAAAACTGCATATGCCCTTTCACTTGTAATAGTGAAAGTACATAGATTTTGGCAATACATTCTATGGAGATCATCAAGTAACAATAGCTAAAGCACTACACATTGCGAAAAAAGGGTAGGATCCTAATACTATCTATCTATCATCCCAAGCCTAAAAACACGACAAACGAGATGACACGACAT
Source organism: Scutellaria baicalensis (assembly GCA_005771605.1). Taxonomy (NCBI): domain Eukaryota; kingdom Viridiplantae; phylum Streptophyta; class Magnoliopsida; order Lamiales; family Lamiaceae; genus Scutellaria; species Scutellaria baicalensis. The sequence goes on from CM016728.1 coordinate 14,490,555, forward strand.
GTACAAGAAACAAGAGTGGCATATCGTTCAGGAATTTCATCCAAATTGCTCGATTTTTGCAGATTCAGGGTTCTACGTACTCCCTCTCCACAATGATCTGCCCGAGTTTCATGTACAAAGCTCGCTGCTCCTCAAACGTAAGGTTCATCAATATCTATAACAAAACAAGAAAGTGAATATTCACGTATTGTATCAAGTAAACGAGAATAGATGGCTTCATTACAAGGATTAGTTTACCTGGTCTATGATCATCTCAAGTGATAAGTTCTGGGGTACAACGAACGACTGGTGATAAATATAGGCAAAAACAGCCATCACCATCTGCAAACAGGTGAGTATTAACTATGCATAGAAAATATATCGACAAAAAACCAAATTATAGTGAAACTTCATTTACCCTTCCTAAATGAAGAGATGTGTGATCACTTACCTGACAATCCATTCTATCAGTGATTCCTCCATGCCCTGGAATGCTATCACCGAAATCCTACAGAAAAACAGAATCCTCGACATGATGTGCGTCTATTGACAAATCTAAAACATGAAGGTATTTTAAAGCTTGGAAGCAAAATGATGTCAAACCTTGATCTTGAAAGCTCGTTTAAAGCCACTGGCAAAAAAGCCTCCAAAAGGTGCTATAATTGATGCAAAGAGACCAAGACACAGAGCGTGCCACTGTACAGGCATAATGGAAATCACTCTCCATGGGAACTGCAAAAAATGTGTATATTATAGCTCATAAGTAGTTATTTTCTAATCTGAAATCAATATATGTTATATGAAAATTTATGCAAAATATATAAAGAATCAAACAGAATGGTAGAGATAGCCTTCACGATCATTACTATAAGTATCCATGTTAACTGGAAAAGGGTCCATCTAATCTAAATCGAGTTTCACATAAACTACATTGTGTGAGAGAGGATACCCATTCAGGAAACCACTCTGGAACAGCATAACTTTCTGATGTAAACAGAGGACCAGGATCGCACTGAAGCCAGCCTGTCGATAAATCCTGAATGCATAAAAATCATAAGAAAGTGCATCAAATGTTTGGTTCATTTATAAACATCAGTGTTGGAAAATGTATTCTGTTAATGGTGTGGGAAAATGTACAAGAATGAATGTGTCGGATGATTTTCGGAAATAATGATATGATGTTACATCTTTATATATAGATATCTTTAAATATTAAATCCCAAACATTGTAGCTTATTTTCTTGATTATAGACAAATAAATAGGAGTAGATATAAGCCAGTAATTACCTTTCTTGGACATGTTAACCATGGAAAGCGACCCAGTATATTCGCAAGCTGAAATACAAGAAAAATATAACTTTATCAGAATAACCTTTATAAAGTCCATCTTAGAAATTACTGCATAATAAAAAAACAAAAATAGATCCTCTGCGATGTTGTTAATATCTTAGACTATTTCCTAATAAACAAATATATGCTTACCAAAAAGGCAGAGATCATTGTAGCAAAAGACGCTCCGATGAAGCCCTCCCATGTTTTCTTTGGTGATAGCTTGATTAAAGGAGTTTTCCCAAAGAAAAACCCGAAAATATAAGCAGCAATATCATTGATGATGATAAGTGATGCTGGAAGAAGGAACCTGCATGACAATTTGCATTTATGTCCTTAACAAAGTCCAATTTCAAAAGATATAATAATCAGACTCTTTGCCAGGCCTAGTAAATAATGTTTCATAATATTCTGTTTCAGCCACCAAACATACGAGCAAGGAAGAGTAAGTGGCCTAGACCAGAAGATTCGATGACAAAATAGTCAGAAGTTCAAAAGGGAAAGTCATGGAAGAGAACAATTACTAGTTTTTCTTTAAAAAGAATCCTATTGACAATGTTTTTTGCCACTCAAAAGTCGCATACAAAAAGCACATTCAACATGATACACATAATTCTCAAGAACTATAATAAGACAAGTAGAAAAGTATTTAGCACAGCATATGATGTGATTAAAAAGGCTGAACAAGAAAATTAAGTTATGTTACCAGAAAATTCCTTCAAAGATATTTGCCACAGTAAATGACGACTGAGTGAACACCACAATCAGAATCATATGTGTCCATGCATATTGGCCAAATTGATACTTGTACATCTTCTTCTTCAGGGTAAGAATGAACCACACAAAGCCTGAACTCACCAATAGAAGAAAATACTCAACACTCACCAATAGAAGAACATACTCATATTTAATTGAGCAATCAACATGCTGAGTTTTGCATGTGTTGGATAACAATGTGCAAAAACGAGAAAACAAGAGAAACAGATAGAACCAACCATATGTAACAACCTGCAATGTACAAGAAATAACAGGTAACCATATGGTACTTGATATATTTGCTCACAAGCTTATACAAAACTTTGTCTGAAGCCACCGTGTTCACAAGCCTCTGATTGAGGATACGACCATACACAAATAGCATCGCTGTGAAGAAAAAGTGCCTGAAAAATATGAAGTCAATAGTGAGAACAGGGAAGATCTATAATAGCTGGAAAAGACTTTGTAATCAATAACAGAACTTTATATGTAATCCAACAAGGAATAAAAGGAAATCAATTCAAAGAAGAATGAAACATAGGCTTATTAGTCCGATGAAACTAAGTCACACACCAATTTAAGAGCCTGAATCCCGGGAGGCGCCTGTCTTCATGTGCTCTTTTAAGTAAATTGAACAACTCTTTGGCCATAAATATCTGGATAACTACGACCATGGCCCAGATATATAGGTGTCCCATGTATATAATTAAGGCAAATCCTCCAATCATCCAAACAGTTGAGTATGCTCGTATTAACATGGACTTGTACTTGTTACCATCATTAACAAGCAAATGACTGCCATTAGCTTTGCCAACTTCTGGAGAGACCTAAAGGTACAGAAATGGAAAGAGCCAAAAGGGTATTTTTAGAACCATAACTTCCAAAGGAGGCAAAAGCTAAAATAATTTAAGGTAACATTTCTTTAGTTAAACATAAAAACTTTCATAAGAGAACGAATCTGAAAGTAGTCCAATTGTGTACTTCTCCACAACTGAAGTCAACAGCAAATCTAAATCAAGGTGGTAGACTTTTCTTCTGTTTACTGAGACCCTAAAAGGGCATAGGAAAACAAAGGTTTACATTGCAAATTAATTCCATTCAACGTAATTGGGTAACACGACGAGTATGGTGCACAAACATTGACTCCAAGAGGACAACTAACCTCATTCGAACCTTTACGCCGACGTAACCATGCAGTAGGTCCAGCAGGCATTGAAGGGCCACCAGAACCAAGATCCTTTTTCATAGTTTCCCTAGGCCTTATATAACCCCAACAGAAATATTAAGCAACTTTCCCGTCGCAATAAATCAACTGAAACGAAAGATAAACCACAGTAACCTTTAGCACCACTTGAATCTCTGAGTAGCTACAATAAACAAAGTCATAATGAACTTCACTCTCCTGTTACTATTATTCTCTTATATTAGAAAATTTCAAGGAAGCTGAAAAAAACTAAAGAGAAATTGTACAGCACCAAGAACATTCAATAATAACACTATTCAATTACGTTATATATTTCCTTCTGAATTTCTCTCTCATTATTTCTGCACATAAAACCTCCTATCCTATTTAAGCAACCAAAAATTCAAACAAAATCAAAATACAAAATACGAACATAAAATTGAGAATAAAAACACTTCAATCTGCCCTTTTGAATCTTACCTTGTGATTAACAGCATATAAAAGCTCGAATTTAATCTGTTCGTCTTTCCTTATGTATTCATCGTTGAGACCAAAGAACAAGGACAAAAGAAACAAAACAGACAACAAAAGTAAACAGCCAATGCATTTTATGAACATTACACTCAACATCAACGGCAAAGCACAAAAGAGTAACAATCAAAACATTAACATGCTCTCCATCACCTTTTAACTTCCGAAAAACAATCCCAAAAAACTCTGCAAACCCAACACTAAAGACTCTGCTGGCGGTTAAAATTACAGAACCCAAAGAGTTCATCTTTTCGAAGAGAAATTAAAACCCAGTAAATTAAACAAAAATCCCAGAAAATTCTAGTCTAAAACATAAGCAAACTCGTAAGCTCTGAGCAAAATGACATACCTATCACGTATGGTGTGAGTGCTGCCTTAAAAAAACTACGCATAAGTGAAAATTTTCTGTGTTTGCGAGTGATTATGAGAGAGAAATGTGCAGAGATTAACTGGAAGTATAGATTGAAGTTTAGATTGATATGTTTTGACGATATTAAGATTAAGTGAAAATGATGGGAGTTGATTGAAATTTTGGAGTTTCTATTATTAGCTTCCTCCACGATAAAATTATTCATGATTTCACACGACATAATTTCACCCAAGTTCTTGAATTGTGAGATAGAAAGTTCATTTGAAGTGTTTGTGATTATAAATACTGATTAATTTAATCTCTTTTAAGCTTCAATCCAATTAGGTTATGCCTTTTTACCTAATGGATTAAAGTTGATTTAACGTTTCTAACCAAGATAAATATGTACAAGTTGATTTCACAAAGAACACTATGTCAAAAGACTCGAAGCTGATGAGTACCTATCGTATCAAACTCGTGTCTTGTAATTAATAACCACATAATTTTGCTAACCAAAAAAAGAAAACCTACAAAACCGAGAGAGTACCAAATGTAAAAAGATGCTTTCTATTTATTTTGAGAATGGTAGATTTCATTTTTTTTTTATCACAAAAAATAAATTTACTTTGACTAGAAATATCTGGTGCCATTGTTACCGTTATATCACAATAAGAGTATCATGCTTTCTATTTATTTTGAGAATGATAGATTTCATTTTTTTTTATCACAAAAAATAAATTTACTTTGACTAGAAATATTTGGTGCCATTGTTACTGTTATATCACAATATAAGAGTATGATACGCAAGAGCGCATACCTATTTTCATAACCACCAAAATTTAAACTGACAAGTGTGCCTATAATCTGGATTTATAACCAAATTTATGAATAAGTAGGCAAAATAAAACATCTTTGAGGCACATTATTATTCAGTTAAATGATCAAGAAAAGAATACAAGGCAATCTAACATGAAGAATATGCAAATGAGATAAAGATATCACCTCTAAATGAGGGGCAGCTAATTATCATATCATTTCATTCAACAATAATTAAACTCGGAGAACTACGAGCGAGCAACCATATGATATATTCATCGATATTCAAGTCACTTCTGTGCAGTGGTTTTTTTCTAACATGAGAGACATGGACAATGCAACGCGAATTTAGTAAGAATGAATTCACTAAGAGTAACATCAAGCAAACTGTTCGCTAGCATATCATCCAAATTCAAAACTAGTAAGCAGTTTAAGAAAAGTTGATAAATTATCGAAAACATATAAGGTAAAAACAATAGCCTCTCTTCTCGACATTATGTCAAACATAGTAATTATCCATCAAAACAAATTTGCAAAGATAGTTCAGACAAAACCTCCAGCATCTTAGGTAAGATACCCAGAGCACAAAGGCACAAAACCTAGGAAACAAACATATCCTTTCCCACTTGATTTCTTACTTAAGAGGAATGAACCTAGACGAGTGGGTGGCACCAATACCAGGCCTTCCGTGCTTCACTGGCTTGTATGAAATCGAGAACTCAGCCAGATAGTGGCCAATCATCTCAGGCTTGATTTCAACTGGGTTAAAGGTCTTGCCATTGTAGACTCCAAGGACACTTCCAATCATCTCAGGGACGATGACCATGTTTCGCAGGTGAGTTCTGACAAGAGCGGGCTTCTCACCAGCTGGGGCCTCACGTTTCTACAAAAAATTTCATATAAAACCCCATTTTAAAAAAAAAAGATCAAATGAAACCCCATTTACAAAAACATACAATAAAATGAAACTATGAAATTCATAAAGAAAAAATGCAAATTTGCTCATTTTGAACAGGATGGGTGGACTGCTATAATATGGTAAAAACCATGTAAATATGAAAAGGAAGGAACGAGTGGTAGAACTATTGATTGTATAAATCAATTCAATCAACAAAGCAGAATTTCAAACTCATCACTTACGGCTTTCCTCAACTTCTTGATCAAAGCCATTGGCTTCCTCTTCAAACCTCTCTGGAACCTGCCCATTGACCCAAGCAAGAAATAGATATATTATAAATAAATGCAGTTAAGCACAAAGACCAGAAGTAGCAGCTAATCTAACATAAGAACTCACGAAGTCAGAGTTCAAGTTCAGCAAAATACACTGTACACACATTGATGAAAGTTTGGCCTTGAAACTGAGAAATTATTCAGCAAATGTAATAAAGAAATGAACCAATGACTCAAGACAGAGAAATCAAAATACAAGTTATTATTAAATTCAAAAGGCTCGGAGTCCACATATGTTCATAAAACTGCAGCATTAAGCAGATAAGCCTTTTACAAAATCTACATTCTGGAATGTAGACCATAAATAGCATAAAATCAAAAAAACCTCAGAAAATCATACTATTGACTCAATAAATGGATCTGACCCAAATATCTCAATAATTAACTCAAAACAACAGTCAATTACATCTAAAATAACATGCACCTGTACAAACAACATGAGTGCATTCATCATCATTACAGATAGCTCAAATCCATCAATCAAACCCAACCTAAAATAATTTTAAAGCCGGCAAAATTATTGAACCTCGAAATTCAGTCAATTCAATTCTAAGTCCAAAAAAGATCGACTGATAACTCAGAATATACACCACGAAATCTTAAACTCATAAATCTCAAAAGCAAATACAATAAGAATGAGACCTTCTTCTGGGACGGGCATTGAAGAGCTTGACAAGCTCATCAGTAGACATGTCGAGGAGCGCATCGAGATCAACACCTCTGTAGCTGAACTTCTTGAACGTCCTCTTCTTCGGCTGTCCTGTCGCCACCTCTGGATCGACATCTGCCTGCATAAAACACACACAATCACGGCGAGTAATACACACACACAACCAGTAAAACACATGGATTAGGGCGGATGAATAGGCGTTACCATGTTTTCCGGTGGGGATGAGGCGCTGTGCTAGAGTGAGGCAACGCGGCTAGGGTTTTTGAGGTGAGTGGTGAAATGGTGTGGAGGAGTATCGAGCAGTTATATGTGAAGGGTTTATCTCGAATTAGGCCCATGGCCCATATTTATTGGGCTTAAAAGAGCCCATTATCTATAATTTAAATACCTAATTAAAATCATCACCAAAATAAAGATGATTAATTGCAAAATAAATACTACCTCCGTCCCAAAATAAATGACGTTTTAGCAACTAAAATTTTTCCCAAAATAATTGTCGTTTTCGTATTCCAAAGCATATTTACATGCAATATACCAAATATGCCCCTATTTACTCATCTCAAATTAAATGTGTTAAAGAGATAAAAGCTCCTCATTAATTAAACTTAAATAGGGGTAGATTGGACTTTTTTTCACATTTCTTAATATATGTGGAGAAGGCTAAAACGTCATTTATTTTGGGACGGAGGTAGTATCAACTTATATAGAATTCTAAATTCATCCTCGATTTTCAAAATTATCAAAATAGTTATGTATTTAAAATTACTTTGAAATTTGGGTCACCCTTGAATTTGTGGATGTATCTCGTGAATTTGTCCATGTTGAATGTCATGTTATTAGTTTTTAAAAAAACGATGTTATATTTCATCATTTTTATTATCCAAATAAAGTTTAAATGCAATTTTTTCCACGAAATGGCATCACTGTTTTCACTTTTCGTTACTTTTTTTTTATATAATTTTGTTTGATCGACAATGTGACAATTAATATGGATAAATCTATCCAACAAGTCAAACAATTTTAGCTAGAAACTAATAATAATTTGAATTATAAAATAAAATTGAGTTGATCATTTATGCATATTAATGTAAAAAAAAAAAAAATTTACTCAATGCATTTAGCCATATATCAATAATGGATTCTTGATTGTGTAATGTCATTTACCTTTCTACATAAATTAATGACATGGAAAATAATACGAGCTGAATATTTATTTGGATCAAAAAAGGTAAATATAAATCTTTCAACACAACACATCACAACTTCGATAGAACTAGCCATTCAGCATAAACATAACTTCGCAAAATCCTTTATTTTTAATATGATAAGTTAGATTTTGTCTTTTTTTTTTTTTTTAAGTTTTGATATGATTTCGTTCGAAATATGAATTTCTACATACATAGACGTAGAATAGAAAAATCCACACCTACATTTTGTGTCTACATAATAAAAATTCTGAAATTTCAAAGTAAAGTCAGATCAAAATTGGGAAGAAAAAAAAAAGATAGTTAAAGAACCAAAACTGAAATACATAAAATTGGTGGTAAAAAGCGAACAAGACTTAAATTACGGGGATGAAAATTCAAACTATGGCAAAAACTTGTGTGCACTAAGATTCGTGCCCCCAACCCGACCCGGCGCGTGGGCCGCCTCCACGCGCGCCCACGCGCCCCCACGCACACCACTAACTAAGTTGGTGTGCGCCCACATACACCTGATTACCTAGTTGATGATTCAGTGATGAGTATTACATGTATACTCTATAGGTATTAAGCATATACCCTATAGGTATTACACTTATATTCTTGAGATTTAATGATAAGTATTATGTGTTTACTCTATAGGTATTACATCTATACTCTATAGGTATTACAAACTTACTCAATTAAGGTATTGATTTTTTGTTCTATAGGTATTACATGTATACTCTTAAGGTATTACATGTATACTCTTAAGGTATCATGTGTTCATTCAATAAAGGTATGAATTATTTGTTTTTACTTTTGTGTAGGTATCACATGTTTACTCTATAGGTATTACATGTATACTTTATAGGTATTACAAACTAACTCAATTAAGGTATGAATTATTTGTTCGAATTTTTGTTCTATAGGTATCACATGTGTACTTTATAGGTATTACATATTTACTCTATATGTATTACATTACTGTATGGTGAGTTTAATATCCATGCAGTCGGTCAGAGCGGATTGAAGAAGTGGAGCCACATCAGGAACTGCAGAAATCTTCTTAATTCCTGTGGTGATGTTTTCTGCATGATTTTCTACAAATCTGGGAAAAGGAAAACACGATGAAGATGTTAATACTCAACATTGTTTTCTCTGTAATAATCGTTGGTTTTGGTCAATCCATATATAATATATTTATCCCAAATAAACAGATGTCATCAGAAATCAGGGAAGACATTGAAAAAATCACGCTGAAATTGCTTCTTGATCACCATTTTCGTGTTCTTTGATGTTCTTAGGTACTGATTATGAAAAAAAAGTGTCATCAAAAGCCCTTAATCGATTCAAACCAAAAAATGCATCGAGTTATCAATCAACACCTTAGATCTTTATAAAAAACCACTTCATTTCGTAATTTTCACACCAAAACAGATCAATAAACTCTGAGTATTCTCCTCTCACTAATTTATTTTTAAGAAATTCACCTATCTATGAAGAACTGCAGTTCAATTTTTTGGAAACAAACAAAGAAGAACGCAAAAAAAAAAAAAAAAAGAACGCAACAGAGAAGAAGAAGAAGGAAGAAGAAGAATGGAGAAGAAAAAATATGCCTATAGAAGAAGAAGAAGAAGAAAAAGTAGAAAAAAGGAAGAAGAAGAAGAAGAAGGAAGAAGAGGTGCTGTGGAGAAGAAGAAAAAAGAAGGAAGAAAGAAGGAAGAAGAGGAGAAAGAAGATAAAATGAAAAATTAGGGTTTTAATTACATATAGTGTATTTGGGTCGGGTTGGGGACACGAATCTAAGATCAGTACCCGGGGCACCCAAGTCCTACTCTCAAACTATAAACCTAAACTCTTTCTTTTGTCAAACTTCGAGGTGAGCTCATCTAAAGAAGGAACCGTGCAACCACAATCCACGATTCTGCGACACCACGCCTCGATTTCATCCTGAACACGAACACATGCGATTTAGATCCATAATTGAAGTTAAAATCATGGGAAAATGGATGGAAGCAAGCAAGGAATTAACCTCAAGAAAATCCTGATTGGAAACATACTGACTAGGAACACAAGATTTGATCCCACCAACATCCACCATTATACACTTCTTCTTCACTCCACACTCATCCACATCTTTAGCATCCCCTGTTTACAAACAAACCAACATGCATGATTTAAAAACACACTAATATCATTGCCATTTTTGGACAGAAAAACATGTCTGAAACTTACCTAGTATGCACCCAACATAGTAGCCAGGGACATCTACTCCGGACTCCATCTTTCCGAGCCTCAGTCGCACGAAAAACCCATTAAGACCCGACAAAGACAAGTTGGAGTTCATCCATCTCAGAACATCTGCGCGAGAGAGGCGCAGATTCCTTATCACACGAAGCGTCTCAGCCAGTTTCTGGTCGCCTTTCGTCTGAATGGCCGTTTGCATTTCTTTGGAAGTCGAGACTATTTTGGTCGCGGAGATCTGCACGTTCCAAGCGGTGCAGTGAGAGCATCCGATGCACATACAAGAAGATTCTTGGACCTTGCCAAAAGAACCAACACTCTTGTTCACCACAAGCTCAGACTTTCTTGCATTTGGACACTGCAGATCATGGCAACCACCACAAAAGTCACAAGTGATTGAACAGGATTTGGGACAGGATTCTTGCCCTTTCTTGGACATCAAATCCTCATGAAGGGGCACAAGGAGGGACGAAGAATCTTGCTTCGTACAATCCGAGGGACTCTTCACCATGGTTGATATCCAATTCTTGAAAGAGCTATCAGGGGCTTTGCTCTTCATCTTTTTGGTTACATTGATCTCACTCTCATCCAAGCACTCCCTCTTCACATCCGTGGATGATAATCGAGCACTATAAGAGCTTTCGACTATTGGCTCATCAGCGTTGCTCGTTCCAAGGTTCTTATCATCTGCTACGGTAGAATTGGCACATTTGAGGCTCAAACCATTGTGTGGAGACCAGACAAGTTCAGACAAGGGAGCAGATGGTGGAAATGTCAGGTCTACCATTGAGTTTGCATTTCCACCTGCACCTAAACCACCACTCAACCTGCTAACTCCTAAATTCACATCTCCTTCCTTTATATTCATCATCTGTATCACCAAATTTCCTCAAAGTTTAAGCCAGCTTAATGAGTGAGTGTTCAAATAACTGGAAAGATTTCATGGAATTGCAGCATATCAATCAATCATGAGTTTGATGTATGCGATTAAAACCCAAGATCAAGAAAAGCTTGTTTGTGCAAGCAAGATTTCAGATTCTTATTTCTATCTTCTTTTATATCCTCAATGATCACACAACAAATTAAGGATGGCTAAAAACCAGTTAAAACCAATCAACATAATAGAGGAATCCAAAAAAAAAAAAAAAACAATCCCATTAAAGTTTAAGCAAAATCAAGAAAAGCCCACATACCTTTTAACCTTTCAAGTTATAGCAGATGAATCAAAACCTCTCTCTCTCTAGAATCACTATTAATAGACATGAAACACACACACAGAGTAGAAAGTGAGAGAGAGAGAGAGGGGTGGGGGATAGCAGCTCACATGACTCAAAGGTTTCATGCAGCAATGGCTGAGCTGCTGCCACGTAAGCTTCATATCATGGTACTAATGAAGCCGGCCCAATGTGGTTATTAAACTTGCAGTTCTAAACAACCAGTTTCAATCTAATTAAGTTCCTGAATTGTTAGTAAAAGCTTAAAATTTTAGGTTAAAGATTCGGTTAAATGGACATGAAGAGAAAATAGGGTGCATGGAAATTAGTCTTTTTTGATAAATAATATTTATAGTTCCAATAATCTCCATTTGATTGAGCATTGTGTGGTAAAATTGCCATAAATAGCATCATCCACCAAACAACTTGTCTCACCGTATCTATATAGAATCACACTTGGATTCGGGGCTGCTATATTTATTGTCTATCATTTTCTTGAATATGTTCTTTTTATATTCCCAAATATAAGTCCTATAACGCAAAAACCTGCGTACCCCCGTTGCACCGTACCCCCAAAGATATTATTAGTTTGGTATTAGTTATATACTCATGAGGTATTATTGGTGTATTCATAAGGTATTAGTAGTATATCCTTAAATGTATTGGTGATATACTCATAAGGTATTAATTGCATATTCATAAGGTATTACGTGTATAACTGAAACATATGTTTTAGTGAAGATATTATTCAATGTATTATTTGTTACATGTTAGGGTATTAATCATATTACTTAAAGGTATTACAATAAATGTTTTGGGGCACGGGGTACGCAAGACCTACTCTTCCTATAATTATTCCTCTAATTATATATTTGTTCTTAGATAAGGAAAAAAAAAAAAACAGGTGAAAACCTTCAAATTTAGGCATTTTGGAAGATAACATTAATTTTTAGACTTTCAAAATTTTGAACATATTTTTGGAAAATTATCTCAACTCCTTTCAAATTTTTTTTCTTAACTAAAAGAAAATTAAAACTAAAGTTGTGGGAAAACAACCTTTACGATCATCACAATTCACAAGTGGCTAAAATAAAAGGGGCAAAAAAATATTGGATAGTGACATATCTTTTGTAGAAAATAATGAATTGGAGAAATGGGATCGAATTTTAAGATTAAAATTAGGCAAAATCTGAAATTGGGATTCCTTTTCAAGGTTGTTTTACAATGGAGACAGGACAGCCAATAATAGATCATCAACCATCCATTTATGGTTTTAATTTGTCCAAGTCACTCCACATCTTGAGTTGCTTTCACAATAAAGGCTTTGACAATTAAATGATTCTTTAGAAATATTATATTTAATGATAAGAATTAATTTAGTGATAGTATAATAGTAAATGTAACAAATTAAAAAGAAATCGCATAGTATAATTTATGGGTAAATTGTAACCAAGGACGGAAATATCGGTTTCGGTTCATGTATCGGTACTTTGAATTTACGGAAATATCGGTTTCGGTTATCGGTTTCGGTGGAAATATCGGTAATTTTAAAAAAATCACGGAAATATTGTGAAAAAATTAGAAAAAATATCTGGTAATTTACATAATGTTATAACTAACATTCATACATAAATTGAAGTTAAGATTTCAAATAAAAAATATAATTACAACAAAATGAGAGATAAACTAATATATAAAGTGATAATATGAGAAATTTTATTTTACTTTATTTTCTTTTGCTCTAAATCATTAAAGTGAAAGTAAGGTAAAACAATAGGTAAAATTGAAAACAGTAGAAAATGATTGAAAATTGGAATTTTTTTGCTCATTGCCGATATTTTCCGATATTTCCCGATATTTCGCCGATATTTCGCCGATATTTCACCGAAACCGAAACCGAAACCGATATTTCCCGATATTTCGCCGATATTTCGCCGATATTTTTACGAAAAAAAAAAACACCCCGTTTTTATATCGGGACTTCATTCCCAGCGATATTTCGGCGATATTTCGGCGAAATATCGCGATTTTTTCATCCATGATTGTAACTATCCAACATATATTTATCGGGTCAAAAAATGTGCATGATTCATCAACCACGTGTACAAGATTGTACAAAAGATGACACAATTTTGTAATTCTCACGTTTCAATTTTATTGAAATTTGGAAATTTTTTAGAACACCTGAAATAGATAAATAAAACACTCAAAAATATATCTTTTGTCGGTACATAATATTGCTATAATTACATAAAATAATACGCATAACTATTTGAATTCTTGTTTTGTAAATTGTCATGTATGATGTAACATACTTGATTATTACATGTTTGTAGTTCTTTAATACTGTACTAGCATAAGTCCCGTGTATTACATAGTTTACATAAATTAAATTTATTAAAATAATTTTTTTAAATATTTTTTATATTGAAAATTATATATATCATTTTGTATGATATCCATTATCGAGTTGATATTAAATTGTGGAAATACCTCCGTTTACCCATTTTCGTATGTCAAGGAACTTATTTACCCATTTTTTTAAAAATGTACTTTTTTACCTATTTTTTGGACGAAATATCAATAATGTCCTCAACTTAAGTTTATATTTACATAAAGTGGAAATACCTCTGATATCATATCACCATATTGTGAACACGATATCAGCATATCATGAACACGATATCAGCATATCGTGAACACAATATCAGTATATCAGCATATCATGAACACGATATCAGCATATCGTGAACACAATATCAGCATATTGTGAACACGATATCAACATATCATGAACACGATATCAGCATATTGTGAACACGATATCAGCATATCATCATATCATGAACACGATATCAGCATATCGTGAACACAATATCAGTATATTGTGAACACGATATCAGCATATCAGCATATCATGAACACGATATCAGCATATCGTGAACACAATATTATATTTTGTGTTCATGATATGTTGAACCTTATCTGAAAGGTAGACGCGAGTAGAGTTTCTGGACACGAGTCGAGTTTCCTGGACGCGAGTAGAGTTTCTGGACACGAGTAGAGTCTCTTAGATTCTTTTCTTATGTAAATATAACTAAAATTAAGGGTATTATGGATATTTCACTTTAAAAATTGGGTAAAAAAGTTATTTTTTAAAAAAATGGGTAAAAAAATTCATTGACTTATGAAAATGGGTATTTTGGAAATCCTCCCTATTAAATTAGTGTAAGATTCATGTGTCATACGAATATTTTAATAGTTCTACTTAAAAAATGAAAATTATTATATATTTATCATTAATTCTTATTTTAATTAGCATGTAAATTAAAGTTAGGTTTATGTAAAAAATTCAATTATCGTTTGATGCAAATATAACAGTCAATTAACTTCAATTAAAGTATTTTGCAAAATGTTTCATTGGCATCAACATTTTGGTTTTCATCTATTAACTCCTTTTTAATATTTTAATTATAATAAATTAGAATGTAAAGTGAATTAATTGAAATTGAAATTAAAATTAAATTAAATTTTTGAGTGAGAAATACGATTAACCAGATGACGACATGTGTCTCTCTTGATTATTCCTTCAATATGAATACATATAGATTTAAATTTTAATCGATCGTGTAAATTTTTTAATAATCATTTAATTTAATATAATTGCAAACATCAACTTAAGTTAAAATATTCATAAGTTACAATTTTTTATCATCATAATTATTGACATTTTGTTATTCATTTATATCTCATTAAATACTCTATCATAATAAATTATAAGTATTAAATTAATTAATTAAAAATGAAATTATAATTAAATTAAGAATATGATTAACCAGAAAGTGACATGTGTCACTCTTGGTTATTCCTTTAGTAAGGATATAGATATAGATAATTTACTAAAATATTTAAGTAGGCATAAATGTATAATTTGGTTTATATATGCATAATAAACTAGAAATTTAATATGTATAGAAATTTGTGTAAAACTCTCTCACATCATTCAAAACTCAAATTTCATTTTTACAGGTCGAACTATCTAATTTTTAATGTTAGTTTAAATTAAAGGATCATGGGATTTTTTCTTTTGATGTGATGTGGTGCATATTTATGTATTAGTATTCTTGATTGTAAGTTCATGTTATATTTGATGTGATATGGCACGAAAAATAATTAATAAGTCCCATATATGTAATTGAGTCCATGACGACAATTAGGGGTAATAGATTATTGTCTAATCAACATTTAAAAGTTTTCCAACACTTTGTAGCAAATCACATGGGAAAATCCAACTCCCATGCAATAATTATAATTAACTGTATATTGACATTCATAAGTATCCCAACACTATATAGCAAATCCAATCAAAAATTCCAAAATGTCATTAATACACGTGACAGATAAGCTATCCATTCATTCATGCATCATGAAATATCTAATTTAAGTAAATGTTGATTTCTGCATGTCTTAGTTAAGGTCTTTTAAATATGAGAGTTTTGTTATTTTTGGAGAAGAAAATACTTGATGAACTTAAATAAACAGAAAATATATTATCTACCTTCTTATATCCTTTGTGCATAATTCTTTTTCAATTAAATCTTGCTATTTTAAATACTTCCAATTTTTTGTTTGCTTCCCTGCTATAATAACATGTCAAAACGACCTATTATTGCTTACCAACAACCAACCCTAGCATTAGTCTAGCAAGCTATCGAAGAATATGAACGTGTTTGTGGAGGGAAAAAATTGGTATTGAAAATTTACAAACAAACTTCATGTCGAAATATAATCCATTGCTAAAATTTTGGCTCCAAAATACAGTTTCAAATTTAAAATGGCAATTGGAACCAGTTCAAATGACAGGTCAGAGTATAATTGCCAGAAAATTTATGGTATCATTTATACAGAAACAGGGCTGATTTTGTTTGAGGACAATCAAAGTGATACTTCAAGCTTATATATAGATTCAATCAACATTCTAAACTGGAAGCCCTTTGTACAAAGAAGATATACTTTGCAAGTACATCAAATCAAAGAGCAGGATGATCAAGACATTCTCCCCAACACCAAAATTATAGCAATAGCAATGCGACGACATTCCTTCGCAACACCCAATATGGAGTGACATAATTTTACTGACATTGGTACCTTGTTACTTGGTTGTCAAGGCTCGTTTCATTGTGAACGTACATGACTTATCATCGCCTTGGATTAGCTTGTCTCCTAGCAATCCTATGCCCTGCTCCAATCAACAATGCTCTCCCTATCAAACCTGTTTGGAGTCCACAAACAACAGCAACAGTTCCACCAATAGCCACCCATTTCCAGTCGATTCCACCATGATCCTTGTGCCTATTTGTTGCTGTTAACTGACTTTGTTCTTGTTCATTGGGTAGTTGCTCAGAATCACTCCCTTCATTGTAAGAGATTTTGGTGGTGATTCTTGCCATGAGAGCACACCGGGTCAGTGGTGTCTCGAGTTTTCTGGCGTTTTGATAGGCTCTAAAGCCAGCATGTAACTTCTTGACAGTTGACCACATTCCATGACGAACGCCTAACTTAGCAACATCCTTTGGTATTCCCATGTCTTCGTAATGAATCAGTGTGACCTCGCATGCAGACAACTGGCCATCTCCTTTACGTGATTGTACTGTATAATTTTGCTTTTGAGTTACAATTAAGAAAAATTACACTATATAATGATGTAGATGATATGAAAATAATTACCAGGCTTGATAATCCAGCTTGAAAAATAAAGATCAACTCGCCTAGGTTTGTCGCGTCTTGGCAAAGTTGGATGGGACACACCCTGCAGCCATAGTGTTTGCAGATTAGATTGGCACTGGCCATATGAACTTAAGGAGTAAATCACATGTTAATCAATTTAGATTTAAGGAGCACTTAATGACTTATAGATCCCAATACACTGGTTTCCTTACAATAGTTTTTCAACTTTCTAAGGATACAAAGAGAACTTGAAGACGAAAATGGCAAAGGATATTTGCATTATGGCAACAACTAATGTTACAAATGCTATACCTTTGTCACACAATAAAAAGTTTTTCCTCCTTCCCATATCCTCCTACCAATAATATATTCTCGATCGCTGCAGAAGAAAGGAAACTGCACGGACAGGAATAATCAAGATGTCATCAGTTAAAATGTGGTCAATAAAAGCAAAATAAATGATTGTTCTAGAATTGAAGGGGCAGATCTTTTTAACAAAACCTTCTTAATCCAGTGCACAACCATCATCCCTGTGTTAGGGCATTCTTCAAGTATTTTGACATAAGTAAGCATAGGATCCCACTTACGCCGAGTCTCGTCATCCCAGAAAAAATCTCTAACCAGCTCAGGAGTTGCTTCCTCGAAAATGGTTTTGCTACGATACATTGTCGGACCCACCTGCCAGCGATATATTCTGACAAATTAAAAAAATGCATAGGCTTTTCAAGTGGCATGAACTGAACTTCTCAAGGTAACTGGACAGAACCAAAAACAGAGATACAATTCTCATGTGAGATTCTAGAAAGTTAGACACATAGAAAACATCACCTGGGGATAATAAATATGATGACACCTATTTAGTAAGTGTTCACTGACACTTGATAAACCATGCATTGAAGGGACCACAACTATATAATTATTGTTGTTGTTATTGAAAATCAACGAGCAACAAAGTACAACTTCCCACTGGAAATTTTATCCACAACAGCAACACCAACATATCAACACAAGCACCTATTCCTACCTCAGGCTCATGACGCCAAGCTTGGTATGCCAAATTTGATGTTGAGTGCTCCATCATGCTTTGCCATGCCATTTCTCCATCTTTTGCGCCAAGAAGATTTAATAGGTGTTCCAGGTCTTTTTCTGTCACAGTATTCAATTCTGCATTAGGAGCTCCAGAAACAGGCCTAAACAAGGAGCAGAGCCAATAATCAGTGGCATACAGTTTGACAAATTTCTGAAGCTGATCCAGTCAAAATAGCATTCAATCAAATTCAGACGAGAAAATGACTGGAAGTGGATAAAAAGATATTCCATCTCCAAAAAATTTGTCAAATTGCTAACTGCATATCAAAATCTTATAGAGAAAGAGGTCACGTTACTTTATGGAGAAACAAAGAATAAAGTACATAATTCGCTAAAATGGTGGAAATTGACCAAAATAAAGGAAAGTAGAACGCATTAATAACTATCCATCTGAAACACATTGAAAATTCCAGAAAAAAGATGTCAAATCATGCAAAATGAAATTGCCATCACAATTGGAGTAAGCTTTTCAATTGCTCTAAGTATTCCATCAATAACCCTTGTTTAATATTGTAAAGTAATTTTGTAAAATACAGCAAAGCTTCCGAACCATTATGGACAACCAATGTTTTAAAGATACAACTAGCAGTATTCCATAGTTTATCCTAAAGAAGCTACACTCCAGCCATCTTCCCTGACTAAAACCCCTCCCCACCCCCAACCCCGCACCGGGACGACAAAAGCTTAATCACTCTTAACATATTAAATCTACTTATGCAATGCCAACTACATTATTAGTGGCACACTGGCACTTATGATTATTTTGGACAATCATGAAGAAAACAACTTATATACATAACCAGAGATTCGCCAAAAACTAACAGCATAGATATGGTAATGTCATATTGATGATTAATTCTTTACCATTGGTATTCCAAGTTCCCCATAAATTCTGCAACTTTCAGACATTCACCAATCCTATAATGAAGGTAATTAAATTTCATATGGCTTCTGCAGTTTAAATTACACAAACGAGAATAACACCTCAACCATCTACGTCAGTACAAAATCTACCACGAAAAACACAATCATTTGTATTTTAGTCCACATTTGCAGATTGTACACTCCTAGGTCATTCGTTAATCTTTGGCACTGGCCAAACAAATTGCATAAAATCAAATTATATGTATATATGGTACATACATGATATCGCCGCGGCTAGATTCATCAGCCGGAGCCGACAAACGAGCGGCGGCGGCAGGCTGAGGAGCCGAATCCACCAGCTCCTGAGCTGATGATGACTTTTCCAGCTTACGATTGATGCCACGGGATCGAAACCAAAGGCCACGACAGAGTGAAAAGGCCGAGAGCGCCGTGAAGGCAAACCAGAATCTCCGGGCACCGAACCCTGGCGGCAGGGTCCAAACAAACCGGAGCTTGGATCGGAGTCCGAGGAAAAGCAACCCGGTCCACCGAGGCCGCCAGGACCATCCGATCACCAAGCCGATCATCACCGCCACCCAAATCGGCACTGCACAAACCAATATGTCGACGAATGCTTCCATTGCCGCCGTACTGTTGAAGAAATCCAACGCATTATTGCTCAATCCAATCCAACCCCCTTCCATTTCTTCAATCACGCGGAAATATCAAGCGGCTACAGTTTCAGGGACACAACGGAGCTCTTTCGCCTGCTACATGGAATGGGTTTGGATTTTGTTGCCAGAGAGAGAGAGAGAGAGAGAGAGAGGGGTGGGATGCGGTGGAAAGAAGCCTATTAAACGGGAGTCGGATAATATTTGTTTTTACAGTTCTCTACAGTTGAGCTCAAGACAAAAATATTTTTCAGATTGGTTTTAAATTTGAAATTGCAATTTTAATATCAACTTTCAAGTTTAGTAAATTATATCATGAATTTTAAATTATTTTACGATGTAGAAGAAAATTTGAATATATCAGATTGCTTTATCAATATCAAAACATTTCAATAATGGTGAATTAGTAATTTAAAAACAAATTTTACAAATTTCGACTAAAATTTCCATAATATTCATTAGGATAAATTGTGATAAATCAGCTAGTTTTTTTCTTCATATTTCATAGTACATTATTTAAGCTGATATTAAAAATCCAATTACGAAAATAGTGTAAGATATAAATAGAAAAAGGAAAATAATTAGTTTAGATTTTAGAAGAGAGAATATACATGGAATATTATATTTTGATGCGACGATATTATTTCCACCATATTTACATTGGGACAAGCGGTATTAGTTGAAACCGTAGGGAACCGCAGGGAGTGAAATGGGAGATGAGAAGTAGGTGGTTAGGAACTGAATTATCTGGCATGATTCGGATGGATAAGCTGTTTGGGATTATTTTTAGCCTTTTCTTTTTCTAAATAAATTAATTCACTTTTTCAACGGAGCGTTAGACCACGCGCGTCGGTGCAAACGAAATGGCAGTGCTATAATAGGTTTTATAATTTCAAGAGTAGGACTTGTGTGCCCCCGGGGTACGGATCCAGGATCCAGGATCCGTACCCCCAACCCGACCCGAATTATATATATATATATATATTTTTCCATCTTCTTCTTCTTCTCATTCTCCTCCTCTGATCTTCTTCTTCTTCTTCTTCTTCTTCTTCTTCTCCTCCTCCTCTTCTTCTTCTTCTTCTTCGATCCTCTTCCCCACAAAGATTTAGGAATTTCAATTTTCGACAAAAGCTAGTCAAATATCCAAGAGCAGCATCGCTGAAGGCCGAACAGCCACTGATATTCAGCTCCACGAGTTCCTGGCATCCACGTGCTAGGGCATACAACGAGCGATCAGAAAGCCTAAAGCTCTTGCTCAGATCCAACTCTTGCAGATCGTGGCAGTGGGCTGCAATTTTTCCTTGCTGTAACTTGAATTGGGCTCGCATTGTGTTTGGATTCAAAGCAGAATTCAGAAGAATGATGGCATCTTGCTCAAATGGAGATGAAGCTGTTGAGTTGGGTTCACATGGCGAGAACTTTAAATACCCTGATTAATATTCTTGTCTTGAGTTCATATGAAATAGAAATAGCCTAGGAATTGAAGAGCTCATTCCAGTTTCTGTGGTGTATGCATGACTCAAATTTGAAGTTGAGAGATGAACAAAAATTGTGGAATTAATGTAATACCATTAAGGTATTAATGTAATACTATAAAGACATTTCTGTAATACCATTAAGGTATCAATGTAATACCATAAAAGACATTTCTGTAATACCATTAAGGTATTAATGTAATACCATAAAGACATTTCTGTAATACCATTAAGGTATCAATGTAATACCATAAAAGACATTTCTGTAATACCATTAAGGTATTAATGTAATACCATAAAGACATTTCTGTAATACCATTAAGGTATCAGTGTAATACCATAAAAGATATTTCTGTAATACCTATAGGGTATATGTGTAATACCAATAGAGTATAGGTGTAATACCCATCACTGAATCATCAACTAGGTAATCAGGTGTGTGTGGGGCGCACACCAGACTTGCTATGGGCGCGCGTGGCGGCGCGTGGGCGCGCGTGGAGGCTGCCCACGCGCCGGGTCGGATCTGGGGGCACGGATCTAAGATCCGTGCCCCCGGGGTACACAAGTTTTTGCCTAATTTCAATTTTAGATTTATGATTTTCTCATAAAAATCTTTTCAGTCCTATTTTAATTCTTTCATTTTCTCCCTATTATTATGATCGGAAAAAACAATATTTATTTTCTTCATTCCTTCCTTTATCTTTCAAATAGTAATCATCATCATTACAATTGTTGCGGATTGTTAATGTATAAGAAGAGCACAAATGCCAATATTTAGGCTTTGAAAAACACAGTTAGTGAAATTGTAGATATAGTAATAATTAGAAATGAAGTAAAATTGGAGGTGTGAATAGCCGCACCCTCAAAAGAATATAATAAACCAGCCCATATTCTTTGTTGCTCTCTGCAAGTAAAGTACAATGTAAAAAGCTTCAATCTTGAAGGGCTAAAACCTTGCCTTTTTCTTTCTTTCAGAGACTACACTTTCACACCAAGAGAGAGAGAGAGAGAGAGAGAGGCTTCATTTTCTTGAGATCATCATCATCCAAGACAGGTTAAGTAATTCATCATCAATATATAGATTGATATGTTGAATCTCAAAATGCACAATCTGTTATAACATGATAAACCCCATAAAAAGAAGGAAAGAACTGCCCTCAAAGTATAGTAAGAAAACATTATACCTAGAATGATGCCATCAAACATTCATGCACTGAATCTTCGTTGACGGATTGTCGATCACTGGCTGGATAAGTATCATTGTAAAGCTGAGGGGAATGAAGCCTGGTCCGAGATCATTCGACAAGAATTAATGTATCAAAGAATGGTCTCGAACCAGACAACATCCCCCTCAACAGTTTACCACATAGAGAAAGAAAGTGGCTTGATTTAATATGGCCATGCATTGATCTTTCATGGGGCCTTATATATATACCTTTTTGACAAGTAGTTACACTTTCCACACTTTGCATTCCCACACAAAAGTTCAGTCAAATGTTGGGATCATATATTATTACAAGATTACTGATTTTCTAAACTAAGTTCTTGGTGTGAACTTGCTACTCATACTATGGTTCTTCTTTATCGTGTTCCTATCTCATATTTGTTTTACCAGGATATATTTATATTACATGTGTGCATTCATAAAATGGAGTATAATTGAGATGAGAATCCTCTACGATTTTCTTGGCTATCTCCAATAGGGAAAAGGCAGAAGAAGAGAAAAGTAGAGCAGTGAAATATGGCCATTCAATCTTCTTTTTCCCCTTTTAACAAAAATAAAAGAGTAAAGAACATAAAAGTGACCCTAACTGTGTAAAAACAGAATTACACAACTATGCTCACTTAGCTTTATTTCCAATTTTGTGGAAAGTTTATCCACTTGGAAATCTGAAAATGACTTGGGCACTTGAAATGGTTTGATGTAACTTTCATCATACCATTTGTGGTCCAAATGAATGTTCATCTAGCTTACAATAAACAAACTGATTCATTGAACATAATCTTTCCCTTTCTTGAGCATTGAATAACTTCATGTTACATGTAGTAAACATGCACATCACATAAGCGCACAAGAAACGAGCGTTTACTAGGTGTGAATCCCCTATACCACATTACTTCTTAAGACACTCAAGAAACTCAGATAAGAGTAAACCAGACAAGGAACAATACATCAGAGTGATAGAAGCATGAACTGCCAAATTATTCATGAACTCAATGAATTAGAGCATACAAGCATGAAAAAGAAGAACTGCTGCGAATAATGACTCAAAAAGAGTTTTCACAAATGGTAAAGTCAAAAATACAGCTCTTTTTCACTAGAGATTATTCTTCTATGAAAGCATCGAGAGGGGCATTTATTCTCGGAAGGTCACCCTTTACATGTTATTAGCATACACACTTTAAAGGAATGATCTTTATATGCTTTAGACTTCTTTCTTCTGTTTTAAATAATTTTCATGATAACACTTAGCATAATCACTCAAACCAAAAGTGTCTGTCCCATGAAAAGCACCCCTTGATGGGACCTTATGTTGGTGACTTTGTGTCCTTAACTGAATCAGGGGCAAATGAATCACAGATATCTACTCTTTCTGGTAAATATATGATTGTACAGTCACAAGAAGAGGGAATTAATTCCGCATAGAGTTTTTTACAAATGCATCAGAATAAGTTACAGAAATTTACATTTCACACATTAATTTAAAAACAAACCACTCAAAGGGGTTTTGAACAGTCACAAGGCACAAAGAGAGAGTTTTATCCTCAATAAATTAATCACATTCCAACATCAATTAGATAACTTACAGCAGCTCATCAAGAATGAACAGAAATATCCATGCATCTCTCTCCAATCAGCTTATTAGATGTAAATGATCCGTCCATTTCTTCTCCTTGATGACTATGATCTCTATTTTTCCAGGAACCAGTACCATTCTCCATATTCGTCCCAATTTTCAAGTTCATGGAAACCATAGGGGGGCAGTCTCTGAAAATGGAAAAACTGTGGCGAGCTTCTTGGGTTTTCGTATCAAAACCTTTTGCATCACTGCAGCTCTTCCTTCGACCCAATTTTGGTGATTTAGCACGAGTTGGAGGCGGCTGATATTTAAAAATAATAAAATAACAAACATAAGATGTTCACAGGTTTGAATCAATAAGCCAACATATACATTGTTATTTTCTTTCTCAACCATAAGACCTAATTCCTGACTAAATGTGAAATAAAATCACAAACTTTTTCATATTTTTATTTATTCCAATATTATAATTGTTAGAGTAAAACTGCAGTACCTTTTTCAATTCAACTTTTGGTGGTGGTCCCTCATGGTAAAAGTTTGGCATTGGGCTTGCCTTAAAGATCAAACTCTTCCTTAGTTGCTTGATTGCTGCTTCAGTCTCTTCCTACACATTTGGAAAAGTGAAGAAGTTTTCTGATCTCAGAGAAGATCAGAAAAGGCTTTGATGCACTCCTAGGTTTTAATAACACTACGGCACACCATTGACCATTGAAGGGTTATATTACCTTATTCCTTGCCTCAAATTGACTTTTCTCAGCTTCCAGTGCTTCATGTTTCTCCACTAATTTTGAGTAGAACTAAAATAGAAAATTACCATTCAAGAGACATGACAGAATCACATATTCTACTTCAGATTCATATGAGATAACAGTCACATGCAAGATAAATTCATGGACACTACCTCTTTCCTTCTTTCAGCTCGTGCACTGCTTTTAAACACTGGGGCTGTGCCAACAGTTGCCTTAATTTTTCTTGCTGGTGTCACAGTTCTTCAATAGTTAAGAGAAATCAGAATAAACAGTCACAATAAAATACAAGAACAAAAAGACTTGAAGTTTATACAAAACTAGGGCCATGGAAAATAGGATATGATGAGGCAACTGAATAGTTATCTTCATCAGCATGCTTCTTGTTATCAGGGTGCAATGGTTTCCTTTGGACAATAGGTGAGACTACCTGCGCCCAGATGGAGTATAGTATCAGTATTTGACCTGCTAATCCCAGATGCTCAAAGTGTCACTTTGAAACAACAGTTATCTCATGAAAGAAAATTAACATAATAAGAGTAAGCACTGTGATACATAGTAGATGAGCACATGTTATGACATTATGGTATTCAGTATTCAAGAAGTTCTGATTTCATATGTATAAATTAAAAAGTGTCTTCCACAGTGACAACAGTTTCTAACGGAATTAGTGGTTTAAATATGGAAAAACCAATCCCCATGCAAAATTTAAGAATAAGAAAGAAATTTAAAATTAGGTTTAAGGAACTTACTGGATTCTGCTTCACAGAACTTGGGAGTTGCATAACACGAACATTAGATGTTTTTTCTCCAGTAATGTTATTCTCATACTCAGCACCATAAGGACGGGTTCCGGATAAGGCACGCTTTTCAGTTGCCAGAGCAAATGGCTGCGGAACTGTGCGTTTTGTTTTACAGTTTCCAACAGCTTGCCTGTTAGCTTTTCTGCCACTAACGCGTATCCTCTTATTGTCATCTGTTACCTTTGCATCTTCAGATTTTGCATTATCCTTGTCAATATCATTGTTGAAGCTAGCTAAACTCTTCTCACATGCCTCAACTTGGCAAAGCTTAGCAACCTCCACTGACTTGTCACTATTGCACTCCTTTACCTCACAGTCCTGTACTTCAGCACTTTCATCAAATATATCAACAAGCTGTGGGTCAATATTAATAAGCTCAGAAACATGTGCCACATCTTGCTGGCTAGCATTCACTAATTCTGAATCATGGGTGATGCCATTTGCATATATAATGACGCCATCCGGCTCCTTGTCAACATGAATGTCGCTGCCTTCCATGCCCATAACACTGAGATGATAACCGATAGCACTATTTTCAGGTCCATAGATAAGATGGATATCCACACATTAGCAACCAGATAAACCAAAAAGTGATACCTATGGTAATTTCAGTGAAAAACATTCTCTTGTTTTATCATTTGGTGTTGCATATGACATGAACATGAAAACTCAATTTGTTTCACTCGTTCTAAACTTTAAGGAGCATGCCATAGAAATTCGTGTTCAAAGGCTTTTTATCCTGACAGTGGATTTCTATTATAAGCATTTATATAATTGAGGGAGGAATTTGTATCTCAAAGAGAGCATCTTGCGCCTAGCTTTTTCTAATCTATTTCCACATGCATTCACTTTGACATGTTTTTATTAAGAACTATCCCTACCCACTGCATACATGTTGAACTAAAGATAAAGTTGATATTGTTGTTAAGGCACCACATGACGAAACTAAAGAAACCAATAAAGAGAATGAGCCAACAGAACTACACTATTTATCAACCACACAAGAATTAGGATGTAGGAGACAAGGTTGAAGAATATATTAACCCAAGGTAGCATCTGTTTCCCAAAATGTAGAAGCCTAATCATAGAACGTGACATTGACCCTTCAAAAAACTTAAGGATTGACTGGTTTACCGATAACAAAACATATAATAGAGTCAAAACAAGTTCGATTTCTCAATTGTCATTCACATCAATGGGAGTTTGAACAATTAACATAACATCTTCCACATTAACTGGACCAGAAACAATCAGCCACAACCTAGAACTTTTCACAAAGCCCAATGGAATGCTAAGCAAATAAAAGATTCTATTTTCATACACAGAAAACTATGTATAGAAGGGAACAAGAAACTGATAATTCATCATCCATCTACAATCTTCATTAGGAAAAGTACAACTTTTGGTGCACAAGTACTAGAGGATCATGAAAATGCATAGTACGACGCATATTACCACATTAATGTTCTAGAATTCAATTGCATTAATGTCATTCCAACGCAATTAATCTTATCAGCTATCACATAACCACATTAATCAACATCATTTTCATATAAAATTCAGGAAAAAAAAATCTCTAGCTGCCAAAACTTCTCATACAGAAACTAGATCCGCTTCAAACAACCCTGTTGAATCAGAAAAACCAAAAACGAAATGATCGAGCCCCGGTTGCATGTATGCACACACACACACACATACAGAAGAGGGGAAAAAAAAAAAACAACTGAACAAGAAGTAGGAAAAATTCTTACGAAAATATCGGAAATTCAAAACTTTCTGGTTGAATTAGGGCTCTGGATTTTCCTTATCGGAAGCTTTTCCGAATTCTTAGTGTGTGTACTGTGTGTGACGGTGGGCTTTGTCAGTCTTCTGTTGCAGATAGTTATAGAGGTGATGGAATAAAATAACGGCGTTAGTTGACGGCGGTTGAGAAGTTTGAACTGGAGTGGAGAAGGAAAACAAGGCCTTAATTTAAAATCAAGTGTGAAATTACATTTAAGGGCCTGAATTGGAGGTAAAAATATATTCCAATTATTTAAATTTAGTGGTCCAAATAATACATGCTTAAAATTTCATTTTCACTATCTATTATTTTCCTTTTTTCAACTTTAGAAAATGACATGACAATAATATCCATCCTTCACTAAAATAAATTTTATTTTTTATATTTGAAAAATAATGTATATATTGTTAATATACAAGATTATAATACAAACACAATGATTGGTACTAGTATTTTGTGAAAATTAACCTTAAATAAAAAGACAACAATCAATTTAGCAAAGTAGAGCTAATGATAATTTTGACAGTCTAACAATGAGGGGTTAGATGGTCATAACGACGTTTTAAGTCCCAACCATCCGACAAATTGTAATTAGAATGGGCCAATAATTATTGAATTGGGTGGGCCCCATTTTTGATTACTATTGCTAAACCTTTTGATAAAGCCCATAAACCATTCTCTTAATTATTCTAATTTGGACCTCACCTTTTTTTCCTCACTTCTGCCAAATCCACCACTTATATATATATATATATATATATATATATATGGAATCATCCAGACTTTACTTCATATTTATATTATTTATTTCTTATAAATAATATTTATCTCTTAATTTTCATGTTGGCCAGTTACACATTCAGATATCATGTATCAGAATGTTTTACGGATATAATTTCGAGATCTATTACTATTTATAGCTCAAGTTTGAGCGCTTGATCAAACTTTAAACTTGTATTTATGAATCAAGTCAAACAAACTATGAAGTAATATTTACATGTGTAAAATGTAGAAAAGTTTATAGAGGCATTAAAGAAGCAATGGGAAAAATATTATACAACCAACCCATTAATCTTACAAGTATTGATAGATTAAAGAATAGTATTTAAATGTACACTTCAAAACCCTTTACATTTTATTATTTATAAACTATAAATTGTTAACTCATTAATCTAAAACTAACTAATTACTCACATGTAACTATATGCCTTAATCTAATTTATCTAGTTGCTAATTAAGATCTTAATTAACAGCAATTTTTGTTGGTAAGAAAGTGAAAGAGTAACTATAAATTGACCATTAGTTAAAGCCAATTAGAGTTTGATGATTTTATACTGCATTTTAAATTTCATTCTATCATTTTACCATATAATCTGTGGCCTCTCCAACAGAAAAAGGTATTATTATTTTTATATATTATATAGTCTTAAATTGAAATAGGATAGAAAATATCATAAAGTTAAATTCAAGAATATGTGAGACCATTTCATTGATCAAATTTTGTGAAATGAAGTTTCATCTAACTAATTTCGCCCGTGATTGAGGAAAACAAATCACCTAATTTTAAATATTAAATATGTCTTCATCTTATTACAATATGCTTGAAGAAGATTATAGTTGTGTGCAAAAAAATTAAAAGCATGTAACATATACTAATTTATTTCAACCAATGCATTAAGTAGTTGTAAAATATTATGTACTAAGGAATCTGCCAAATTAATGGAATTGGAGTAGATGTGTTTTGGTTTATCTGAACCTTTAAACAATGTTAATTACCAACTACATAATTAACCAATAATTATGTTTATTATATTTTATTTAAACCAATCAAGTAGTTATATATAATGAGAATAAAGCTTCTTTTCTTACCAAACCCTAACCAATTATTTATAGTTATATAGTGTCATTTTTGGTAGGATAATATTGATTTTGTGTCTCTATAGGTATTCTAATTTTCTTCTTGATCATGGGTTCTTTTATTCGACTTACGCAAGTTTTTGTGTGAGACGGCTTCACAGATAGTTTTCATGAGACGGATCATTTTTACCCATTAACTCGACCAATTTCCACATTTTTATATATGAATTTTGAGGTATGAGTCATGAGTTTGACGTTTCAAAAGAGACTCACTCTTCGACCTATTATTAGGAAAGAAAAGGAAAAAGAAAATTGAAGAATTCGATTATTTTAGTTACAAATCGATACCCTTAAGATAATAGATATATTCCAGATGAGACTTGTATTTATGGTCATCTGATTAAAAATAAATAAAATTGAAGAGTGATTATTGTAATTTAAAAAGATGCGGTGCAACTAAATTTTTATCTTTATCCAAAAATGGAATCTTCAATCCTAAGTGAAGCATGATGGGCCCCATTTCCAAATTATGGAAATTATGCACACCATACTAATTAATCATCAACTCATCGACAGAGTGGCCAACATATTCTTTTTTCTCGATTAAATAAAATCATATCAAGTTTTTAATTAATTGTTTTTAAAAGTGAAAAGTAGGAGATTTATATATAGAAATCAAATTTAATATTTGGTGATTAACTTAATATTTTGATAAAATTTGGAATTCTACTGCTACTTGTACTCGATAAGAATATCAAACTATTGACTGAAACTTGACCCCCTCGTGCTCATCTTCAAAGCTTATAAAATATGGAAAAAACTTGTGTGCACTAGATCCGTGCCCCTGATCCGACCCGGCACGTGGGCTGCCTTCACGCTCGTCCACGCGCCCCCACGCGCGCCCCTAATTAAGTTGGTGTGCGTCCACACACACCTGATTACTTAGTTGATGATTCAGTGATGGGTATTACATGTATACCCTATAGGTATTACGCATATACCCTATAGGTATTACACTTATATTTCTTCAGATTTAATGATTGGTATTATGTGTTTACTCTATAGGTATTACATGTATACTCTATAGGTATTACAAACTTACTCAATTAGGTATTGATTTTTTGTTCTATTTTTTGTTCTATAGGTATTACATGTATAATCTTAAGGTATTACATGTATACTCTTAAGGTATCATGTGTTCATTCAATAAAGGTATGAATTATTTGTTTTTACTTTTGTGTAGGTATCACATGTTTACTCTATAAGTATCACATGTATACTCTATATGTATTACAAACTAACTCAATTAAGGTATGAATTATTTGTTCGAATTTTTGTTCTATAGGTATCACATGTGTACTCTATAGGTATTACATATTTACTCTATAGGTATTACATTACTGTATGGTGAGTTTAATATTTCTAAACAATAAAACAGCGATTTTAACATATTCTTCCTCATTTTTTTTCTGCAAATTGCAGAATTCATATGAATTATTATCACATAAACATTGTGCAAAGAAACCCTAGAGCAAACTCATAAAATTATTCTCTACAAAATCAGAGGAGGAGGAGGAGGAGGAGAGGATGAGGAGGAGGAGAGGATGAAGAAGAGGAAGAGGATCGGAGAAGAAGAAGAAGAAGAGGAGGAGGAGGAAGAGGATCGGAGAAGAAGAAGAAGAAGAAGATGGAAAAAATAGAGAAAAAAAAAAGAAAAAATATATATATATATATAATTCGGGTCGGGTTGGGGGTACGGATCCTGGATCCGTACCCTGGAGACACCCAAGTCCTACTCATGAAATATTGATTTGCTTGATTAATTTCAAATACAATTTTTAAAATTCAATTAAAAGCTAACAAGTTATTATAGTTATATATTTTACTCAACTTGATTCTCTTGAATTCTAGATGATATCATTTGATGGTTTATTCAAACAAATCATATTTGTTAAAAAAAGTTAGTTTGCTTGTTATGTTTGGACAAAAATTGAAACCCCTTCATTCTGAATTTCAAATTCATCCACACATGTCTTCTAACTATATCGATTCATTAGTCATCTACATTCGAATCTTCTCATGTACCTGCATTATATGCAAATAGGACGTAACGAAATGCTATCTTTAAGAAAAAGACCTTTTTGTGTACGTCTATCAGAAAATATTTCTAGATCCGAACAGACACAATGCAAGATAGCCACCGAAAAGCATAAGCCGGAAAGCTTCAATTATTAACTAAATAAGAGGACATTTCCGACCATATCATAGTTTGCAATGAAATGTGCTAGAAAAATCGTGCATCATATATATATACACATCAGGATACGGACAGTTTCGCTAGGGTTAGTGCCAGTACTCGTACCCCGTTTGCAACGTCCTTAGGTGCTGCAAACTCTTCAGGCTTATGGCTATATCCTGCCAGCACAAAAGATAAAACTATTCAATGCTTTTCGAAAACTAATATGAAATGAACATAGAAGAAACTGATCGATAAAATGTACCTTTATAACATGGAATGAAAATCATGCCCATTGGAGATATTCTGCAACGATTAGTAGTGAAGGTTGTGAGATAATGTCATAATGTAATAGTTGAACGTCTGATCAACGATTACCTGGCCATGAACAAAGAATCGTGATAGGCTCTGCTGATCATCTTCTTGTACGATAAATTCAGTTCTTGACAGGCTGATTCAGTTGCCTTGATGATCGTCTCTTGAGAGAGTGCTGGTGGATCTTGATTCACAATCTTGAATTCAGACAACCTCACACCACGAGCTTTAGATATGCTGAGAGCTGATTCATGGATTTTCTCGATTACAAGATTTCTCCTCTGTTCATCTATGTCACGAGTATCTGAGAAAATATTTTCGGTTATTGACTATACTCGGTTTTATCAAAGCGTAGTAAAAACATCGTACCAATCTCCACATGGGATTTGCTCGGAATGCTGTTTATTGCACCTGGATGCAGCTCGAGAATACCTTAAAAGACGACATTTTGAGGAAACTATGAGACGAGAAGTGATAAACATGATTATATTAAACAAGTTTTTTACTCAATTTTTTTTTTGTTCATTAAATGCCCTTATTAGCTTTGTGATCTAACCATCATGATCTATTATGCTTAGTGATCTATGCTCGGGTATGACAAAAGGACAACTTAAGGTTAAGGGTAGTTACGTAATTTGATCTCAAATGAAACGGAGATGCATGGAGAGTCTGGGACTCACCAACAGTTCCAACAGTGTCTATTGAGCCAGAATCCAATACATGTTTCTCCACAGCCAGTGCTAATTCCGCAGCAGCCAGCCCGGCATCGTTTCTGTTCCAAATGATATATGCATGAGTGGAGTGGACTATCGTATCCTAATCTAATCACAGATCCCATATATTATTTCAGATATATTCGTGTTTTTAATATATAATTCAGTTCATGAGAGAAGAAATATGTGTATAACCTCATTGGCATCAGAACAGCTCCAGCATGGCCTCCATTGCCTTCAAAATCTACTTTGATGCTCGCTGGAGCAGCAATGGCAGTGACGACTCCAATTGATATAGCTAAAGAAAAAAGAAACAAATTAACGAACATGGCGAGGAAAGTTGCAACTATTCAGCCATTAAACTATCTAACCTTCCTCTTCCAAGATAGGACCTTGCTCTATATGCAATTCAATGAAAGCATAATAGCTTCCTTTTGCTAGAAACACATCCTCGTTGTTGGCATATCCAGCAAATTTAGCAGCATCAGAAAAGGATATATTCTGACCGTCCACTGTTGTCTTAAGAAGTTCCGCCAGTTCTTTACTTCCGGCTAATAGCCGGCTGCAAAGTTCAGATGAAATTCAGAAATGTATATCAAGAAAAAAAATGGAGAGGATAAAGAAATAGAATATTGACCTTCCCAAGCAGCTAATTCCGAATCTTGTAGGCTCTTCCGATGTGAACATGATCACCTCCAGGGATCTCTTGGGCTTAAAGCCCGACCTGTTAAGCTTCGATATTTATGTAAGGCCTGAAGAAATTTGTCACTAACATAAACTAGGGGTACCAAAAACCATCATTTAAGACCCATCGGAAAAGCCTACACACAGGTGTCAAGAATGGAGCCATTAAAACTTTGCTTCTAGTTTCATTTCAGAACGAAGAAAAACTTGGATATGGTTTAAAGGTCTATATGTGAAACTCTCAAGGTTCAAACTATCTAAGTAACTATGTTCCTTTTAGCATTTACTGAGCTTTTTGACATAACCTTGAAAAGCAATTATAAGGGGTTGTTTGGACTGACACTAGCCCATCCGGATTTAGGATGGGCCCAGTCCAGTCCATGTTTGTATAGAGATTTACAAAATTCTTCAATCCTACCTTACTTTACCTACTTTTTTCACAATTCTAAAAGTATCAACTTTTTCTACAACTCCCAATATAAAACATCTACTTTTTTTTTTACACTTTTTAATGTGACAATGACATCTTAACTATAATCCTACCCTATACAATCTCAATACAAACATAAGATTATCAAAATCTACCTTTTTCAAATCCCATCAAATCCCAAATCCAAACTCACAAAATCCACCTCCGCCCCAGCCCAAACATGCTCTGACAATCCCAATTTCACCTGCTACTTTGTTTCCACTTATTATCTCATTTGTTTTTATTCAGATCCATGAATCAAGTCTTGCAAGAAAGGTCGTTTCACACGGACAAACTGCATTTGTCAAACTTATTTCATTCCTCGTTGTTACAATTGGGGAATTATAGAAATTTATAGTTTTTCTTTTTTTCTGGAATATTCTGCTCACTGTTTGAAGTACATACAGAAGCAAAAAACACAACTTTTCTACAGATTCATGCAAGACTTAGACGATCAGCATACCTCTTAAGTACATTGATGGCTTCGATGGCACCTAAGACACCAACTACTCCATCATATTTCCCAGAGTAGGGTATAGCATCTATATGAGAACCGGTAGAAACGGGAGCCAGCTCAGGCTCAGAGCCAACCCTGTGTAAAGGTGAATCAGAGTCGAAATCAAGAAACTATCCACAGTCCATCGTTCATCAACACCCTAAATTACCACCATATATATACACTACAAAAAGTCCATCTTGATGGTTTCGGAAAGGAAATATTGTCCGTGCAAAAGTTTTCTGGGAAACAACCTAAGATCAATACAAGTTTTGTACTCACCATTTACCAAAAATGTTCCCAACAGCATCCTCTCTAACGAAGAGACCAGAAAGGGCCATTAAATTTTTGATGTACCTGCATGTTAATGCACCGTAAATTTAGCAATAAAGGGTAAGTGATCACAGATGGCCATCATGTTGCTTAACCAACTTCCAGAATTAATAACGGCATGCCCTTTTTGGCAAAAAGTCCAATAGAAAAATTACAGGCCATATAAATAGAGTGTGGCTCTCATGTGTATAAGCTTTAAGATGGAGTGTTACCTTCTTGCCAGAACATCTTTTTCACTGTAAAGTATCCTTGTAACTGAAGGTGCCGGTGTATCAGAAAACGTTGATAGCTCATCAATCTAGAACAAAATATATATGACTAATTCAATGTAGATTGAATCAATCACCTAGAGTAAATATATTGTAATCAAACATCTAAAAGCTTCACAAAACAACCAGCAGAATTTCAATAACTATGCATCAGGTTATGTCCAGGCAACTGTTGAAATAAACATAGAGTTCATTTGTGAACAATAGTCTTAAAACAAACCATTCAATGTAATATTAAATATAGTTCAAACTTAACTGAATACAAAAAGACTATGTCACAGCAAGCAAAAGGGAACACAGGAAGCCCACCTCAAAACTCCACATCAATCCATAAAAACCACCCCAAAAAAAAAAAAAGAAAGAAAGAAAAAAAGCCAAGATTTCCACATAAAGATTAAACCCCACTTCACAATCCACTGAAACTCCATCTCTCATTAATCCCTATTCATCAAATCCATCTTTCTAACCCAGT
This sequence comes from Scutellaria baicalensis, assembly GCA_005771605.1. NCBI lineage: Eukaryota > Viridiplantae > Streptophyta > Magnoliopsida > Lamiales > Lamiaceae > Scutellaria > Scutellaria baicalensis. Next base: position 14,525,843 of record CM016728.1, read on the forward strand.
TCAGAACCAATCAAGAAGTATCATTTTCAGTTCCAAAATCGAATCTTTACAACCTTATCACACTGAAAAACACAGGCAAATAAATGCAAAAAAGTGTTTGTTTTTTTCTTTTAGAATTCAAGAAAATACCTGTTTCTGCAGGGTTTCAGTGTCTACTGAAAGTGAAGATAATGAATCCTGAAACTGAGGCTCGTGAATTCGGTACCCAGAAAACTCCTCCATGGTTTTGATTGTACTGTCATATTCATCTTTCTGAGATAAGATAAGAGCAAAACCAGAGAAGAAGCATAGAGAGAGAATGAGAGTAGAAATTGTGAGAGCCATTTTAAGGTTTTTTTGGACCAATTTTGGTACTAAATATTTGTGTGTCGAATGTTTTAATAATTGTTTTGGGTGGAAACATGTGCGGTCTGTGTCAGTCTTGCACTGTCACTAGCAACAAAAAAAGAACTCGCAAAGTATCAAGATTTCACCATACTTCAAATCATGGTCTAATAATTTTATAAATTTTAAAATCTTAATTTTGGGGTTTCCCACTAATCATGTGTAATTTATTCATTAATCAGCTTTTTCAGCTCTTGAATTTCTCAAGAAAATGTTTAGAATATTTTTTTCCGCAATATTCTTTATCTCAAATGCTTTCACCAAATACCACTCACGTTTATGTTTTTAAATGTATTCTTCATTGGAAAAAGCACTTCTCATATCTTTATAATGGATAAATATTGCAACACTAAAACTTAGGTGCACCCGGGGTACAGATCTTAGATCCGTGCCCCCAACCCGACCCGGTGCGTGGGCCATCTCCATATGCGCCCACGCGCCCTCACGCGCGTCTGCAGCTATGCTGGTGTGCGCTCGCGCACACCAGATTCCATTCAGTGATAGATATTATACACATACTCTTAAGGTATTACGTGTACTCTTAAGGTATTACACATTTATCTTTAAGGTATTGAGTTTAAAACATAAGGTATTACATGTGCACCTTTGAGGTATTACATATTTTACCTCTGAGGTATTACATATGCACCTTTAAGGTATTACTGCTTATAGTTTAAGGTATTATGTATTTATCCTCAAAATATTACATAAAATATATTTCAGGTATTACATTTTTATATTTACATTGAAGGTATTTGATACTCAAATTTCAGGTATTACATAAGTTTCATCCAGGTATTACATAAATACTTTTAAGGTATTAGATATATGCTTTTGTGGTATTACATGTAGGTATTTGATACTCAAATTTCAGGTATCACATAAGTCTCATCCAGGTATTACATAAATACCTTTAAGGTATTACATATATGCTTCTGTGGTATTTCATGTATGCTTCTTCGGTATTACATGTAGCACATATTTATTGTTAAAATCTTACATACATAAATAAATTTAAGGTATTACATTTTTACCTTTACGGTATTACATAATTCTCTTTAAGGTATCACATTTTTACCTCTATGATATTGTATACTTATATTATGGTATTACATGCATATGTTTGAGGTATTAAGCAGTCTATAATCTGCTAATTAATAGAGAAGAATAAAACTCCAAAAAGACCAGAAAGCCACAATAAACTCCAAAACATGAGTCATCCAACCAAAAATTAATTAATAACAATACAATGTAAGCTCTAATCTTTAAGGAGAAAGCAAGAAGAGATTGATAATCAACAAACTAAACTAAAAACTGAAAATTTACAAGAAGAAGGGACAAACAATTTTAATTTGTTCAAAAAAATAAATTTGGGAGAAATCCCTACAAATACAGAAATCTGCCACCAAGTCCACTGGCTCTACCCATACTCAGCCATCTCCACCTTCTCAAAACCGCGGCCATCTCCACCTTCTCAAAACCGCTTATCCACCATCTACATCACCTACGACCGCGACATACACTCCGTCAACCCTCTCGCCACAGAAGATCCTTCTACAACACCACTAAGTCCATGGTGATTGGAACACACTGATTTGGAGGGGGAAACACAGAGAGAGGGAAAAAAAAAGAGATGATAGATGGAGAAGAACGTCTGTATTGAAAAAGCATTAGGGCTACAGAAAAAAAAAAGAATGTAATGGAGAAGAAGGACGTGCACAGAGAAGAAGAAGAAGAAGAAAAAAAGAAGGAAGAAGAAGAGAAGGAAGAAGAGCCGCTGTGGAAGAAGAAGAAAAAAGAAGGAAGAGAGAAAGAAGATGAAAAATTAGGGTTTGATTATATATAGTGTATCCGGGTCGGGTTGGGGGCACGGATCTAAGATCCGTGCCCCGGGGGCACCCAAGTCCTACTCATATTGCAAATATTTTCTTGAGGTCTGTATTTTCCTTACAAATATATCCCTCAACAAGTGCAGTTTACAAGAAAATAATTTGGCAAAAACTTGCGTACCCCCGGTGCACCGTACCCCCAAAGGTATTATTAGTTTGGTATTAGGAATATATCAATGAGGTATTATTGGTGTATTCATAAGGTATTAGTGGTATATTCTTGAAGGTATTAGTGATATACTCATAAGGTATTAGTTGCATATTCATAAGGTATTACGTGTATAATTGAAATATATGTTTTAGTGAAGGTATTATTCAATGTATTACTTGTTACATGTTAAGGTATTACTCATATTACTTAAAGGTATTACAATAAGTATTTGGGGGCACGGTGCCCCCGGGGCACGCAAGACCCACTCAAATAATTTTATCGATAGTATATTTACTATTTTGAAACAATTTATTGAGGGGTATATTAATTATCTACAAAAAAATAAGGGTTCTTGTTCTTCTGCACTTATGTATTGTATGTGAAGATTGTATGTGAAGACATCAGAATTTGAATGGAAGAAAGAACATGATTTTACAATAGAATAATGATACAACAAAATGACAATTGTATTACTCCACATCTGAAATTATCAACATTAATACACTCTCATATAGACTATTCATCACCTTGTCTTCACAAAGAAGACGACCAAGAAACCTGTCCCAAACACACCAAGGAGACAAGAACTCCAAAAGAACCAAAGAATTCTTAATCCCAACAAAAAAAGAAAAAAACATCATGATTTTGTGAAACTTGTTGTAATGGGGATGACAACAAGAAGAATGAGCAGAAGAAGAAGAAGGATCCCAATGCACAAACATCTTCTGCTACTCTTCTGATGCTGTTTAGCAATCTTGAGGTTCTTGGTCCCATCAATGGTGTACTGAGCTGCACTCATCACATGATGCTCTATGTCGTCCATTTGCTCCCCTTGAGCCTCCACCATCACCGCCATGTCCAGGAATATCTGGTGCAGCTCCAGCAAGCTCTTCTCTATCTCCTTGGCCGCCTCACGGCGGCCCTGAATCTCCACCACCGTCTCCACCACCGCCCCCCGCCCCTTGTTCTCCTAATCACCCACGAAAAGATTCTCTCAGTTCAGTAAAATTCATCAAGCATAACAAGAGTGAAATAACAAGATTGAATACCTGTATAGCTCTGGATAACAATTCTTCACCGCCATTGCCATCGCTGTTCGAGATGATCTTCTCAATAACGTCGTCGTTTGGGAGTTCTCCGGTGACCGTGAAATATCGTCTGCCGACAGTTTCCTTGTACTCCGACATCATCTTCTGTCTCAGGCCCTGAAACTCCATCATCAGCTCCTTCAGCTTCTTCCTCAGCCCGTTGGTCACGGCAGAGCGGGTCCGATCCAGAGGGGAGCCCGCCTTGCAGCCCGAAAGCCTCCTGCTTACCGCATTGGACCTGTCCATGTCCTCCAGCTTGGCCTTTATGGCCCGGGCCCGTTTCAGCACCGATAGGATGTCGGCGTTGACCCGGGCCCGCAGTGACTTGAGGGCCTCAGGGTTGTGAAGGGCCTTTCCCTCCTCGTTGGAGTCGTGTAATCGGGCCAAGATTTCTCTGATTGAGTTCATCTCTTTCTTCACCTCCTCTGCCTCTTCCAGGAATGCAGTGAGGTTTTGGTCAATTTGGGCCATGCCGACTTCGAGGTCCGGGCCCGACTCCAGATCTTTCATGGCTTCTTTCTTTAGGTCGACATAGCTTGTGAAAGATTTGGTCATCAGATCATTCATCTTGATTTGTTTGTTTTTTTGCAGAGAGAGAGAGAGAGAGAGAGAGAGGTGTGTATATGGAAATTTGATTGAAATGGGAAAGAAATTTGCGAAATCAGTGCGAACTGTTTGTAAGAAAGAAGGGTTTTTTTTATGAGAAGCTGATTAATTTGGATTAATAGCCGTTCTGTAAGAGAAGTTGACTGATATGGAGATTTATTTCTGAGTAGCCGTTACACTTCCCAACGGCTAGTATATTTTTTTGTCTTCTCCTTTTGGGCAATGCTATTTTGGAATAGTTTGCAGCCACACCCCTGAGTTTTCTATATTTCCACATTGCACCCTTTTCGTTTAATGGTTAATTTATGCAACACCTAGTGACTTCATTTAAATGTATGTTTACCTTTTTACTACCCATCCCACTATTTTCAGCCTACTTTGACCGGTACGGATGTTAACAAAAAGTTGTTGACTTTGATTGGATGTGTTATTTTAATATTTTTAGTGGCAATTTTGTAATTTAAACCAACTTTTTGAGTGCAAAAATTGTAAAATGAAAGAAATTGAGGGGTAAGAGAGTAAAATTTTCTTTGCTATTTTGGGGCTGGCAAATTTAACTGGACAAATGAAAATGGAAAGTAGGCAGATTTAACTGGGACAGAGGGAGTGTCATTTAGATGAATTTACAGTTCTAATTTTATGTTGATCAAATTATCAACTTCTAAATTCTTACAATATTTTGAAATCAAAAACACTCCTTAAAATCTATATTCACTATACCCTATTCAGGATATATATCACAACAATAAACTAATTCCTATAGAACAAACATAATATGTATATATATTTATGAAAGAGAAAATGGGTAAAAATACCACAATCCCTATAAGAAATACATTTTTTTACCATACAATATAACAAAATGTCACTTTCTACCACTAAATATAACAAAATGTCACTTTCTACCACTTATTTGACTTGGTCTTCTTTGAATAATGAGGAAATGATTACTTTTTCTTACTTTTTCTTACAGAATATACGGATCATTTGGTTCTTTGGTAAAAGTGGATTCCTTTTTTTTTTTTTACTTTTTTTTTTATTTCTTCATATGCATTATTAGATGAGAAAGAGGTTCTTTATTTTTTGTTTTATTTGATATTACATACATTCACATTCACGTGAAAACAGTAAAAGATTGAAAAAAAATTCACTTTTCAGTGTGATTTGATATTACATACATTCACGGGAAAACAGTAAAATATTTCACCTTTTAAAGAGAATAGAGATGAAAGTGTAGATTCATTCAAAAACAAAAAAATTGAAGAAGCAATCGTTGTCACAAACTTCCTCAAGAATCAAGTAAGTTTTTATAAATTATTTTATCCGTTTTAATATTTAGTTAGTGTAGAAAATTGTTAATGGTATAATTAAACTGTGGGATATTATTAATTTAGATTAATAGAGGGTTTCATGAATTTTTTTTGTTACTCGAAAATTAGTGTTGGACACATATATAATGTTAGTCGAACATTGAATTAGCTTACTCGAACATTTTGAATTGAGTTACTCGAATATTTATTAAGGTTACTCGAACATTTTTATTAAGGTTACTCGATCATTTCTTTAAACTTACTCGAAAATTTCTTTAAACTTACTCGAAAATTATTTTAAGGTTACTCGAAATTTTTTATTAAGGTTACTCGATCATTTTTTTAAACTTACTCGAAAATTATTATAAGGTTACTCGAAAATTATTTTAAGGTTACTCGATCATTTTTTTTTAAAATTACTCGAACATTATATTAAGGTTACTCGAACATTATATTAGGGTTACTCGAACTTTGCATAATGTTCGAGTAACCCACTGGAATTTCTGTAATTTTAAAATTTCCTAATTTTTTTTCACTTATATAGGTCAAATTAATTAGAAGAAGATGGCTTTCTCAGTGGTGGTGTGGTTTGGAGGTTATTGGGAAGGTTTACAATATGTATACGGTTCTCAAACATTGATTCATCTTCAAACAATGACATATATCGATTTATTGAACTTAGTTCACGGATTTGTTCTAGCCGACATGAATTGTTGGGGCTATTTGATTCATTATCTAGTTGAAATCAATGGAAGATTGAAGAAGAAGAAAATTAAGGATGATTTAGATTTGAAGCAGGCATTTTCAACCGTTGATGAGGTTCTAGTTGTTTTTATTTCTTTGAAAAGCATGCAAGTCGGAGCATTAGGGGGATCCACATTTTCCGTCTATGAACAATATAATGAAGGTCCTCAAAGTTTTTTTCCGTTAACAGACGAAGTGGAGCGTCAAAATTTCAATGTTAGCATGGGAGAGAACTGGATTTCTTCAAATATTCCCTTAGGGCTACAGAGCGACGAAGGATTTTATTCAAAATGGGGTGTTGGAGATGGGATAGAAGACACTTTTGTTGGAACGTCTTCAAATCAACAAAGGGAGCCTTGGATGGCATCATTCGGACGAGTTGATGCTACTAATTTGAACAATTTGGACTTGAATAGTCTCCTAACCGATGAATTAGAAGATGTTGAGGCACACGAAAATGAGAGGCAGCAAGAAGAGCAGGATGATCGAGTCGGTATGTGAACATTTATGAACTTAGCATATTGTATTGTTTTTGTTTATTGTGATTAACAATGTTCTGTGTTTTTGTTGTAGATCCAAACAATGAAGAAGATGACTTTGCACTTGATGAAGATGTAGAGGCAATGTTGGATCAGGAGCAACGGGAGGCATATCAGCAATTTTGTGATGACATAATGAGGGCGGAATGGTATATTCCCGACATTCCATCATTCGATGAGTTACCTTCTTCTTCAGAGATTGATCGTGCTCCCCAAGGACTGCAAAAAGGATCGACTTTTGGTAGTAAGACCGAACTAAAAAATGTTGTTGGGTTCTATCATTTGGAGAATCAGGTTCAATATCGTGTGGATCATTCGGACAAACGCCGATGGTATGTGAAATGCAGCTACAAAAATTGTCCATTCATACTCACTGCCTCTGAAAAACATGGTATTTGGAAAATCTCCAAAGTTGTCCTGCCCCACACTTGTTCATATGAGTTGAACACCGGTGCTCCCCGTAGACTTCCATCCACTTTAATTGGAGATTACTTCGTCGAGAGGCTCCGAAAAGACAAATCAGATGTTTCCACTAGAGACATAATCCGAGAAATGAGCCAACATGGCTTGAATTTGAACTACAGATTTGCATTAACTGCAAAACGTCACGCCATGCGAACTGCATACGGAGATCCGAAGAAGTCATTCAGCATGCTTCCTGCGTATTTACAGATCTTGAAGGAAACCAATCCGGGAACACATACTGCACTAGAGACGCATAAAGGAGGAAAATTCAAGTTCGCATTTTTTGCATTAGGTGCATCCATTTGGGGATTTGCTCAGTACTCGAGACCTGTGATTGTGGTTGACGGTTGTCATTTGAAGGGACAGTTCAAAGGAATTGGGTTCGTTGCTATTACGAAAGATGGAAACGAGCAAATTTTTCCACTCGCTGTTGGGATAGGAAGTGTTGAGAATGATGAATCCTGGACATGGTTCTTTCGTAATGTTCAAGAAGCATTTGGGTGTCCAGATGACCTGTTGATTGTGTCTGATCAACACGCGAGCATCAGTAATGCCATTCAGAATGTATACCCGGAAGCAGCCCATGGACTTTGTTGTTTCCATCTTCAACAAAATTTGTCCAAGTATGGAGCACATTTAGTCGGACTATTCCACAGGGCTGCTTATTGTTATGATGAATGTGATTTTGATAGGTATGTTTTCCTCCGTTGTTTTTAAGCTACATTTTTTTAAATAAGTGTACCAAGCTGCTAAGTAAAAAAGTTTATTATTTCTACAAGTACATTAGTTTTGTCCACGAGAGTGGAATTTTGGGAGCTATTGAAGCCTTAGAAAAGGCCAACGCAACGAGGTGGTCTCGCGTCAAATGTCCTGTTCGACGATATAACTTCATGACATCAAATGCTGCCGAGGTTTGGAATTCTCGTCTCGTTTGGGCAAGAAAGTTACCCGTTTGTGCCTTCTTGGAAGCTGCTCGAAGGATTATTGAAAAGTGGTTTGCTGAGAGGCGGATAGGGGCTGAAGAAAGAGAACAAACTTTCACAAAGGCGGCACACGACAAATTAGCTGACCTCATGAGCAAAGGCCGACAAATGGAAGTGGACAGACTTGGTCGAGGGAAATTCAAGATCACAGATGGGCGAAAACTATTTCTAGTTGATCTCACCGGCCTCGTTTGCAGTTGTAAGGTTTTCCAGAGCGAGTTGATTCCATGTGCGTACACATGTGCGGCCGTCAGGTTCTATGCACACCAACAATTTCTATCATACACTATGTTTTATGTCATTTTGGGAATTAATACGTTTTTTGTACCAGTTATTCGAAGGAGTCAGTCGTACCATATGTGTCTCCTTACTACACGACATCCTGGTTGAAGGGTATGTGGGCTGGAGAAGTTATGCCTGTTCCCGACCCGACTGCTTGGGTACTTGATGAAGATACGCGCTTAACTGTTTGTGTTGCGCCGGATCAACCAAAACAGGCCGGCCGACCCAGAACTAGGAGAATACCTTCAAGTGGAATAAATTTGGGGGCACGTCGAAGTACATCCGTTATATGTACTGGTTGCGGTCAACCTGGTCATAATATTACCACGTGTAGTCAGCCGATGGCCCCACCTTCACAGGAACATGAAGATTTCGAGAATGAAGATAATCTGCCAACTCAAACTCAAACGAGAACAAGAAGAAAGAAGAAATGTTTTGTTTGTGGCTCAGACACGCACACCAGAAGGAAATGTTCTGTCTATTTGAGTCAACATCAGGACGCTGGAAATCTTAATTGATTGTGTTTGAGTATGAGTTGAGTCATTAGGGCTTGTGTTGGATTGTTTAAAAAGTCAAATATTTAAAAAGTTCAATTGTTCAACATAAGTTCTACCAGTTACTCAACAGATATGTAAAAAACTAACATGTACAAAAACATCTACTCAAAAAAATCTGCAGGACAAGTGTCTCCGGGAGAGGAGTGTCTCCAAATGGTCAACGCATAGAACTTCCGGAGAGCTTTGACACCTCGATATTTTACCAACGTCGATTGAGGCCACTCACCTGTAAGGGAGCTCTCAACGCCCAATATCGAGTACACACCACACGAGACGCTATCCTTTTGCTCATAATAGAATTCCTTCCTGAACATGTGGATAGGCCACTCTCCTGTCACTGACTGCTCCCAATGATGACCATGCTCGGCTGCCCTTTCATAAAAACCTGTGTACGATAACAAAGCTGGCAACACACGACGAAGTGGGAGGGTCTGCCTGGTGCGTAGCTCTTGTATCTCCGGTGTTTCCTTCCACCTAAGGCTGTCTGCCAGAACAATGCGAGCTGTTACCAGGTCGATCTCACAAAACACACAATGCCCGTCCAGGTTAATGATAGTGTATACCTGATGTCAAAAGTAAGGGGGAAAATAAAAAATTTAAGTACTTAATGATATCAAATATTATCCTGAACACGAAATATGATATCGTTATATCTTACCGCCCGGATGTGCTCCCACCATGGCTTCATGGATCTCCACTTCGGCTTCAAACCTCGGACATAGGGGGCCAAGCGCTCAAGATCCTGGGGGCTGAAATCCTCCCTCAAGGGACCTTTGTACATGGTGTCTGGATCTTCACCTGCATGCTTCTTCTTCCATATCTCCTCGCAGCCTTCCTGTGTATTTAAACTCAAGAAACATGAGTAGACATTACAGAAGGCAAAAAAATGAAATCTTGGCCAAATGACTTACAAAGAAATGTGTATCCACCAACTGGACCCGGGCTGACAGCCTAAGCGGCACGCGAACACCAACAAAGATAGGAATACTCTGAAGTATTCCTAGGTATGCATCAATTGGCTACGAGATGAAAATGCAACGAATTACATTAAAATTAAACGAATTACGATTTACATGAAAATTAAACAGAAATTAAACATAAATTACCTCATAACTGAGGTCCTGAGTTCCATCCATAACTGCCCTGAACCAATCCGCACTAACAGGGTATCCCACACCGACATTCCGACTGGAAAAAGAATATACAGTTATAAGGCGTGAATAATATGAGAATACAAGTTATTCAAATTTCGAGGCTCTTACGTGTCTTTTTCAGTCTTCCTATCCGGATCATTGGCATCAAGCCACTCCTTCAAGTCCTTCAATCGAAGTTTGGCTGCAATCTGCTCCTTTGCACAAATGAATGGATTGCGAGCAACAGCCGATGGCGTCCTGTGTCTCACGTCACGCAGGTGACCCTCGGTGGAGTGGATGTGCAAACTCTCGGAACGAAGGTCCTCACCACCACCCTCGGCCTCCGGGCTGTCATAATCGGACAGGTGTTCCGAAGGCGCCTTATCACCACCACCCTCGGCCTCCGGACCAGAGCCGATGTCAAATGGTACGACACCTGGACCGTTCATACCTGTCTGAAAGACTCGGTCAGCTGGGGTCCACTGATGCTGTGTCGGCTGCACAGCTGGCCACGGGGTCCACGCTGACGGATCATATGTCGGCCGCTGCCACTGAGGCTGTGAAGGCTCCTGTCTACCATATCTATCGGAATATGGCTCATGCGGGTGATGGTACGACCATATCTCCTGCTGGACGATACCGGGTATCAATAACTCCAGCCGCTGAGACTCAGCGGCGACCTCGTCTCTGATGAACCCGTGAACCTGGTCCGATAGATCGCTGAAACCCTGGGCCGTTGATTTCTGTAACTCTTCGAACTGAGATCCCATCCAGCGTGTCAGCCGTGAAAATAAGTCATCGTTTCCTCGGGACGACTCCCCATGATCCACCGGAGCTTGTTGTGTGGACTGATGATATGTAAAATCCGGCTCCGGGCACCTCTCCGCAATGGGGCTAGCGCGAATGGGCTGCTCGTCATCGAAACTCTGATGCCCCTGGACGTACGGGTCCTACTCGGTGGTCTGAAAGTCCTGGTCCTCGTCAATGAGAGTCATGGTGCGTCTGGACCGTCTATCGGCTGCCCTCGTCGTGGTGCGTCTGCCTGCACGAGTGTTCGGTCTCGTGGAAGGACCGACTTCATCCGTATCAGTCTCCTGTGCACGTCGACGAGCTGTACGAGCATTAGTGGGATGACGACCACGTCGCTGCTTGACAAGCTGTACTCCCTCGGTGATGTCCTGGTCAATGTCCCTCATATAGGGCTGCAACATCTCCTCAGGTGTGGGAATGAGACGCTCAATACACTCCAGACCCTACGAAGAAAAGACAAATGTTGTGTTCTTAGTGAAAAGTTCTTCACAAGCAAGCGTTCAGGAAAAATATATAATTAACATTAATATAAAATACCTCTTCATCGAGAAGATGTGTGACGTCGACCACAGACCTCATGGTGGACCACTTCAAACACCTCGGCATGTATAAGGATGTGGCCATTCTGGACCCCGTAAACTCCACTGTCCTGGGGATTGCTTCAAAAGCCCATAACTGTAAAATAAACAAACATGATATAATTTCAGGGTTGCACAATCAAAAATAATATTTTAAGAACAAAAATAATCTTACACATACCAGGAGGGCTGTCGAGAACCCGTAGAAGTGGTATGCCTGGACACCAGATGAACGCTGGGGCATAATGGTGTCCGGATAGTTGTCCATGTACTGTAACAAGGTGAGATATGATATCTTGCCCCATGGGAAGGTCTCCCATAAATCAGGCTGCTCAACCAAGTCCCAGACCAACATATCAATAAATTTATTGTCGGCGTCCACCCCAAGTATTATACAATACAAAACAAGGATCTTGGCGATCTTCAGTGAATCAACCGCACTATCAATAAACTCGCCGGCCTGAAATCTTGATCGAATCTCTGCAATGCTCACTCGAGAAGTGCCGACAAAGACTCTATAATAAACTGCTCCCTCAGGTGGACAATGATCCCCGGACGGGTCGAAGACCGAATCACCGAATTTCAGCCCAGTGATCAAAGCGAACTCGATCTTCGAGAACCGACAAAGCTGATGGTCTCGACCAACTGCAAACCATCTCTCATCCGGAGCCGTGCTTGGAACACGTACCTCTCGGGACATAAGAACATGAAGGAGGGCCTTACAAGAGTCCCTATTTGTCCCCCATCTCAGAAAATGTCCGAATGAGGAAGCGACAAAGTCCTACTCACAGCGACGACCTATAGCACGCAGCTGTGTCTTGATATCATCAAGGACACTGAGTCGGACATATCCATTAATATAGGCCATGCGACCCTGGCACACCTCACGAACCCACGAGTACCCGACCTATACATTTAAAAGAATAGAAAACAGATTTATATCATATTTATCAACAAAATACACTTTACAGAAACCTCAACAAAAAATAAAAAGGTTTACTGATTTTCAGATATTCGAACAAGTTAAAGGGTTATTCGAACAAAATTGAACCCTACTCGAACATTTTAAGGGTTATTCGAACAAAATTGAACCCTACTCGAACATTTTAAGGGTTATTCGAACAATAGGGTTATTGTTCGAATAGCCCTTAAAATGTTTGACTGTTACTCGAAAATAGAACCCTACTCGAACATTTTAAGGGTTACTCGAACAATACCTAATTGTTCGACTCACCCTTAAAATGTTCGAGTAGGGTTCAATTTTAAGTGTTACTCGAAAATTTTCTATTATTCGAGGAACGTATACCTTAAAGGGTTACTCGAACAATACCCTATTGTTCGAATAACCCTTCAAAATTTTCGAGTAGTGTTCAATTTTAAATGTTACTCGAAAATTTTCTATTATTCGAGGAACATACTCCTTAAAGGGTTATTCGAACAATACCCTATTGTTCGAATAACCCTTCAAAATTTTCGAGTAGCGTTTAAGTACAGGGTTACTCGAACATTATGAATTGTTCGAGGAACTACCATATAATATGTTCGAGCAGAGTTGAAATACAGGGTTACTCGAACATTATGAATTGTTCGAGTAACGCTCAATTAAATTTTCGAGTAAGCAAGAATTTTCGAGGAACTTCGAACATTTTTTACAGATTTCAGCCTAAAAATCTAGATGCTTTTCCAACAAATTCCTCTAAACATGCTAAGGCCAAACATTCAATATAAATAACATTTAATACATTTTCAAGATTAAGTCTAAACACACATTAACAAAAATCAAGATCACAGTTTCGAATACATATTCAACTTCACTAATAGACATTCAAAATTTTCGAATCTAACCTGGTTTGCCATTCCTCGATAATTTCCGTTCCAAGAATCTTCCTTCCACGAATTTGAGGCACAAGGTAATTTTTTTTTTTTTTGCTGTAAATTTTCGAATAGTTCTTGTCTTTTTTTGCTGTAAATTTTCGAATAGTTCACAAGGAAAGTGAAAGTGAAAGTGTGGGGGGGGTGTGGGGTGCGTGTGGGGTTGATGTGGGGTTGGTGGGCCATAATTGCCCCATTAACTCTCAATGATAGGAGAGAGAATCAGTTATTCAAATTTAGTGGTATTTTGTGATATTTTGTTATAATTAGTGGTATTTTGAGACATTTTTTTATATTGAGTGGTAAAATTCAAATTGCTTATATCAAAAGGGGTATTTTTGGTTGCTATCTCTTTATGAAAATTGTGGTTATGAATAAATAAATATATAAGTGATATAGGAGCTAAGAAGCCCATTTTCCAACTTCCAAGAACTGCAGACCTTTTTGACTTTTGGAATGCAATTCTATTTTCACCTATAATGAATGACATCAAATGAACTCTTAATTTATTCTCAATTCCAAAACGATCACGGCAATTAATTTGAAGGAGTGAGATGTTGCATTAAATTGGTATTAGATCTCATTTTCCAAATCAATAACCATTAGTCACGTGTATTCAATGAAATGATATATGATGTATATTAAATATTATCTAATACAAGACTTTATACAGAAGATTTAAACTTAAAGGGTTTAGAACACAAAATGGAATCATCAAATTCATGTTTGCAGATTGAAAATCAAAGCAAGATACAAAAATCAACATGATTAACAACACTTGATCATAAAATTAAAACCACAACACATTGAGTTACGATCAAGATGAAGATTTGCAATCGGGCAATGGCGCACCACACAGACACCTATTATGAAAATAGGAGGTTTCATCCATTTCTTGCAGAGTCCCACCAAACGGAATCCGTCCACACAGCCTGTTATAGCTGACGTTCACCGTCAGAAACTCCAGCTCCGTCAACCCCGCCGGCAACTTCCCCGTGATCTTATTGTGGTTCAAATCCAACGTTCTCAGGCTCGCCGGAAACTCCACCTCGGAGATATCAAACTGCAGCATGTTCCTCGACAGGTCAGCATTCTGTATAGTCTTGTTCTTCCCAAACAGGATCGACGCATCGCCTTCCAGCCTGTTACGTTGCATGTCCAGCGTCGTGATGTTCAGGCCACCCCAGCTCGCCGGAATCGCCCCCGAGATCTGGTTGTGCGATAACCACATGGACTGCAAGCTCGGGGTTAGGTCACCGAAGGATTCCGGCAGGGATCCGGTGAGCCTGTTCCGGTCTAGTCTCAGGCCGGTGAGGCTTCTCAGGCCGGAAAGTGAAGGTGGGATTGGGCCGGAGAAACTGTTGAAAGATAAGTCGAGGTTGGTTAGGTTTTTGAGCTGGCTAAGGAATGGAGGGATTGGGCCTGAGATGTTGGTGGAGCTGATGGTGAGATATTTGAGATAATGGAGGTTGGTTATGGATTGTGGGATTGAGCCAGTGAGGTTTGTGATCTTGTGGAAGGTGAGGTATTCGAGGTAGGGAAGGTCGGAGATGGCGTCGGGGATTTGGCCGGAGACGTTGGCGGTGAAGAGGTTGAGGCGGTTGATCCGGTTGGTTCTCCGGTCGCATTTGACGACGTACCAGTAGCAGCAATCGGTGGCGGGATCCCATGAGGCTAGGTGGTAAGGGTTGTTGAAGGCTTCTTTGATCTTGAGAAGGACTTGTTTGTCTTTAGGGTTGCATCTTATGGAGTGAGAGAGTAGGGGTTGAGAGAGGAGTAGAAGAGAGAGAATCGAGAGAAGAGTTAGACTCGACATCGTTGGTTTACTTGGAGACTTTATGATGTCGGATTTCTATATATCGTAGTTAATGATTGTGGGACGATAAGAACAGGAAATGAAATATTGAATGAATTCATGTTGAGGAGGGGAAATTGGATTACTTGACTGCGTGGCTTGATATTATTTGGATCTTTATTTGACTTACACTTGTGAAATTCAGACATATCTTATCTTAAAGGTGCAATAAGTGGGCCCCGTGTATAGTGGGATATTCATCATGCCATTACAATATGCGGGGATAAATGCATGAAACTCCCTCGTGTTTAGAAATTTTACACTGAAACTCTCTCTATGAAAGAAAATGCATCAATTATACGTGTGTTTTCATAAAATTGACACACGTCCCACGTGAGCTAACGGGTGTTCATGCCGTCAATTTTATCCACCCCAATTCCCGTTATGCCCCTAATATACCCTAAAAGATTATCAGAAACAGACTTTAGAAGAAAGCCGCCATGGCAGTTCGGCCAAGCTCGGCGTGGGTGATGATGGAGGCGGCTTTCACGGATCTGGAAAGGGGCTTCTTCTCCGGGCCGCCGCCCTTCCTTCCCTCGGTGACGAGTGGCCTTCTCTCTCTCTCTCTCAAATGTAGGAAGGGAGCAACTGTGAAGTAAGGCCAAATCTGGGGGAAACCCGAGAGGTCAAATCCACCTCCTCCGCCACCACATCTTCCTTCCCCTCCACATCTTCCTCCACCAATTCCCCTGGCCGCGGCTGCCGGATCTGGAAAGCGGCGGTGGGTGATGGGGATTTCACGGATCTGGAAAGCGACGGCTGCCGGCTTATTCCCTCTCCCTCCCTCCCTCCCTCTCCCTCTCTTTGCTGTTTACAGAAATATTCCAGTAAGTGGTGGAGCGCTACGCAACTCCTCACACACCCCTTTCTCTCTAATATCAATCTGTCGTCACTATGAAATTGGTGGCCGAGAGATTTTGGGGATCTTGTTGTAAATATGGATCTTTTTTTTTTTAGAGAATTCGATTCTTGTAATAGGGTTTTCGACTACAAATTCAATTGTGCAATTGGGTTTTCTTATTTTGTTCATTATACAATTTCGAAATTTCTTGCAATTTTTATCGTCAATTGTTTGTTAATTTAGAGTGTGTGGGTAGCTTTATAGCTCTAGTTTGATGTATTTTGATCACCGGGAATTCTTGTTCGTCAATTGTTGCTCTATTTTGATCACCGACAGCGGTGATGGACAGTGAGAGAAGGGCGACGAAGGCAGGGGAGGGGGTTGGGCGTTTGTATGAAAATTCGATTAAGTGTAGGGGTAAAAAAGTCAATTTACAATTAAAAAAAGGTAAAAAAAACCACTCTATTTCGCACTTTAGGCGCGTGCAGCGCACAACCGTCAACTCTAACAGATTTGGGGATTTCGGGTAAATTTTATGAAAACTCACGTGTAATTAGTGCATTTTCCTTCATACAAGGGGGTTCGGTGTAAAATTTCTAAAACACGAGGGAATTTCGCACAATTATCCCAATACGTACTCTACTCTACTCCACAGCTATAAAATTTGACCAGTCAAAAGGTTATTTGCCAACCATTGCCTAGTTTGGATCTGGTAGTGGGTACTGAACTGGGCTCGTGAGTTTTTCTTAATTGGGCCAGGCCCAATTGCACTGTCATGACATTAATAATTGGGCCGGCCTATTGTAAGGTGTGGTGGGCTAGCCTGATGAGTGATTAAAATGGAGACTCACTTCTTGATTTCAAGTGTGTGTTTTGAATTTGCAGATATAACCTTTTTTTTTTTTTTTACATCATCTTATGTTATACTAACTCCATCCCGGCTTAACTTGCCTACTTTGACCAGACCCGGAGGTTAAGAAAAAACAGTTGACTATTATTTTTTAAAATAATTGGGTACATTTTTGTAATAAGGATGAAATATGAAGATATTAATGTTTGACTTTTGTTTTCGTTTATGGGCTGACAAGTTAAGGTGTGACAAATCGAAATGACAAATAAGCAAGTTAAGTTGGGTAGGAGGGAGGGAGTATGGGATAAATTATATGGTTGGAAGTCAAATTCAAAAGAAGAAAAAAGAGGGTAAGAATTCAAAGATTTCCAATATGAAATTAAATAGGAAAAAAAAATAATGTCATTTGGTTCAACAATACGACCATATCCACAGATTAAATGTTCAAAGGTATGCTACATATGTGAAGCAAACGTAACGACCAAGATTAAAAACGAGAAATTCACTCAAATAAATCAATTTTAAAATAGATTATAATAATCAATTTAAGATACATTAAAGATCTTAAACTATATTTATTGATACATATATACACTCGTATAAATATATACAAAACAAGTAGAAATTGAATAACAATAATAATAAATTAATAATATTCCAACCTTGAGTTTTCCTTATGCCTATTGACCACGCAATTTGTTCAACCAAGAACAATGACCAAAAACTGGTGAAAATAAAAATAGTATTAGTGAGTTTTAAGTGAGCCGTCTCGCGGATCATTTATATTAGACGAAATCAATTTACAACATACACCTCACAATTAATATATAATTTGTGAAAATGAATTTCATTAGTTTTATTGAATTTTGTAGCCAACATTTTTAATTTAAAGAAATTGATATTCTCCGGTCAAGATAAATCCACGTTTTTTTTAATTCAAAGTTAAGACCATGCATATATATTAATTAGTTTCAAAAAATCAAAACTTTACTATGTTCTGTCGTAAGGGACAATATTACAACAAATAACAAGTCAAACATTGAATTTTATATAAAAATAGTTGAATAATTTCCACGAAATAACAACATTGAACCACCTATAAATAATCATCCACCCTTTTTCTCTTCTCATTCACTTCTTTTTTGGTTGGCTTCTTATTAGTAAGAGAAAAATATGGCTTCACATAAGCATACACTTTTAGTGTTTCACATTTTGTTCTATGTAATGGTCTTAAATGTAACGAATGCAAGAATGTTACATATGGACCAGTGGTTAAAGAATCAAGTTTTATTACTCGAATCTCTACCACGAGGAGAAGTGCCACCATCTGGTGGCTCATCATGCACCTACATTCCTGGCCAGGGTGGCGGACCGTGCATGTTGAACGAACAACACTTTGCCGGACATGGAGGTGCCGCTCGTGCACCACCAGCTCCTGTCATAGATTTTGTGGCAGCTTCATTGGTAAGCGATGGAGATAGAGGAAAGGGCACAGTTTCTTGAACATTTGGTGTATGGAGGCAAATATTCATTACATCCGTTTATTCGATCACACAAGATACTTTAATTCCATCACATCCAATTTCTCATGTTTTATTCAATCAGTATATGTCATGTGTATAGTAATAATATTTTACTATAGATGTGGTATACTCGTAATTACAACATGAAATTGGAATGCGGAAAGGAATGGAGTGTGTTATTTTTTCATTGTTTTATTTTTCTTTTCATGTATACTTGGATCAATCATTAAAGTTTGGTGATTCAATTTAGTTTTAGTTCTATAGTATTTGAAGTCTTCACTTGTAAATTCTTAACTAAATTGTACTTATTTTACATCTGAAATCAATTCGCTTTTATTAGAAATTACTACATAGGTAATAGTTTGAATCTTCTAGTTGTTACATCCCATGTTACATTACATTTAATATTTTACAACTTTCGTTACAGAAACATATCGATGTGTTTTATACTTGAAACACACTCATGTTTTCAAAATCTGAGGATACAAAGAAATTAAAACATCATTATTTTGAATCATAACACAGTTGTTGTAATTATTCCTACAGAAAATGTTCATAAAAACATAGAAAAATAAAACTCTTGAATAAAATTGCAGAGCAAGAATGAGGGATTTGACGCAGTCATAGTTCAGATAGCGGGTCAAGGCTATTATTCTTATCTTCTTCGTATACAATTTCAATAATTTTGTAGAAAATATGCATAACAATTGAAATATTTCAATTAAATATAGTTTCAAGATTTATGAAATGAAACGTGTACATTCAGAATACAAAGCTTGATTTGCTTTTAATTTTGACCAGACTAATTCATACATGTGAAGAATAATAGTATAGTCTGTTTATGGCGGGCTGATTACATCTACCCCATTAATTTCTGTACAAATATGCAAATAGCTTTTGTCAAGATTTTTCTTGGACGTATATTAAGAATACATTTATTTTCCTCTTATGATTAATAGTGCATATCGTGAAAATATCCTAACATATTAGTTAGAGATTTAGAATCGTTTCAAGCTACAAGTTGTGAGCAAGCTGTCGTGTGTGGCGGATCTAGGTCGGAACGATTGCATGATCAACATTTTTATATCAAAAATTTACTAACACTTGAAATTTTGTACCAAATCAGTGTATTAGAAAGGTATCAAATGATGATTGAATATTCTTAAGAATGGCCAGGTTTAAATGCATTTCTTCCCATGTGAATCTTTACATAAGATAACATCTAAAATGGCAGGTTAGGTACACTTCTACTAAATAAGTTACTACTACAACCAAGTACCACCTATATGTTGTTACCTAAAGCAATGCTCGACATGCAGAAAATCAAAGCATGTTAAGGGCATTTGCGCTGAATATAAGAAGCTCCATGTTCTTCGAATCTGTCATTCCACGAAAGACGGTGTCATTTCCATAAAAACAACGATATAAAAAATCCTAGTCAGGGAAGCAAGAATGACGACTTACTCGGACTTTGAGAACCACATTTGCTGGAAGGAACCAAGAGAGGCCAATATACTCCCCCCTATCCAAACACTGTATTCACACTCATTAGTACACAAGCATCAAACGAATTAACTTTTGCTTCTACTGGTCATTATATAATTAGACTCATTATAATGTGGAATAACATTAACAACTTGCAAACAGAATTACCTAGCTTCATGGGGGAATGAATCAATACAAAAAAACAAACCTTAAAAACGCTCATGGTGAGAATACTGGTTTTACCATGCTGAAGCATTCAATTTTTTGCTAAATAGTTTCATGTTTTTCATTTTATGAGAACGAGCAAAGCAATCATATGTATTTCAATAAGGGTTGCTGAAATTAAATCTGAGGAAAAATGTGGAGAAGCTGCATGCATATTGGAAACAATGTAGATTGATAAGTAAGCACAATCAAATCACCTGAATCTTCTTTCTGTAGCATTTCCGCTTGCCAACACTTTAACCCTTGCTGCTTGGGGAGATTCCTAATTGCAATATAACCCGTCATTAGAATTCATGATTCCATCAATAACAATAGACTCATGATAACCAAGCAGCAAATGTCTGAATGCAAAGAACACAAGAGACTTCACTCATATTACCATTCATATGATCACATCATTGAAAAATATGCAACACCATTCAAATGTGACCAATCTGAACTTTATCCATTTCGAATTTAATTTTATCATTTAGCATCAAGCCAGGGTAAGCATATATGAAGACAAGAGCAGTACATGTCGAGTGAAGTTGAAACGTAAACAAGAAAATTTTAAATCCACATCAGCAGGAGAGTATGCTTATGCTAGAGGGAGGGAGGGAGGGCGAGAGAGAGAGAGAGAGAGAGAGAGAGAGAGAGAGAGTACAGAATTTAGAATACTAGAACCTGCATAGAAAAAATTATATAAACTGAACCAGAATGGATATCTTCAAAACATTATTTTCTATTTGGAGGTCAAACATACTCTGGCAACAATGAAGATAAAAGGAACAGCAAAGACATAAACAAGCCATATATTGAAATGACAACCTCCAGCAAATCTTTCTCGAGACGTTCTTTCAGTTGTTGCATTGATGCTGTTCCGCCTGAGAGCTGTAGAAGACCATCAACAAGGTATCAAAAATTGTACAGTTAAGTATCATGAGTTCATATTATTTGGACAAAGAAAAACAGAATATTTTTCCATTAATATCTAATGTTGATTGTTACCCATGATTTTCCAGCATACTTGAAAAACCAATGACAAACGACATTTTAGGAAACATATGCACTTGAAAGGATACAAACTTCCAGAAAAATGTGAACAGAATGAAATACACTGTACTTCTAGAACAAAAATTGAAAGTGAAATCATTAAAGCATGGATGATCTGCTTAACCTGCCGTAACTAGTTAAAATGAAAAACCCATACTAATATAATTTTAACAAATTTCTGAAAAGCAAAATCCAAATTTACATACAAGAAGAGCCAGGCTGCAAAAAAATAGCATGTTTAACCCCTTATGGGTCATAGGTATGAGTCAATCAGTCCAAGTATCAAACAGCACATCTTATAGAATCAGCATGCCTCATTTTAAACATACAGAGTATAAATATCCCCATGAGATTGAGGGCAGGGAAAAATGAGACCCAAACCACCAATACAGGAAAGAAATGATAAAATCGATATCTGAGAACGATCCAGCCCTCCGATTATACATAAAATTACAGAGAGCACACAAACCAAGGTAAACATGGAAAAGCATAATAGAGAAAAAAAACTATGGACCCGTTTAACTACCGAATACAATAAAATGGAAAGAGAGCATTTCGTGAGCACATTTATAGGGTGAAGTCATGTTAGATAAGGAGCAAATCTTACCAATATGCTGCTATAAAGTTCTCTGCGAATGTCAACATCACACTTGTTTATACTCTCAATCACCTGGAATTTTTTTCGAATAATTTAAGTTATAGTTAGTGAAAAGGAAAACCGTATGATCTGCTTTGAGCACAATGCAAAGCATATTTGAAGTGCTAGCTCACCGTTTGTGGCAGACCGCGAGCAGATGAAGTCATCTCTAAGGAACTCTCCATACCAGGTATGGTCTGAAATGGACATCAAATGATAGATAAGTTACCAAATTAAAATTAGCTAATGTTCTGGTTTAAATTGCATAATGACAGTACATTATGTAAAGGACACATCAGTAAAATGGAAGGTCTCACAACATAAACTATAATCGTATATAGCATAAATGCATTAAAAATCTGGCCAAAAGGCAGCCCTCAACATTGGACAACAAAATAAGGATATAACAAAAAATTATATAAAAGAATCAGACTCAGCAAGGCTAGTGAAAAAGTATTAATTGTCAGCATGCTATCATTGAATTTGTGAGGAAAGTTTCATAAGAATTGAATGATTAGCACTATAACCTACATCATAATTAAAGCACACAATATTACTGGAATAAACAAGTAAAGGTATATTACTGGAATAAACAAGTAAAGGTATCCAGACACGCACCTGAGCTAAAGATGGATTAAATAGTATATCAGGTATCTTGAATCTGTCAGCACCAATTTCGATCGTCCTACACCATTAGATAAAAATATAAATTGAATATAAAATCGAATGCCCATGACATAAATAAATCCAAATCAACCTAAAGGTACTAGATGCATCAATCTAATCCAGCCGAAGAAATTAGACGCATCAATTGTTAACCTCTTTTTAATTATGTATATTTTTGCAAAACAATATACTGAGTTAATGAAAGGCAAAAAAATGTTGGCCACATTAGCTGAATGATAAGAGCATAATGCTTTGAGTATATCAAAATTCAAAGAAATACTGATAAAAAAGGAATAAAAGTAACTGACAGCAAACTTACTGTCCATCGGGAAGCTCATAAGGTGTCATTGGGATGTTTGAATATGAAGTTTCTGACCAAAAGAAACAATGTCAGCATATAAAGGTTCTCTGCATCAGACAGAGTCCAAAAGCCAAATGAATGAATAACTAAAATTACCTTATCTAAACCATAAATACTCTATGTGGAACACTGTGACATGGCATTACTAAATTATTGTTTCCAACAAATACAAAAAAAAAAAAAGCATTCATACAAGGCAGTGGCACCAAGTAATAATATCACGTAATAATTTACAACCGTTCCCATCTTCCTCTCGATTGGCAGACAATAGAAATATCAAGAAACAGATGATTGAAAAATAATATAATAACTGGTAATAATAAAAATAAAAGAGGAAGGAACTCACAGTCAAGTCAAAATCATGCTAGCTAAGCCAATTAATCAAAAAGAAATATCATCAGTTCATCGATAAGGAGAACGAACCATCATATGGGGTGTCTGGTGCTCTACACACACATTCTTTGATGTCACCCACTATCACCCGCTGCAGTAAAGAAGGATATTAAAAAAACAGAATAAGAGACAGTAACTAATGAGCTCTGATAAATGTGTGACCTGAGAATAGAGCTTATAACTTTCTGAGGTATTGGGGAAGTCAAGGTCCACAATCTGTAAGATCCAAGACTAAAAGTTAGGACAATTCTATACACACCCCAAGCAATACTAAACACACCCCATCTATATACACATACTCCTTTTTTTATTATTTTAATTTTCATGTGTATAGATGGGGTGTGTATAGAATTGCCCTAAAAGTTATTCAAGTTATCAGAAAATGAAACTAGGAAGTAAGGTCAAGTAGAGAAATGTCGACAACAAAAAAGGCACGACATGGCAATAATTATAATTTGGCATTGTGTTGATTTGTGAATCATTAAGTTTATAATGATATCACATGCTGTTATTAGCAGACTGTACTTATAGCACACAGTCAAGGGATAGTGATAAAGTTGAAAAGGTTGGGAGTGAGTGCTTCTATATTCTTTACCAAAAAGTATAGGTTTCAAGATACTCACTGTACTCAATAATGAAACATAGCGCAGAGTACAATTTTTCTCTGATTCATATAGGTGCTTTCAAAATTTGTTAGAAGGCATAACCAATTCAAGTGTACAGACAAGAACTCAAATGACCTGAAATTCCCCAGGACGAACCTCCTTCCGTTTAAACGCATAACGAGGTTTTATCTGCAATTTTAGACATAAAGAAGACTAAGTCAATGAAACCTTATTTAAGCTTCATGTAGATTATGAGATTAAATGTTGGTTAACAGCAAATTTATAGGTATGAATTTTTTTATATAACTCACCGGAATTCCTTTGTGTTCCAGGCTTTTTAACAAGCAATCAGTGAGAAAATCTCCTCCAATAGGAGATGTTGAAACAGCCTACAATAAGCATAGAAAAAAATAAATTATGATTAAATAGGGAAAAATCATATAAACAACTTGTATCTAATGTTGTCCAGATTATAATTTAAATAAAGGCAATAAACTGAGCAAGGCATGAAGCTAGTTAGTCAGTATTTTCCTCTTTTCACATTTGTGTTAGTGAGATGTTGCAACAGCCTACAATAGGCAAAAAGAGGATTCTTTTTTTTATAACTGATGTTCAGAAAACAGAATTCAAAGAATATGATTCTGCTGACATGTCTTAGTAATGTGTATAAAACAACACTGAGATTAGTGGAAAAAATATGTAGTTTCCTAAATTAAACTGTTGACTTTAAACTTCATTTGATAATTATAGTATATAAATATTTGCATCAAATCATTGGACCTTATTTATGATAGATCCTAGGAATCATCTTTCTTCTCATTAAGAAGTAGATTTAGAAAGCTGTCTGCTTGTCCTCCTAGAATATGTTGAATATAACCAACACTTCACGTTATAATTCAAAGCAAAGCAACCCTTGATTTCCCCTTTATTTCTATTTCTACAGCAAGATTAACTAACACAAGGCAGCAGCATGGACTCAGGGATGGGAGGAGACTAAATAGATATGCATGAAATACAATTCCAATGAAAATGTGTGTTGAGAAATGTAACAAACAACCAAGCAGTACCACAAATGATCAGTCATGTAGAGAGTTGGCATGATAGCTAGTTTCCATAAACAAAGGTGAGAGTACCTTCTGAAGAACATAACCATCATGCACTGGAGCTACAGTAGTTGATCCTCCACCACTGAATCAAGGAACATAAGTTCTGATTTAACTTGCTCAAATGATTTTAACAATTAGATACTAAAAAATACAGTATAAGCAGAAATGAACCCAGGGAAAGGAAAAAAAATCAGCACAAAAGAAAGGATACTGAGCGTTGTAATAGTCATTAATTAGTTTTAGCTTCCCCCATAAAGATTCATGATTCATATAAGAAAAATGATTTAGAAAGCCAGCACCCTGAACTTAAAGATTTTTTTAGCAACAATTCAAATAAATCTAAGAGTAAAAAAATTCTCTACAGTTACCAATTATAAGGGCCTTATATTAATTTTATCAGACTAGAGGAGTGATGGTCATCAAGTGAAGCTCAAGGTGCTGGATTATTGATCTGAAGTTATTTTAATTTAATATTGAAATGATTTAAGTTGATTTTATAGGCCTTGTAAATGTGTTTGTGTGTGATTATTGATATAGAAAAAAAAATTGTCAGAATATATTAGAGTTGTAGGTATAATCATAGCAGCATGTATGTATTATCCCTTATTTAAACTTACAAACTTCAAACTTGTCACATAATATTTAGTTGCATTCGCTGTCCACCCAGCAAGGAATCATTTCATTCCTATTACTTACAAAGGCAAGTGAAAATATTATGACCACAAAATATTTGTTGTATTTCAGTTTGGAAGTTGAGCACATGATAACTGAAAACTTGTATAAATAATCTAAGATCAAAATAGAAGAATAAGGTTAAAAACAACGATAGCATATGAGCTCCTACCAGTCAACGACTAAAGAGGTGGCACGTCCTGATGCAAAAGATGTGAGGACCTGGAATAAGTAAATAGCCATGATTAGCAAACAGCAACATGATATATTCTGAAACAAAGAAGAAACTGGAGATTGCTTCCAGTCTTTGGTCTGATCAGAAAGAGCAGCTCACAGCATTTTTGGCCAAAAATAATGCAGGGACTTGATATTTTTCAAACATAATCTCTGCAGTCCTGTCACCCATGTAAAAATAATTAGTCAGCTTAAAATCCTACAATCAATGTGATAAAGTCATATTACAACAAATACAAGAAGGAATACTAAACAGAACAACTTTCACTTGGAGTACAAACGACATAAGAGCATTTCCAGTTTTAAGATTGCTAGTATTGGAATCTGTCTAGAAGTATAAATGTGCACTAAGGACTTCGACCAGAGCAAAATTCCACCAGCTCACATCCTCAAAGCAAGAAATAAAGTTAAGAAAAAAAATAAAAATCAAGGGCAGAGGAAAACTGAGTTGAGTATTACAGCATTCTATGTTCCCAAGAACCTTTTGAGTAAAGTAGATATATAACTCAAAGTATCAGTAAAGTATCTTAGACATTCAACTCACTTTTCTCTCTGCTGTTGAGTATTAGAACATGGCTCAGCAAGGAGCATTGGATGTTCCTTTGGATCAATCAGTAGGCATTTCCTGCCAATCAAGAGTATGTCAATTTTTAATTCTATAATATGCAGTACTCAACATGTAGAAAGGATGTTATAAGATCATTTAAGACAGAGGAAGAAATATGGTATCCTGGAAAATGGATATTCTTGGACTTGTTTATTGAAAAGTTCAAGAATTGAGAGATGGAAAATCAAAATGTAATGCATAGCTACCTCAAGGCATGGTCCCATATGTTCTCAACCATATCCCAATCAACCACTATTCCATCTTTGATAGGTGATAACACCTGAAAGTATAATCTTTGCACAGTTCAGTCAAACAAATTATGGAGCAATGACGAATGCTGAGAATACATGGAAAATACTTGCCTCCATATTATCCCTGCGAAAGCCCAAGTCCTGCGATCCTACATACAATTTACGCTTGCCCTTGGGTTTAGAATTGGGGGCAGATCCCGAGTTTTTGTCAGAATTATCAACATCATCAATTTCCATTTCATCAATAGACCCCACAACCTGATTAGAAACAAACACAAATTCAGAGAGAGGGGGGACAGGGCAATTGCAATTAATTGAGAAAAACAAATAAATACCAACTCCAAAAGAGCCGACACTTATCTCTAACCATAAGAAACCTAGCCTTCGGTGAAAGAGTATTTCTAAGCTCGAACTCACCATAAATGCATAACAATTGCTAACTAACTAGAGTTTAAAACTGTTAAAGGGGCTAGAGAAGAGTGCTCACAGATGGAAAAACAGCTTTGGGCGCATCTTCACCGGCGTAACCAGCTTTGCAGGTGTGCGAACCTAAGTCTACGACAATGGCGGACACTTCATCTGAAGCAAACAACACAAACAGTGGTAAATGTCGAATTCTACTACATAAAAACTAAAGCAGTGTAAGAATGTAGGCAAAAAAGCTAAGAGAAACCCACCTCCTCCATACATGATTGCTCGAGCGCCTCTTCGTCTTCAATCCCTACCTTGCTCGAAAACTATGATGTCTAAATTATACACGAGCTCCACAAAACATGGATGAACACTAAACAATGGGGGTTTAGGTTTTATGAAATTCATTCATGTACATATATTATTTATAATTTTGTTGGGCCCTCAAACATGTATTGGGCTTTATATTTGTAAATTAATGTGTAATAAGCCTTTTACCATAATTGTATTGCTAGGACTCTTTTTTTTATTTTTTCTAATTTTTACCTTTTCTATTTTGGATTTTGTTGGTTAAGATAGAATTTTTTAGGTTATGAACATATCTTTTATTGTGAAAGACAGGAATAAATCAAATTTTCTTGTCAATTATATACAAAAATTATTTTTTTTTATATAATTTCATAATTTACTTTAAAATATATAATAGTCTATTTCATTAATTAACATTTTGAACAATACCTTTTTATTTTTTTTAAGTTTGTTTGTTTATATTTTAAATTAAGTAAATTTCAACTATTTAAATAATTTCTATATTCTTTTTTGAATGATAAATAATTTCTATATTTGAAGTATAACATATGTTATTATAACAAATTCTCAAGCAAAGTTAGAAAATAGAGAAGCAACTTTTGTAAAAGTAAAGTAGCACCTTCAGTGTTAAGTAAAATAACAACTTCTCATATATGTAGAAAACACTAGTCTTGTGAAGAACACAAATCTTGAATCAAAATCTCATTAGAGAATTGTTGAAGATGAAGTGTATATAGAGAGTGTTCTAGAAGATCATGAATTGAATAATAAAAATATAATTATCAGCCAAGCTGATTATTTAAACTAAAATCTACTTAACAAACTAACTAACTAACTGCATATATGAGAAGTTGTTATTTTACTTAACACTGAAGGTGCTACTTTACTTTTACAAAAGTTGCTTCTCTATTTTCTAACTTTGCTTGAGACAAATCTAGCTAAAATTCTTATATTATTTAGTAAAGCTTCTTAAAAACATTAAGTTAAATTCATTAACTAGTCATATTAAAAGCTATTGTATTTTAATTACATTTATGTAAGATTTAATTTCAAAAAATTATTATTAGGAAAATTTGGGGGCTTGACAAACTTGTACATATATAATGTAAGATTTAATTTCAAAAAATTATTATTAGGAAAAATTGGGGGCTTGACAAACTTATATATATATATATATATATCAGCATATGCGTCGCATGTGGAGGATGAATTTTTTATATAAATAATATTATATTACTATTAATCTTAAATAATAATTGGAGGCGTGGGGAGGAGGGAGGGATTTAGGGTTTTCAATTTCAATTTGGGGATTTGATTTCACCCTTAGTAACTTTTAGATTTTTACATGTGTAATAAAATAAATTTAATTTAACTTAGTCTACAACAACGCTATTATGATATTATGACAACTCTAAAAAGTTACCGTTGTCTTAAGGTACAATGACTACGTCTCTACGACAACCTCGTATTATAAGCGTTGTCTTAGGGCACAATAACTACGTCTTTACGACAACCTCATATCGTAAGCGTTGTCTTTGGGCTCAATTTTAACCTAAGACTACGCATCTACGACAACCTCAAGTCACCACCGTTGTCTTAGGGCTCAATTTTACCCTACGACTTCGCCTATACGACAACGACAACGAAAAACCCTTGTCTATGAGAGCATTTTTGCACTCTACGACAACGGTTTTATCTACGACAACGCCAATTTCAGCTACGACAAGGGTTTTTTGACAAAACACATGTCTTAGGGGTGTAGTCTATGAGAGAATTTCTTGTAGTGCTAGTAAATTAAAGTCTATTAGAGTCTTACTTATAATATAATTTTATATGATTTTGGTTTAGAATTATAATGTCAAATTATTTAAATATGAAAATCACAAATTACTATTATAACCTTAAATAAAATTTTCAATAAGAATATATTAGACAATCCATATTTTGTAAGAAATATCCGTACTTTTATATAGGTAATAGATAGATAGATATATAAAATAATTCACTAATATAACTTCTACATTGTTGTGATTGGAAGCTGGAAAGAGAATGGTGGTCATTTTAGTTAATAATATTGGGGTGTTATAAATAAAAAGGTTGTCATCATACACAACATAAAAAAAGCTCCAACATCTAAAAAGAAGCATTGAATTAAATATAAAGCTAAAATTGAGGGCAAGATTATTCAAGAACATTTCAAGGGAAAAAGAAAAGAAAAAGCAGAACCCTTTACAAACATGTAATCTTCAACCATAAAGGTTACAACTTCAATTTCAAATCTAAACACCAACAATTTTCCTCTTGGATAAAATTATTACAACCTGCGTATAGGCCATCATCATATCTTATCTCCTCTCACTATAAATGTGTTTTGAAAGCCTTATAGTCCATTTGAAGGTCTGAATACCGTATAGCCATTGATGCCGACTCCAAGATTCGAATACTCTGGTAAATGATAAGGATAGCCATCGTTCTCCATATTCCGCATGCTCAACAATGGCGAATCAGAACCTGCCATTTGCCATTGGTTCGGCATAAAACCATCGACCTGTCCATTCATATACCTAAGTGCATCATAGCTTCTGCCAGACGCCCCATAACCATGTTGATAACCATCATCGTGATAACTTCGTGTTCTGTCGAACCCACTTGAGCTCACTGATGGGCCAGGGTCACCGGGGAAGGTATATTGCCTGTTGATGTGGGGTGCAATATTGAATCTTTGATAGTCTGAGTTCACTCTAGCTACCATTCCGACTCCATGCTCGTCATCAAGCAAGTCGTTGATGATGTCTAGGTGAGGGAACTCATCAAGAAATACATGGTTCTGACGCCCAGACGTGCAGGCAGGGAGCTCCGATGGTAGGTGGTCCTGAGATCTGCTCTGCATCGGGGTGTTCATATCGAGGCTTTGCATCTCATTAACCAGTGAAGTATGATCGCCGTGTAGATTCCTGCTGCCATTCCTTTGAGGGCGATCCATCCAGAGGGTCCCGTTCTGCAACATATCATGATGGTTCACCATTCCAAATGAAAGGTTAGGTTTCATCGGACCAGGATCCATCCTCTCAGAGCTGTGTGGCGAAAACAGTGAAGCAGATACAAGGGAAGGTCCCTGTGAGTATGAATGTGATGCATTTACCACTGAATTAGCTGAATGATTCGGAGAATAAGCAGAAGAACTTCCAGTAGCAGGACCACCCATCATTGCATTTCGATATGATTGTGGAACATAACTCTGGCTTGCATATGCACTAGTTTCAGGGCCCAGCCTACCAGCAGCACTTACAGACCGTGCTAATACAGGTGCTGTCTGGACCATGGAAACCATGGAAACAGGAGGCCTAGGGCCAGGCACAATAGGAGCACTCAACGGTCTTGACATAACAGGTATAGGAGGAATCGAGGGCTTATCGCTCGTGATCAGTGCATCATGTGATGGAAGCTTCTCACTTCCAAAATGTTTTTGAAGTGCTGGGGGCTTTTCAGCAGGTTTTGAAGTTGCAAGCTTCTGCTGGGGAGGTGCAGTGGCTTCCTGTGTAAGAACCTTTTCACTTACAACTTGCTTTTGATGACTGGAAGGCTTCTCAGCAGGTCTTGAAGTTGCAATCTTGTGAGGTACAGGTTCCAACGGGGCAGAATCGTTCAGTGGATTTGTCGAAAGCATTGGGTTGTCAGCTTGTTTGGGAGTTTCCAAAGATGCTTTTTTAGCAGGGACTGAACTACCTGGAGCATTACTCTTCGGTTCCAGCTTTAGTGGAGTAATGCCATTTGAAGGGCTCCTGGGAGGGGATGTTACACTTGCAGAAGTATCCATGTATACTTCAACCTCAACAGCATCTTTGGCACTAAAAGTTCTACTCGAGGAACCAGTTTCTTCCTCCTATAACAAGACAGGAAGTCGATTATTCAATGAAAAAAGTGGCAAGTGGAGTACAAAAGACAGAGTTCCTTGACATGGTTTTCTGAATAACTAAAAGATCATTTGGTGATTTGGTGAAGCATAAAACTGATACACCTGCATTTAGTAGAGAAAAAACTGGAACTTGATGGTATGGGAATAGCCATTCATGAGGAAAACATGAAGTGGGGACAGCAAGACATGAAACAATGCAAAGTTAAGCATATCATGCGACACCAAATTGTCTATCCCTTAAGACAATAGAAGACTTAGCACATTAAACAGAAGCCACAGGATTTAAATATGATACCAACACAGCGTAGACATATATTGTCACTCACTGAAATGGAATATCAAAATTATGATGTAAGGAAAGTACCTTTTTCACAATTTGTTGCTCAGTCCCATTTGCCACTTTATCCTGCAGAGATTGAGCAGCCTCAGACAGATATTCAACTCTATCAGAATTATGAGATGCATCATTTGGGCGCCTAGCATCTGGAACAGCTTGCAATGGTTGCCTAGGTTCTTCATACACCAAATCAGATGTTCCAGAAGTCAACTTGCCTTGACGGTTCCTACCTCTGGAAAGTTATATAAATAAGACATCACCATTGTCATAGCAACCAATACTGAGAGAGTAGGGAAAAAGTACATACCTGCTAGGAGATTTTTGGTTCTTGTAGTAATGAGAATTGCCTTTGTGTGGCACACTTCTCACAGAAGGAACTGAGTCAGAGGAACAAGTTGAAGAGCTATCATCCACTGCGGATGGGATTCTGCCTTCTGTACCATTTTGTGCACCTGAAAGCCCACTAACCCCACTGCCACTGGCTCCTATGGGAGGATGCATTTCAGAAGTATCTGTGTCCCAATTGACAGGACTGACATTTCTGTCTTCATCCGGTAGGGGTGTTTCAGGAATATCATCCACAGAATCAGACACATCCGAGACATCTTCAATAGGCTCAGATTTTTCAGTAACAATTTCCTGCTCAATCTCTTTTCTTTCAGCTGTGGGACTATCTAGCTCAATCTTGTCCAGCATAGAGCTGCTAGTTTTGTCATCCCTTCCTTTATCCTTTCCTTTACGGTTATTCTTTTTCTGTTTGCCCTGAAAATGTGTTGATAATACACAGAGTATGTTACAGTTTCTAATCCCATTCTAAAGTTAGAAGAGCACCTCATGCAATCCCTACAATCCCTTCCCAATAAACCAACTGGGTAAAAATAGCACCACAGCATTCCTTCTTTGCAAAAAAGGTAACAAAAAGAATAAATAATAAAATTAGAAACAGATGGCAGCAAGTATCACAACACCACTTCCATCCAAAAATTGTGCATAATGTAAATGTGGATATCTTTAAAGTCTTTCATACTTTACTCATTTCAAACTTAGATATTCAACTACATAGATTTAAAAAATAAAATAAAATTCATACAATGGTTTATGGTATAGCTGGAAAGAGAGGGCCACTGCAGAAACATGATACACACACACACACATACATACCAGGAAAATGAAAAGGTGATAAACTAAATCAAAGTCATAGAGAAGCATGTCGACATCTTAAACCATCAAACGCAAATTCTGTCATTCAACTGTTTTATTAAATCAAGTTTTATCTCATCGCAAGCATAAAAGTCTAACCTCTATATCCCTGAATGGGGACTACTTAGATAATTAGATTTTACCATGTAGAACAGATCGTTAACAAACCTGCTTTTTTTTGGACTTCTTTTCCTTATCAATTGCTCCACGCCTTGCTTTATGCTCAATGTCAGCAAGCCAAGCTGCCTCCTCTTCACGGATGAGTTCTTCTTGCTTCTTCAAAGCAACAGCCTCTTGGTATGCAACTTCAATTTTACTGTCGTAACAAGAAAAAATAAGACTTGTCCAATAAAATGAAACTAAATGAAGAGAATTATAAAATGCATAAACATAAAGAGAGAGTACAAGAGAGCAAAATGGAAACTACCAATTTAAGGGAATTTTTTTGAATTAGTCTCCAGGTTCAACAATAAAATAATATATTTCTGGCCACATAGGAAGCCTTCGTCCTTTTTCCTTTTCCCTTAATTTTCCCTCCAAACAAGAGGTGTGGTGGGTGGTTCCTTAGTCTGTGTGTTAAGCCAATAATTGAACAAAGCCAGACAAGGAAAGGAGATGTGCTGAGAACACAATTGATACAACATGAATACAGCTTCTCTCGAGTCAAATTGAATGGCAAACGCAATAATCAGTAGCTAATGTATACTAAAACACAAATAGCATAAAACATGTTACTCATAATTTCTGTGACACTCACTTATAAAACATGTAGGAGACTCATGCCACAAACAGCAAATAGACTAAGGAGCACTCTAAATACCATATTCGCAGCTAATAACATAACCACGAAAGCTTGACATGTTTATATAAACAATAAGTTGTGCATGATCAAAGTCAATTACCTGAATATGTGAGCTAAGACAAATATCTCAATAGTCCTGCGACCCAATTCAGTAAGTCGCCTCTCATCACGTACAATAGAATCTTTGTTGAATTCCTCTCCCGTACTCCCATCCTAATATTCATTAAAAATATTTCTAAAAAAATCAGCAAAAAAAGTAATTGCAATCAATGGTGATCTCAAACTCAACACAACCAGATGGACGACACAGAAATAAAAACATCAAAATTCATGCTAACAAGATTTAAGCACTCATGATATATATCCCATGCCTCCCATATTCTAAACAGTTAAGTTATTGATATAGTAGGATCACTGACAAAGCACTTACCTCAAGAAAAGATTTTCCACCTTCAGCAGCATGACAAGATGCAAGATAAATAAAGTATTTGCTAGGGATATCAGATATATAATACTGCTCAATCACACTAGACTGTCATTCCTCCTAGAGGCTATCTGCAACGAAGTGTTTCTGTATATTCCTTACTGATTTATTAACACTTCCAAGTAACAGCACCAGACTTATATCAAATGCTGTCCTGACTTATTATTTTCTACAAGCAAAAATTCCACAAACGTTCCTCAGTTTTCAGACAGGCTGCATATACTTTAGATGGAACATGCATGCCAATGCAATCGATGCGTGGAAAATTATTATTTCTTCCCAAATGATGACCTTGATAAATGACATTAGGGCCTATAAATAACTTTTTTTACGAAAAAAATAAAATTCAGAAGTGAAGCACAGATAAGATATGATATATCCACACTTTGTTAAATATCAGCAGAGCAGACAGTTGTTATTATATATGCAACCATCACATAAGTACCAGAGCTTACTCAATCAATTCACTATAAATAATAAGTATTGGTAACACTTCGGGCAAAGCACAGAATAGCAAAAATTCTTAACCTTTGTACGATTTTGAGGACCCTTCTCATCCTTTGGAGGCAAAGGTTCCATGGCAACCCGCTCAAGCAATAGCAACACATCCTCCACCAAAACGAATGTATCTTTCTCAATGCCAACAATAGGAACTGGTAATTCTTCTGCCTCTAAACACTTACCCCTGCTCCTCTTACCCTTATTATGGCCTTCAAGAGATTTCAGACCACTGTATAATGAATCCATGACAAGTGTAGATGTCACTTCCTTTTCTATGAAAAAATGTTTCACAACCACTTTTAGAATTGACTCCGTCTTCTCACGAGACATGCGGCGCTGAGAACCAAAGTCCATAGCCAGCCAGAAAGCACAGAAGCTGAAAAATAAAAACAAGATGCAAATACTTAATAACTAGTTATGTTTACAGAATTCTTCTTACAGATACTTATTGTATACAGAACAATTCGCCACAATTCACTGTAGGGATTTATAATTAGGTAACACGAGGCAGGTTCTTTTAGATCTTAAAACAGCTTTTTTTGTGCTTGCAAATCCATATCTTTCAGATGCATTTGCCTCTGCATTATGGGAAGCATTATCTTTCATCCTCTACTTTAAAAAATGCAACATCTTTTATTTTTTGCAAGTAGCTGACAAGATATCACAAGTTAGATTCAGAAATACAGATAAGATTTAATAGGACTATCCAATAAGGTATTCCAGAAAAATATAATGCAGATACAGACGATCAACAGAAAGAAACAATTTTGAGGGAAACAATACACTGTACCAGAGGCCCTGAACTAGAAGATAATTTGATTTAAAATATTTATAACAATGGCTTGCTAAAGAAGAGGATAATGAAAACAAACAAATTCAGGAACATGAATACAATACCTAGAATATCTAGCTTTATCCTCTAATAACTTTCCAAGTTTGGCCCTACGTTCTTCCACGAAACGGCGACAAATTTGTTCTACGTTTGTCAAATATACCCTTACAAGTTCCCTCCGATACTGACAGTCAAGACATCGGAAGGGTCGATCTGCTCTCTCCCTGCAAACCAAAGAAAAATTGTTTCAACTCTGGATTAATTTACCAGGTGATGCAAATAATCTCAGGCCACTCGTACATGACAAGAAGATAAGAGTACTTTATAAGTAAGTCAGGTTCTCTATATGAATCCAACTTTTACCAGATAGTATTTTTTATATTAACAAAAGATTATCACAGCTCCATTCTTCTTCCTTTGTTTTCTAAAGTACCTGACAAAGATATCTAGTAACTTGATAGTATGTCTAGAAAATTACCTGATAACTTGGACTTGAGCTTTAATTATCAAGGTATCAGCATCAATAAACCCATCCAACACCTTTGATAGCTCCATAAATTTCTTCCATCCCCAGTCATGCTCCTTCTTCCAGAAACGGTGTAGTGTATCTTCCAGATTAAAGAAACGTGTCAAGGTTGGCTTTCTAGCAGTAAAAAGGACAACTTATAATAATTGAACAAAATACCAGAATATTTGGATTTTTTAGGATCTTTATTCACGACAGCAATAGTGAATTGCGCAAAATGACTCCACCCTGTTCATAAGTGAAACCCTATTATACAAAATGCAAATCAACAGAGAATTTCAATCCAAATCATTTTCCACAATGTCCCAAACCTGGAAGAAGCTTGTCATGATTTGCAACGCAAAGAAACAAAGAGAGGTGATTGCAGACATCACAGCCTTGAGGATAAATTAAAATATACCTATCAAACAAAGGGTAAATTTCATTACTCATGAGCACCAGATTTTAAATCCAACAACTCCATCACATCCTTATAAGGTGTACATCACAACAAACACAGCAATGCATGAAATTAATAGAAATTATGATGGGTTGATAGTTTGAAAGGAAGAGAAATTTACTCATCAGATGAAATGATGCAAAATAAATGGGTGAAAGATGCAAACTAAATGGGTGAACAATGCAAACATGCAAACGATTTACTAAGATTGAAAATAATTTAATTAAATTGCTTATGTGCATATAATATATAGAAGAGTCATCACCAAAGTAAAAGGCTAAACCCATACTCATATCTGCCAAAAGCCTCTGGAAAAACATTTAAACTCTCACAAGGGCGTTCCAAGAAAAATATTAAAAAAGGGAATAAATGGCATGCCATTCACTTTTGGCTCACATAGCCACAATAAGAATTTTGCAAGTCTATAAAGGATCACTGAAAACAAAATTTCTTTTTTTTTGGGCATCAGCAAAGCGCTAGATGCCTGTTAGCAGAGAAATAAAATAAAAAATAAAAAATCTCTAGCATCAGGCATTGAAGTCCAATCATGGCATGCAGATCAGAATAAACAGTAAAATCATAATAATACGCTGAAGTCGATACTTCTGATATAATTGCTGATTGGAAATCTTTATGCACAGCAATGGCAGAAGACAAATTTATACAGGCCATACCATTTGTAGCCTCCAACTTCAAATGCATTACTCCGAAGTTCTCTTTTATTGATTTGAGAAAATTTATCAATCTTCCAAGTATATTTCCCATATAAGTCAGAAGGTTTTGGTCCTGCAACACAATTAGAGCCAAAATTAATAATGAAAATGAAAACAACAATTAATTGCATAAGATAGATAAATCAGTTGATATTTCCAACAATAATATGAGAATTCGGCAAAGTTCAGATAATATAAAGGTAAACTGTAAAGCAAGCCACTATCAAAATCCAACAGGAATGTTGCACCTTTTAACATGAGATATCATAGATCAGTGCGCCATTGAAATGGAGAGTATTTGAAAAACCAAAAAAAAAAGAGGGTGCTACTCATAATGGGAATTGAATTTGAACCACACAAGATATTACCAAAATTGTTGGCTCAATTAACCATCCAGACCAAAAAAAAAAATTCATAGTACTCCGAAGTCCAAACAATGGAAGATTAATTCATGATGGAGGATCTCTTTATTTTTCTATGGCACTAGCTAGAGACGAATGAGGGCGTACAAACAAACCACATTAAGAGTCATTTAGGTTGGATTTTCCAACATTGTGTACTCAACTCAAGCTCCCAATATAAAGCCAACTATATATGTTCTATAATACTTTTCCTACTCATATGTAATCTTTTTCAATACATCAAACAATAAGCACTCTCACAGAAACTTTCATAAAAATTACCAAAAACTGAATCTGAAAAGTGCTAAACCAACAATCACTTACTGCTATAAATTCTCCAGTTAGTCCTTTCTCTTCCTTCATGGTATATTAACTTGTAACTTTATTTTAAGTTTTTTAAGGCATAGAATTTCCCTTATTGGCTATACAAGTTTAAAACATAAACTAAGAAAAATGTATGAACAATAAAAACCAGAAAATAATATCCTAGCAATTCTCACTATATGCACATCCCTTTCCAATACAAATTTCACATGCCTCATTAAAATGCTTTAGTTCAAACTTGCATAATTAACATAATAAAAACATGTTACTTTGCATTGATTACTCAGCAAATATGAAGACGGAGAAAACAAAAGCCGATTCAGAATTAGTCAAGCTGGCCGAAACTAAAGTTCCTGTCACATATTACCTACCTTAGCATTAACCAATCCAATAGTACAAAAGACAACCCTACCAAAAGTTCACCATGAATCTGAAGAATAAAGCAGCACTTGCTCAAAAAACTTATCATGAACAAAGTACAACTTATACTTCTGGATTCTTCTTTCTTTCAGTTTCACGTTACTTTTGACTTGATATTATTCCCTATAATTGGTCAACGATCTCGTGCAATCCTTGTCTCCCAATTATGGTAACTAAACTTCTGGAGAAAGAAACAAAATATGTACAGAGATACTGCAGACACATGTCGAACACGTTGCACAATCTTCAACAGATTTCATGTCATTTGCTGAGCATCAACAAGCATGATCACGATACAAAACATTATGAATTCCACCTGCCACGTAATCTACAAATGGCTTACCTCCATCATCATCATCATCGTCGCTGTCCCAGTAAGGGGGCGAAGTAGATGGACTCCCATTTTCAACCTGCTCCAAAGATCTCCATTCAGCTAATGCTTCCCCAGATTGACATCGCTGCTGTTGTTGCCCAGTTGAAACCCCTTCATAAGACCTTCCTGCTCCAGTCTCATCGGTTGCAACCCCAGCCATTTTCCCCACTCTGTAATTACTCTACTTTACCTGCTCCAATACGAACTAATCCGAAATTAAATACACATCCAGTTGCTATAAGAGAAAATTAACACCTAAGCATTAATCTTGTATTGAAAATTATAATTTTGTCAGCTACAAGATAAGCAAAACAAAAACTTGTATTCTTCTGATAAGAAAAAAAATAGAAATCCATTCAATATGGCACATTTAAAATACAGTAAGCCAGCAAACATACACCAAAATCAATCAAATTCACAATGGGAAGCTCCACAAATTCCATCCCCCTAATGTCATTAAAAACTAATAACCCACATCGGAGAACACAAGTTCCAATAAACCCTAATTCCCACATCCCAAAACCGACAAAAACCATTAACATGAAATTCTAAAATCTTTCGGACAACAGCCATTATTCAAGACCAAAACAATTTTTTTAGTAATCAAGAAAAAATCAGCAATTCTTCGACTACACACTGAAACCCCAATAGACTTAGAACCCGCCTCAGAATTTCAAGAGCATCCGAAAATACCGATATCAATACCCCAAACCCTAATTCAAAAAACCCAAAAAAGAAAATCGAAACCGAATCAAGAAACGCGAAAAAGGAGAATAAAATTGGTGCAATTCAGATCGAGATGCACAAAACAGACCTTGTGCAAAAGAGAACGAAGCTTTGTTTAATAATTATGCAAATAAGTAGTCAAGAGAGATTAGAGAGGTCGCAGAGAAAAGAAAAGCAGCAGCAGAAGAATGAGCAGAAGCCAAGGAA
This sequence comes from Scutellaria baicalensis, assembly GCA_005771605.1. Classification (NCBI taxonomy): domain Eukaryota; kingdom Viridiplantae; phylum Streptophyta; class Magnoliopsida; order Lamiales; family Lamiaceae; genus Scutellaria; species Scutellaria baicalensis. Next base: position 14,565,498 of record CM016728.1, read on the forward strand.
ATAAATTTCACGCAAATTTATACTTATTTATATAATTCATTTCAACTCTGTTTATTTTTCATATATAAAATTTTAATTCGGTTTTAATTTTATACTAGGGTTTTCCTTTTCCTATATATAATAATAAAAAAAATGATTGCAGAAAAAAGAAAAACAATTAACTATAACTATATTTCCGAAAATAATAAATTTAATTTTGTATCAAGAATTTGGCCAATTGGAAGTTTTGATTACTGTTTCGAATAACCAAATTATGAAGTATTTTTTTTCTTTTTTTATTGGGATATGTATTTTCTTGGATTAAAAAAAGGAATATTACTATTAACATTTATGGTAATATTATTACTTTATGTAAAGGAATTGAGCTTTTTTGGCTGGGCTTATCTCTCTTTTAATTTTTCATTGTGGGGCTCACATTTAGGGTTTTACTGGGTCGGGTTTTTCATTGGTTTGAGTTTTTTTTTTGTTTTTTTTTTTAAGGTTATGTCATTATACATATTGAAGATAAAATTTGTCACCTAGGTTATGAACTTATAATAAAAGCCCATTAATATTAGTATTGAATTGTAGATTGATTTGTTTTATGAAAATTTGTGAGATAGTTTAGATTTCATATCACAATAAGAAAGAGTAAAATTTGATGAATACTTGCATTTTTTATGCTATAATTATTATATACAAATTGGTTGGTTATTTTATGAATTGTGGATTGATTACAAGTATATAATTACATTCACAAAAAGGTTCTAATTTTTTAGATCGTGAATATAGCTATCTTTGAGTTGAAGAAGTTTGGTTAATAGGAATTGAGTCAAAACTCTATATATTTAAAACTCTATGACTATTCAAACTACAAGATGTAATTTTAATTAATTAATGCGACACAATACACAATCTTGAATATTAAATATTAAAAACATGGTATATTTAATGAAAATCAACATGTTATTAACAATTTAGTTACCAAATAAATCAACTAGTCATGTAGAAAGAACCCTCTACATAACATAACATTGTGATTTTTTCTTCTCTAATATAAAATGGCTTCTCAAGGTTGAGGTAGTCCAAAATAATCATTGGAAGGACAATAAGATACCAATTCTAGCTACCAATTTATTATTTATTCTCAATAGAAATAACCCTAAAAATATATGCATTACAAACTCCATTAAAAAAAAAAACTTTAAAATCTTTAATGAAATATTATTTTCTAAATGGGTTTTGGATTACCATAAGACATTTTCTCTATATAATTTTTTTCTCCAAATTACTATATTTCTTATTAAAAACATATCATTTACATTTTCGTAATTAAATTTTTAAAAATAATATTTTAACAGATCTCACATATCACACGAGGTCCATAGCAAGAGATGATGAAACCTTACCGAAAGTTTATTTTTTCCTATAATTTGAAAGTATTTAGAATCATATCTTATTTAACTATTAGATATTTTCCAGTAATTCATAATTTACTAAGAAAAAATGCAATAAGCTAAAACATATTATATCATCACAAAAATAATAAAATGAAATTAATATTTACTATCTTAATTAATCAAAGTATAATTAAGTTGTTCACATCTTCTTCTGTTTTGTTCTATCAAAAAGAAGTAGATCAGATCTTTCAACTAGGTATCAATAACAATCATTTGTCAAAACATTGAACATAGTGTAATAATTTCGAATTTATCAATCAATAGGTTTTCATTTTCTTTTTGGGTAGAAATTCAAGATTCTTGATCATTAGATACACAGAGTTCCGTTTAGCTCCTCTCACCCGAGTTCAACTTCAATTCACACCCAGAAAGAGCATTCTCTCTCTCTCTCTCTCTCTCTCTCTCCCTCTCTCTCCCAACGCAGGAAGAAATTTGAAGTAAGAAAGGGCAAAGCGGAAAATGGGGTTCTTTTCTTTTCTCGGAAGAGTGCTCTTTGCGTCTATCTTCATCCTCTCTGCATGGCAAATGTAAGAATGCGTTCTCTCTTTAATCTTAATCAGATCTATTGTTTGATTGTTTATGAGTCATAATATGTTAACATATCTTTCTGTGATCAAGATTGGTGGGTTATGACTTTTTCGTGGTTTCAGATCTAGCTGTGTGTATTTAGCTAAGGAATTTTCACTGATTTTATGAATTTGAGAAGCCCCAAATAAAAGTTAGAGAAGAAATTGGAGGGCCCTTTTGCTGGAGGGGTGTCTACAACTTCAAATTTTGATTTTTTGGGGATTTTTGAGATGGGTTTCTGCTTTTGTAGAATCTCTTTATGGGTATGTGTTTTCCTTGGCTGCCATTGTTTTATGAGTGGGGAACTGAGTTTTGTTTTCATTTAACATGCTTTGTCTCTTGTTGCTTATATTAATCTATCTTGTTTTCAGAGCTTTCCTATAGATTAGGTAATGTCTTGAATGGATTCTCTGTGTTTTGGGAGAAGGATTTGGAATGAACACATGGGAAATCTTGAATTGAATGTGCTGGGTTGTATTATAGGAGAAAGAATGGGGAAGAGTGAAGATGGTATTTTTGCAAAAGCCCTTCAAACATATCCACATTTATGTCCAAGCAATAGTCTTCTAAATGCACCTACGTTTGCAGTAGCTGAAGATCTTCAGCTTTACATGGATGGAAGAATTTGAGTGAAGATTTATAGTCAATGATTTGAAATACCCGAACTTACAAAAATATGCTCAAATGAATGTCTTTGGAGTGCAGCTTAAAACCCTTAAACCCAAAAGCGATCTTCAATTCTTTCGGTTTTTGTTTTGCTTTCTTAGGCTCATTAGTAAATGGTTTGACAAGGGCTTATTCTCTAAGTTTTCCGGTCACTTCTTTCAAATAGAGCTGTAACTAAACTGTGGTAAAAAAATTGCAGTTGTGATCAATTTTATTGGCTCACAGAATCATTCTGAGTTTGCTAGTCATATAAGTCATGCAGCGTAATGAAAAGGAAGAATCTTTTAGCTGTCTATGTGATCAGAGCAGTTTTAGTTATCTTTAATGAAGCCTTTTGTGCTGCTATTAGTGAGAGTCTCTGTAATAAGTCCGTGTAAGATATTGGAAGGTGTTTGGTTAAGGTTGCGTTAGACATCTTTTATGCTTATAACCTGTGTCTGGTGCGTTCAACGGTTTAAAATTTTCGTCTCCAAGATATTTATGTTATGTAGTCCAAACACCCTCTTAATTTATCCAGGCGATGTTTGGCATCTTTGAGTGCTAACAGACGTCACAGTCCTACTCATACTCGTTTAAGATTATAATGCTATAATGAACACGCTAAAATGTAGTTCAAATTATGTTCTTACGTCATTATAGTTTCCTAAGCCAGGCCACAAGGGAATGAAGCAGATTTTCTCTACTAACGATCACAATAACTTTACAATTCGAAATGTGATTACTGATTATTAAGTCAATGACTAAATATAGGCACAAGTAGTGAATTATTTAATACCATATCGGTGTAGTTATCCATACTCCACAGAATAGTCCTCATGCGATTGAAGATCAATAATAGCACTCACTTTCGGTATAGGAATCCATTGTTTGTGAGCTTTAATGCGATTAAATTATTCCTTAGCTTTGGTCACAAGTTTAATAGAACTTTTGATATTCTGTTGTTGTGCCGACTCTATGCTTGATTTTTTACCATAGCTGGTTTCTCATTGAAAAATTTGTCTATATTTTTCCTTTTCTAACATGGATGGCTTTCTTAGGTTCAATGAATTTGGAGACGATGGGGGCCCTGCTGCAAAAGAATGGACTCCCAAATTGGTTCTTTTCAAGAAGTCCATCGATGGAATAATTGGAGAAAACAACTTCCACATCGATGTAATGGATCCGACATCATCAAATCATCTTCTTCCTCCCTAATAACTTAAAAATGTTATTTCTCACATTACATATACATGTTTTTCAGGCAAGGACCGTGGTTGCTGCCTGCATTTCTTTGAAAGGCTTAGGTGGCATTCTTTTTGTGCTCGGAAGTAGTTTCGGGGCTTTTCTTCTGGTCAGAACTTGAAACCCCAATTTTGCATTTCATCCGAATTCCATTATTCCCAAACAAATGCATGAACTGTTTCAGCTTAATATTGCAGATATGTTACTTGATATTAACAACTCCACTATTGTACGACTTCTACAACTACAATGTGGACGACGCAGAATTCTTCAGGCTCTTCCACGAGTTCGTTCAGGTAATGCTGATCGCTCTCATTTTCAAGAAAACATGAAACCCCATCACACTTTCATGCATTTGTTTTCGTTGCAAACCTCACAATCTTTCCCGTTTCTTGGCAGTGTGCTGCGCTCGTTGGCGCTTTGCTATTTTTCCTCGGGTTAAAGAGGTCCATCTCAAGGAGGCAATCGAGAAAAGCGACCCCCAAACCAAAGACAGCTTAAAAGATATGCAGAAAGAGTCTTGATGAAACTGTTGTTCGGAAAAACTTAGATATATGATTTGTGTTGGGTGCAGAAAACGATGTCTCCCATGTTAGATTCTTGTGATTTATTTGCATTGAACCATTCAATTTTTCTTGCTTTCTCATACACTATTTGCTTTGAAAGCTAAATTTGAGATTTGCAACGAAGATCCATGAGTGAGAAGTTAATTGTCCCACATCGAATTCTAGAGAGAGAGAGGGGTTGGAAAGAAATCATAAGTATGGGGTTGGGATTATTTGGTAGGCTTAAAAGGGTCGGCTGGCTAAATATGCCACGTCAGCCCTAGATATGGGTTGGTGCTGTATGGATATCAAGACATATGGCCGACATAATTTGTGGAAATTCATAGGGTTGGCTCCTTTGGCCGACCCTCTATTTTATTTAACTTTAATATCTTCATTTAGACTCATTAATAAATAATTTTGATGTAATCAAACAAAAAATTGATATGAATTTTAACAATTGTATGCAACATTTGTTAGTTACTTAAAAAGTGGAAATAAAATTATTTATTATTCATAGTTTATATTATAGATTAAATTATTAAAATGATCTTATAATTAGTGTTATAACAGAGATTAAAAATATGTGCTAAATAAATTAAATGATACAATGATCTAACTCCAAGAATTATAACTCATCAAACTTCAAATATAGTCTCTAATTTGTATCACACCCATATCTGTTTTAAAATCTACAAACTAAATATTAGGACATAACACTTATATTTTTTTATTTAATAAAAAATCATAAAACTCACCTCTCTTTAGTAAACATCATAATGTCATATTATGTAAATAAATCTTGGAAAGTAGAAAATCGTTTCTACTATAAATAAATCTTGAAAGTAGTTTCTATTTACAAGTGTGATGATATGTAACTGTGTAGAAACTCAGATGAGATGGCCATTTTTTCTAGTTCAAAATCACCATAGCTATGCTTATGTAACGGAATTTATTAAAACCATATATTTTGAAATGGTGACATTGTTGGCATGAAATACTTATATTAATATAATCATGATACTTATATCTATATTAATATGTAACATGCACAACATATCTTTATGAAGTAACATATTTTTTAAATATCAATTATCGATTACAATAAATGTTTCTCAGTACTAGGTTAGGCTATACGTTGGTAGATTTTGAAGTATATTTTATCTTTTTTTCTCTATTTGATATAAATTATAATCTTTAAATTAATTATTCTTTATTTTAAATTTTGTTTTAGTTTATGAAAAATATAAATTTTATATTTACATTTTGGTGCAAATTATATTTAACAAGATTACAAATACAAAGATAAATGACTAAATTAAACTATAGATTAGAAATTTAAAAAAATAATTTTTAAAATAAAAGGTCTTAGATTTTTTGAGAAATTAATAACAATGAAAAACATTTTGGTATAATTGTTTGATATATTTGCTAATACAAGTGGGTTGAATATTGAACTAGCTATGTTATTTAAATACATATCAAGATCTTTTAGTTGATGAGATTTATATATTTTCTTTAACTTGAAATAATTAAATTGTTTGCATTGATTAGACCAAAACTTTTAAATTAGAAATTTATAATTGTGAATGCAAATGAATGATTTACTAACACATTTGTTAATAAGTATGTATCAAAAATATAATAATACATTAATCATGATACTTATATCTATATTAATATGTAACATGCACAACATATCTTTATGAAGTAACATATTTTTTAAATATCAATTATCATTTACAATAAATGTTTCTCAGTACTAAATTTGATTTAATTTACAATATAATGGGTATGTGTACAAATTAAATTGTTGTTTATTTAACAATTTCATATTTCAAATATAGAATTTAAAATTCATTGTTAAACATATATATATATATATATATATATATATATACACACACACTTATACATTTATACATTATTGTTTACATTTTAAAATGATAATATTTTTTAAGATGTGACACATTAAAGATAAATAATTAAATTCTTATTAATATATAATTTAAGTTAAGATAATATTATTAAATTATATTATTAGAAATTTTAAAACTAATCAATTATATATTATAAAAATCGTCACTGTTATAAAAGAGTCCCCTGCCCAAGTTATCACAAAAGTTTAATTTGTAAACAATTCTACCACCTAATATAACAATTTAAACTTTTATACCACAAAATATAACTTTTGATACAAAACTACCACAAATTCTGCAACATTCTGCAAAAGCAAAAATTGTGTCAGTCACTTTTCAACACCCAATCATACTTTAATGAATTTTGTGCATTGACCAAATATTTTATGATTTGAATTGAATTTAAATGTAAAATTAATTAAAAATTAAATAGCATAGCCGATTCACTCAATACTATGGCCGATTGACTCACAAAAATTTTCAAAAAAATTTTCTCCCCCTTCTCCCCCATTTCAAAACCCTAGCCGACACACTCTTCTTTTCTCTCCCTTCTCTCAAATTTTCCTCCACCTCTCCACACCCATAACTGATTAACTCCAAGTTTTCTCTAAAAAATTTCTCCCTCATCTCTCAAATTTCTCCCACATTTCTACACCATAGCCGATTAACTCCTTTTGTAGGAGGGTCTCGATTTATAGCCGATTAACTCCACATTTCTCCCACATCTTTTGAGGAGGGTCTCGATTTAGTTCATCAAGATGGGTGACGAGGTTAGTCTCTCTTATTTTTACAGTTTATGTTAGTATTGGAAGTAGTTTATGTTAATATTGGAAAGTGATTTGTTGGTAATTTGAGAGTTTGAATTTGATAACATTAGCCGAGTGACTATGAATGTATGAAAGTAGTCTAAAGATTTCACAATTAGCCGAGAGAATGTTGTGTGGTGACCGAGTAAATGTAGGAATAGCCGAGTGACTATTTGAGAATTAGCCGAGTGACTCGGGCTGATGACCGAGTAACTCAGTCCAAGGGGTTAGCCGAGAGAAATTGGGTGGTGACCGAGTAACTCACTCCAAGGGGTTAGCCGAGAGAAATTGGGTGGTGACCGAGTAACTCACTCCAAGGGTTAGCCGAGTGACATGGTTACTCGGTCACACCATGTCACTCGGCTACCCTTGACTTGAGTTACTCGGTCGAAGGGCGCGCGCTACCGAGAACGGGCGCGCTGTCGGGCGACTGGGGTTAGCCGAGTAACACTCCGGGGTTAGCCGAGTAACTCACTCCTAGGGTTAGCCGAGAGAAATTGGGTGGTGACCGAGTAACTCACTCCAAGGGGTTAGCCGAGAGAAATTGGGTGGTGACCGAGTAACTCACTCGAAGGGTTAGCCGAGTGACTTGGTTACTCGGTCACACCCATGTCACTCGGCTAACCTTTGACTTGAGTTACTCGGTCGACATGTATTCTCTCGGCTAACCCTAGGAGTGTTACTCGGTCGCCCCAGGCGCCCGATCTCGGCAGCCCGTTCTCGGCAGCGCGCCCAGCGCGCGCGAGCATTCTCGGCAGTGCGCCCCAGCGCGTGCGCATTCTCGGCAGCGCGCCCCAGCGCGCGCGCGTTCTCGGTAGCACGCGCGCCCGTTCTCGGCAGCGCGCGCCCCTTCCCCCGTGCGTTTGTATTTCATTAAGAAAATTTTATTTAATAAATGGTTTGTATTTAAATTAAATATATTAACAAATCTGTTTAGTGAAATATCAATTAAATTGTTTACCATTTCTTTATTATTTTTCAATAATACCGGTTCCATATTCAATTATTGTGCATGCAGTTGGTTTGGGCTCGTGAGAATCTACAGGGACGCACTATCTACATAACCGGATATGTTCGTCTTAGTGTTCTTGATGTTATCAAGGCACAATTGCGCCACTTAGGACGTCGGTGTCTGCGTGCCTTCATAGGGACGACTTTGGGACACTTTCTGGTATGGGCCACTGATAGAGAGTCATGTAAGGCTTTTCTACATGTCCTATTGACACGTGAGGTGCGTGGTGACTCTCGTCCTGCAGACGAGAGATGGTTCCATATTGGCCGAGATCGGCACCTTTGCCGTTTTTCGAAGAGAGAGTTTGCGTTGATCACTAGGTTGCGGTTTGGTGATTCTGAATTTGACCCATGTGGAGATCACCAGCCAGCTGAGGGCACTCTATACTATAGAGTTCACGCGGCTTCGTCACGCGTAACTGTGGCTGAGATCCTATCTAGATTCAAGGCTGGAGAATTTTCAGACAGTGCCCAAGACACGCACAAGATTGCAAAGATCCTGATATTGGAGTGCATATTACTTGGCGTCGACCCGAGACAGTCTGTTGTTGAGCCTTGGATTTGGGTGCTGGTCGAGCACGATGACTTATGGGAGGCTTTTCCATGGGGCAAGATTTCATACAGGACCCTGTTACGATGCATGGATAAGCTCCCGACAGACATGTCCTAGCGATCTACAGTGCCTCATTATCACTTTTATGGTTTCTCGACAGTTTTACTGGTATGCTTATTTGATCATCTCTATTTGAAATTGATTTTGGTTATACAATTTTTTTCATGGTTGTGTCTAATTATTCAACTCGCTCTGGAACTCCATACAGCTGCACTGACATTGACCCATATCAACAATCCATATTTTTCGTCCATCTGTGACCTTAAATTTGCGTCTACCAAGCCCATGGACCTCCATTTCTCTCCCGAGCCGCGACAACTCGATTAACCTGTCATGTACGGACTTCGTCAGAGGGTGTTCCCTCTTGTTTGCCATTTGTCTCCTCTCGACAAACCATCTCTCCATAATCCGTCGAGCGGCTTCCAAGAACGAACAAACAGGCAACTTTCTTGACCATACGAGTCGTGCATTCGACACCTCAACTGTATTTGATGTCATGAAGTTGAAACGTCGTACTGGGCATTTAACGCGAGACCACCTGGTGTCCTTCGCCTTTTTTAATATGGAAATTGCTCCGAGGAGTTGATTATCGTTCAGGGCTTCCATGTACCTGTACAACAACATGACATTGTAAAAAGAACAAAAGTGAACCGAAAAACAAAAGTGTCTCTTGGAAATTACCTCTCGAATTCTGTAGGGTCATAATAGTATGCGGCTCTGTGGAACAGTCCGACTAAATGCCCACCGTACTTGGCCAAATTTTGTTGGAGATGATAACAACATAGTCCATGGGTGGCCTCTGGGTACGTATTTGCTATTGCATTACCAATGGATACGTGTTGATCCGACACGATAAGTAGGTCGTTTGGGCAGCCGAATGCTTCTCTCACTTGCTTGAAGAACCAGGTCCACGACTCATCATTCTCAACACTTCCAATTCCTACTCCCAGAGGAAAAATTTGATCATTTCCGTCTTTTGTCACTGCAACAAATCCAATGCCCTTGTACGAGCCTTTCAAGTGACAACCATCAACTACTATAACAGGCCGGCCATAGTTTTGAAATCCAATAATTGATGCTGCCAACGCAAAAAACACGAATTTGAATTTACCATTGTTATGCGTTTCCAAGGCAGTGTACGTTCCAGGATTAGCTTCCTTCAAGACTTCTAAGTACAGTGGAAGCATACAAAATGACCTTTTCGGATCACCGTAAGCTGTCCTCATTGCATGTCATTTCGCAGCATGAGCGACCTTATAGCTGATCTTCAAGCCATGTCGTTGGTTCATTTGGCGAATTATATCCCTGGGAATGATATTGGAATTCTCTGTCCGGACTTGATTGACGAAGTAGTCACCAATCAAGGTAGATGGAAGTCTGCGGGGTGCACTGCTGTTCAGGTCATACGAACAACTGTGAGGCAAAACAATCTTACAAATTTTCCAAATACCATACTTCTCGGTGGCATGGAGTACGAATGGACACCCTCTGTGATTGCATTTAACAAACCATCTATGTTTGTCCGAATGATCGACACGGTATTCCACTTGATTTTCCAAATGATAAAATCCGACCGCATTTTTCAAATCGGACTTACTATTAAAAGTAGATCCTTTTTGCATACCACGTGGAATTGAAACCTCTTGGGATGATGGTTCTTCAAATGCTTCCACATCGGGAACATACCCTTCGGGTCTCAAAATGTAATCACAAAATTCAGCATATGCCGCTCGCTGCTCTTCATCCAACGCGACATCATCAGCTTCGTCTAACTCGAAGTCGTCTTCTCCATCTAAAACAAAATGATGAAAAACACATTAGATATTAATTACATATTAATCAGATATGTGCAAGAATATGATAATACACAAAAAATACCTATCTCATCGTCAACATCTCTCGTATCGGGTTCTCCATGTGTCGGTTCTTCAGTTGGATTGACTTCGCTTTCGTCTGCGGGAGGTATATTCAAGTCAAGAAACTCAAGATTATTGTACTCAACACGACTGCATGTTGAATCCCATGGTGCCCAACCATCATTTGAAGACGGACCGACATTATCCCATTTCGAAAAAGCAATATCCCATTTCGAACAAAATTCATCGTTCTGAAGTCCAATGAGAACATTTGAAGTTTTGAATTCATGTCCAGTAGGACCAAAACTTTGACTGCCTTCTTCATCTACCTGTGAACCTTGTTGTTGGGGATAAGACGAGCCTGCTGATAACCCAACAACCATACTCTTCAACGAAACAAAAACCATCAAAAAAGAATAATTCGTATAGAAAACCCATTCCAAATCCGAATCATTCTTGATCTTTATCTTCTTCAATCTTCCATTATCTTCGATCAATGAATGAATCAAATATCCCCAACAATTCATATCAGCACAAACTATTCCATGAATGGAGGTCAATAAATCCCAATAACTAAGTCTTTGAAGATAAATCAACTCTTGAGAACCATTGACATATTGAATACCTTCCCAATGTCCTCCGAACCAAACCGCAGTCGAGAAAGACATTTCTTTTTTATTAATCTGAAAAACAAATGGAATTGGATTTATTAAACAAATGAAATGGAATTGGATTTATTAAACAAATGAAATGGAATTGGATTTATTAAACAAATGAAATGGAATTGGATTTTCAACACTAACAGGTGACTCGGCTAACCCTAAGGAGAGACTAATGGGTGAGTAATGGGGCGCGCGCGCTGCCGAGGAAAGGGCGCGCGCTGCCGAGAACGGGCGCCTGGGACGCGCGCGGGGGAAAGGGCGCGCGCTGCCGAGCACGCGCGCACTGTCGAGAACGGGCGCCTGGGGCGCGCGCGGGGGGAAGGGCGCGCGTGCTGCCGAGGAAAGGGCGCGCGCGCTGCCGAGCACGCGCGCACTACCGAGAACGGGCGCCCCAACCGAGTAACACTCCTAGGGTTAGCCGAGTGACATGGTTACTCATAACCATGTCACTCGGCTAACCCTTGGAGTGAGTCACTCGGCTAACCCTATGAGTAAGTCACTCGGCTAACCCTAACAAGTTACTCGGCTAACCCTAAGGAGATACACGGCTAACCCTAAGGAGAGACTCGGCTAACGGCCAACTGAGAGACTCGGCTAACCCCAAAAGAGAGACTCGGCTAACCCCAACGGAGAGACTCGACTAACACAACATAGAGACTCGGCTAACCCTAAGGAGAGACTCGGCTAACCCTAAATAACTAACTCGGCCGCCCCTAAAAGATGTTACTCGGCTAACTTCATTTTTTACTCGGCTAGCCGAGGCCGGGCTCCTGGGGCGTGCGCGGAGGAAGAGCGCGCGCGTGCGCTGCCGAGGAAAGGCCGTGCGCGCTGTTGAGAACCGGAGCCTGGGGCGCGCGCGGGGGGAAGGGTGCGCGCGCTGTCGAGGAAATGGCCGCGCGCTGCCGAGGAAAGGGCGCGCGCGCTGCCGAGAACGGGCGCCTGGGGCGACCGAGTAACACTCCTAGGGTTAGCCGATAGAATACATGTCGACCGAGTAACTCAAGTCAAGGGTTAGCCGAGTGACATAGGTGTGACCGAGTAACCATGTCACTCGGCTAACCCTTGGAGTGAGTCACTCGGCTAACCCTAACTAGTTACTCGGCTAACCCTAATTTTTACACGGCTAACCCTAATTTTGTAACACGGCTAACCCTAATTTTTACACGTCTACGCTAAATCTAGTTGCACGGCTAACCTAAAATTACAGGGAATACCCTAAATCTATTACACGGCTAATTTATTTCTCGATGTTTAGGGTTAGGGAAAAATTATTACGGAAATAATTACAAAACACATAAAATTAAAATAAGCTTACTTGACAAGTCGATCCACTTTTTTTCTCTTATAATCCTTCAACTTTTGCAACTATAGGGGAAATAATTTACAAATGTGAGAACAAATGAATTTCATCAGTAATTAAATAGATGAATTTTGAAATTACTGTTCATCTCGTGAATGATAGATCAAATCAATTTGTAAAGTACAAAAATTCAGAAAAAAAATTTCCAAATTTGTGAAGTTGGACTCGATCAAATTTGAGTGAAAATTTTAAAATAATTGTAAATATGTAAATATGTAAAAAGGTAATTTCCCATTCATTGAATAATGATTGCGTACATTGACTCGGTCCAATTGTGGTAGAAAAGTTACAAATCTTATATTTTATGGTACAAAAGTCAAAAATTTATAGTACATGGTATAATAGTTGTAAGCTTATATATTTTGTGGTAATTTGGGTATTTCCTCGTTATAAAAACTAGTTATTATTAAAGCCTAGAAGCAATGACCACGTCATCTTTTAACCCTAGCAGCTCGCAAACCTCCTTATTCAAAGCCTTCCTAATCCCCGCATAAGCCTCCCCCTTCCAACGCCTCTTCCCCATCTCCTCCGCCTGCCGCAGCGCCGCCGCGACCACCTCCTCCGCCGTCTCGTAAACCGAATCCACGATCCCTATCCCCACCGCCGCCTTCGACCCTATCTTCTCCGCGCGAAGCACCAGCTGGCGCCGCGCAGCGGCGGAGCCGATCTTCCCCTTGATCAAAGCCGTAAAGTAATCAGGTAAAGTCATGCCTAAATCCAGCTCGCTCATGTACACCACCCCCCTCGACGACGTCATCAAGACGTAATCGTGGCTCATCGCCAGAATCAACCCCGCGGCGGCGGCGTGCCCGGTGACGGCCGCAATCGTCGGCATGGGGAGGGAGAGGAGATCGGCGACGACTCCTCGGAATAGATCCACCATCCGGAGAAGCTCCGCCTGCGCGGCGCCGGGCGAGCCGGCCTTGAGGCCGACGGCTTGGGCGTGACGCAAGTCGAAGCCGTTGGAGAAGAATCTGCCTTCGGAAACCGTGATGAGAGCCGATCCGTTGACGGCTTGCGATTTGGCTTCGGCTAAAGCGGCGCGGATGGATGATATGAGCGTGGGGTTGAGGCGGTGTTCCCGATCCTCTTTGGTGTCGCCCTTTAGCGTGAGGATGAAGAGATCGCCGCGCTTCTCTAACGTGCACATGGTGCGCACTGGGTGTTCGATAAGGAAAGTAGAAGACGTTGAAATGAAGAAAAAATATGAGACAGATAAGAATAAGATCGATTTCAATATGCTATATACTAATATTTCAGGAAAAAGACACATTGTACACGGCTTTCAATTTTCAATAATTATTAATGAATATTATATTGTCAATTTTCTTGAAAAGATAAAACACTTTGGATTTTATAATTTTCATAAAATTCCTAATAAAACAAAACATAAAGAAAAAAAAATTAATTCAACCCAACCAATTTATGTATGGATTATATGATTATAGAATACATTATCATTGGTGGGTACTCGTATTTCAGATAAATTAAAATCCGATGCAAAAGAAATACTAATAAGTGTCACATTGTGAGAAAAGATTGTTTAAAATAAATAGGGCAATAATCTACAGTGGGACCACTTATTGCCCCTTATTATTGTTTGTAATTATGATATCATTGTCTTAATATTTTCATTTATTAGCGAGAGAAAAGATTTTGTGAGTATATATAAATAAAATTCCTTTTTTTTTTTATTTTAGTTTTATCATTTAAAGTTTTGGGTTAAATGCGCGAAACCCCCTTGTAATAAGGAAATGTTGCGCCGGACCCCCTTGTAATAAGGAAATTGCATGAGACACACGTCGAAGTTCAAGAAATCGACATACGCCCCATTTTTTCTAAATTGTAACTAACGTCGTTATTTTTAGGTTTTGTTTCCCGTTATACCCTTCAAATAAATGAAATAAAAAATATAAATCCCCGTTATTTTTATTAAGCAATTGAAATAATAATTAAAATAAAAAGAAATGAATTCAACTTCATCTTCCTCAACACGCTCGCCGCCGCCCCCTCACCCTTCATCTGCCACCGCCGCACCCTCCCCCCACATATGCCGTCGCCGCTCACTTTTATCTCTCCCCCTCTCTTCCTCTCTTTTCAACAGCAACTCCTTCAGTAGAGAAGAAAATTAAGAATAAGAACGCGAAGCTCTCCAAAGCCGGGTTTCACGATTCGAATTCAGATTCCGACCCCAACACCCAGATCGACTGCGATGGTGGTGAGCGGAGCGACGACAGAGACGACGAGACGGGGGCAGGAGCGGTGGCGTGCGACTGCTAAGAAAGTGCGACGGGCTGGAGCGGAGTGGAGCGGCGACTATTGCGACGGGGGCAACTGTTGAGCGCAACGGCGGAGGGACGAGGACAAGGGTGGGGGTGGGGGCGGGCTAGGGACGGTGGCGACGATTGAGAGATAAGAGAAAGAGGGTTTCAATTTTAGTCTTTCCCTAATTGAGAGATGAGAGAAAGATTGTATCTACACAGCGTCTCACACCTTTCTCCTCGACTTCGTCAGATCCGCCGCTGACCAAATCAAATCCTCCTCCAAATTCAACAAATTGCCCAAATCCTTGGTGATGGCAGTGGTGGATGAAGGTGGGAAGAAGATGAAGTTTCTTTGGGATTTTTTTTCATTTTCTATTTTTTTATATTTAATTTTCAGAATATTATTTTTTATATTTATGGTATGATGATGTGTAGAATTATTAAAATTAATGGAGTCCTTAATTTTCAGAATATTGTTTTTTATTATTTATGGAGACCTTAAATTTAAAATAAATAATTGTACTTGGATACTAAACATGAACTAAATATATATCAAAAATTAAATATGAATTAAATAATTAAATTAAAAATAAAAAATATAACCTGACTGGTTTTTGGGAAGCAGGCCCGTTTTTTTCAAATGGGGAGTGAGGGGAAGGGGATTCTATGCACAACATATATAATGACAATGTGGGGATAATTATGTCTTTTCCCCAACAAATAACGGTCAAAAATGAAGAAAAATCGCAGCTCAGGCGCGTGCTTATCAATCCCCTGAATTGTGACGATTTTGGGGGTTTCGCGTCGGGGTTTATGAATTTTGACGTGTGTCCCATGCAATTTCCTTATCACAAGGGGATCCGACGCAACATTTACTTATCAAAGGGGGTTTCACGCATTTATACCTTAAATTTTTACCTTTTACTTATATTTTGATAGGGTAAAACCTTTTTTTTTTTTTAAACTATAATGGCAATTGAACATTGACTTTTTTATGTTAGAATCGAATTATTTGGTATTTTAATGTGATATTCGTAATACACCATCTTATAATTGATATTATGAGTAGAATAACTCTCTGAATTAATCAATGAAATGCCAATTTATTCCCCAACTCATTCAAAGATAAGATTTGTTCAATGCTTATGTGTGTATAATATATATATATATATATATGTGTGTGTGTGTGTGTGTGGGGTCAATTTCTTTTTCTATAAAGTGCAGTAAAGTTAAAAAAGATGTCATTGGCCCATTTTAAGAATAAAAATCTAATAGTTTAGGATACATAGATCTATACGAAATAACTAATGCTATCTTGGCCCAATAAAATCTCAAAATGCACACATTTATTTTCCATTGCCAAAAAAGTTGGCCCATATTTATCGCCCAATCCTTTTTTTCCCTCCCTTTTCTAATGGCCTCTTAAAATAAACCAATTGTTCTTATTTTTAAATTCTTTTTCTGCTATTTGAAATTCATAATAATAAAGTCGTGGGTGATAGAGTTTGACTGATATGAATTTGAAATTCGTCATTCGAATGAAATATTTTTCCAGAAAAACACATCTCAAATTTGAATAATCCCATCATTCCTCATTGCTCAAACCAAACTAGCTCTTAATAAAGTACATATAAACCAAGGTGGACATATAATACATATAATTTGTCTATCTTTTTAATAATAAATGAAATTGACCTCAATTAAGGTTTTAATGTTAATATCCAGGACCTAGTCTAGACCTAACAATGGATCGATTTGGAAATTTCAATATTACATCAATATTTGACCAATTATTAGTAGCTTTTGTGGTGTCCAATTGTTGAATATTGATCATTGGTCGGTTAAGGCGTGATTAATTAAATAATATTTTTCCAGAATTTATGTTGCATGGTTCTTGAATTTTAAGACGTATTATGATCAATTTTATTAATTCATCCAAACCAGACAGTACCTTTGTGTTTTATATATATGTCATGCTCTTTTATTTTATATATTTGTATATATAATAATTCATTTTCTGATTTCTTCTCTAAATAATAAACAATTCACTTAAGTTTCTTCATTTTTAATTTATTTGCTTCTAATTCTTTTTCGAAAATAAAGTTCAGTTTGTCCAGATGTAATGATATGTTGTTATGTATGATTATATATAGTTTACAAGAAATAATATTTCTTTGTATATATATATATATATTATACTAGCTAATGTAGCTGGATCATCACAACCGATCATAGCTTTTAAAATTCAAGATTATTGACCCAACACAAAGTTAATTTGAATAAGATATAATATGTGATTTGAAAATGGAATGTGATTATTTTAATTGTATGATCCTAAATTTTGGTCCCATAAGGCCTTTCAACATTGTGGTACTCTAATAGTTTTCATCGTCAAACCGTTAGTTATTCCTTAGTTGCTATCAAACCCTAAACTAAATTTCCATATTAATTTCAAAAAATATATTTCATACAACTTATTTTTATTTATTAACAACCAAATTAATATCTAGAATGATTTTGCTCAATTTGATCACATTCATCTATTTTCATTCACTTTATCAATTTATTTTTACCTCCAAATTCACATTTGTCTCAACCATTGAATGATCGTTATTAAAACACATTTAATAGTAAATTTCATCATAGTCTTGGAATGAACAAAAATGAAATTGTGGGTTGGATCATGGATGTTGTATTTATTTGGAAAAAGTTTAAATGACATTGATGATCAAGTAATCTAGTATGTAATTAAGTTTGGTTTTTCACTCGAAACAGTTACAATAAATACTACAATACCCTAAATCATAATTGAGCAAAAAGATTGTTTAGTGAACTTTAGGAGATAGTAGTATATTTTTTTCTTGGGGAGACATGCCATTTTTACCCTATTTGCTATATATAGAGACAAAAATAACCCTCCTTATAACAAATTTAACTCAAAAACTAAATTTTAGCCCAAAAATACCCACTTTTGACTTGTGTGATATTGTCAAATCAATGTAACATTTTCAGTTCTGACAGTTTGGCAAAAAAAAAACAGCACACTACGACAATAGGATTCGAACTCAAGATCACAATGAGCAAAATGAGCTAAAGTTCCACTGGGATAAATAAGATAAGTACAAAAGTTTTCGTGTAACACCTAAAAATAGGGTTACACGAAAACTCTTGAAATTAAAGTTACACGAAAACTCTTGAAATCAAGGTTACACGAAAACTTTTCGTGTTATCCTATCCCAATTTGGAGTGTGTTATATTTATCCACTTTTCGTGTCTCTTTTACATGTGGAAGTTTAAAAAACTCCATTTTTCAGCCTTATATCACATCACTTTTCGTGTGTAAGCAATTGTTTGGACAGATTCCCCACTTTTCGTGTGATTTTATCTCTCTTTATACCCCCTTCTTAGAATCAACAAACTCAGGACTACGAACCTTAACTCCATCACCATTAACTATGAACTCTACAGGGATGGAATCCTCATCACCATGTAAGAAAGCATCGAAGCCATAAGCAGTAACAGACGCAACAATTTGCGACCTCCAATAGGTAAAATTGGACCGATCAAGACGAATAGTTAGTGTTGGAAACAAAGGTAGAACAAGCGCTGCCATGAAAACTCGAAGAAAAAAAACTCAAAGAGAGAGAAGGAGCAAGCTAGCTCTGGATACCATGTTAAGAGAGAGAAGAGAGAGAGAGAGAAAATATGATTTTCCATTAAGCTAAAAATGAGTTGATTACACATATATAAATGAGAAGAAAAAAAATATCTAAAACAACTCTAATAACCACCTAACAGAATCTGACATGGCAAATGCTTAGGTGGCATAAAAAACCCTGATATGATTTTATGTGAAAATACAACTATGCAGCGGAAATATAGATATACTTCAATAACTTACACATATAGGTTAGGGAACATGAATTTAAGTGTGTATCTAATCATCACACATTTTACTTTCAAAATGTGTATTTTTGACCCAAATTATAGTAAATATGTTATATTTGTCCTTTAAATATAGGGGGGTTATTTTTTGCCCACATTTTAAGAAAGGGGTTATTTATGGGTATTTGCTTTTTTTTTTTTTCTTTTCAAATTTTAATGTACATTACTCAATTTATGATAACATTGGATGTGATACAAAAATATAAATACTCGTTTGGATTGGTGAATTTTAGGAGATATTTGAAATTTATATACCAAATCCACTTGTGTTGATATATATGGATTTGAAATCCGTTACTTTCTTTTTCAATTAATTATGAAGTATTTTGGTTATTCATTTTAAATCTTTATTAAGTGCAAGTTATACTATCCAACACAACTTAATGTCCTTTCATAAACTTGAGTTATTTGATTTTTTATGCAAATTGTGTCATTTTTTTTGTTTTATTTATGTTTTAGTTATATATCATTATGTGGATTATTTATATACTAGTACTCGCACCCATACGATACGCGGTCTGTGATATAATGTTGGTAAATACTAACTATTTGATAATATAGTGTGACTAATTTTAGTATATAGAAAACTATACATGATCCAATTTACTAAGAAAACTAAGAAAATCTAAATTTTTTAAAGATAATCCAATTCATGACACTATATCGATATTATAAACATCCAATTCACTAATTTATGATTAATACTAAAAACAAAAGTATCAATCATGATCTTCAAATCAAAATTGAAAATTTTACCTGCAAAATTTGTAAGTTTTTTAAAAACTTCTTTATACACAACATTTCTAGTTGAAACGTTTTTTTTTTATCATTTATGTTACAAACTAATATCGTCACTCATTTAAATTAAATATACTAAAAAAGTAAAAACAAAAAGAATTAAAAATCAAATTCAATTACTTAAATTAAATACATGTGTGTGTCAGAATATATATATATATATATATATATATATAAACAATACACAATAAAATTAGAAATTTTACGTAAGAACTTGATGCAAGCACTGTCAATTATATATTTTCAACCTTTTATTTTAAAATAAATTGAATTAGATAAACATTTTTAATTAATATTGTTTAACATCAAAGATGTCAGATAACTATTCCATTATAAGTATCGCGTAAATTAATCTATATAGCACGATATTGATCATTACAATTCAACCCCAACATTAAATCGAAATGTAGTAGTAGTGATCATGATGATGACAATATAATATATTAGAAACTAAGGATATAATTTAAATAATTAGTTGAGTCATTTAACGTTCACTCTCATACAAAATATACAAAGTCCTAAGTTTAAAGTAAAAGACGAAAATTTTATTTGATTATGAGATATTTATAATTGTATACTTAACAATATTTTCAATTCTTCAATATATTGACTGATATTACATGTTTAAAATATAAATATTAATTTAAAAAATATTTAGGATGAAATATAATTCAGACCAAAATACATATTATATATATACATATATGTATATACACACATCTTTTAAATGTTTGATATATATTTATTAATTTACATTAAATATTATATAAGTTATCCCCATGCAAATTAATATTTACTAATGAAATTATTGTTTGAATATCTATAGTTGGTATTTCAGAAATTATTCAATAAAAATGAATTTAATTAACATCAATAAAATGAGAATAAACTAATATAATATTTATATTATTAAATCAAATAGATTAAATAGTAAAAAAATGCAAATAAAAAAATTTGTTGACGTGACACTTACAAATATTAATTTAAAAAATACTTACGATGACATTTAATTTCTCACTAAATACATATTATATATATGTATTTATGTATATACATACATCTTTAATAGTGTATAATTATTTATTAATTTATATTAAATATGATATCAATTATCCCTAAACAAATTAATATTTATATTGAAATTATTGTTTGGACAATATCTATTGATGGCATTTAAGAAATTATTCAAAAAAAAAAATAACTTAATTAATATTAATAAAATAAGAATAAACTAATACATATTTATATTATAAATTGAATGAATTAAATAATAAAAGATACAAAATAAAAAAGGAAACAATTGTTGATGTGACAATTTTTGTGGGAAAAATGGTATTTTCGTAAATATCTCCAACTTTTCCTCTATTGTTGTTATAGTATAGAAATATATAGATATATTTATATATTTATTTTTTCTTTTGAGTTTTTTCTATACAATAAATATAAAATTAAATGTCATAAATATTTATATTTTTGTAATTTTTTATTAATAAATATAAAGTGAAATTTATTAATGATTTTTCAAAATAGAAATATTTAATAAATGAGACATTTATTATAGTTATTTTTGGCAGAATATTCTGCTTATATATATATATATATAGATATTCCCTCCATCCCAATCGAAGTTGTCCACTTTGACCGGGCACAGAGTTTAAGAAAACGCAGTTGAGTTTTACTTTTTGCTTACTTTTTGATTAAAAAAGTGTTTTTTATACTTTTTGCTTTATAATTTCTTTGTCATTTATGGATTGACAAATTAGATTAGGACAAACCAAAATGACAAGTAAATAACTTCGATCTGGATGGAGGGAGTATCAATTAAACTAAAAATTTAGTTTTTTCTATAAATTAAAAAAAACATTTAAGGCACGGGGATCCCCACGAGATGGGGACGGGGAAAGTTTTTCCCACGAAATTGGCGGAGACAAGGAAGGGAATAGCTCCCGGCCCACCCCGTTGTCATCCTTGAAGTTTATTCAGAAACTATACTACACTTTGTTTCTTTTTCTTTCTATATCCACTCGATTTAAGAAGTACACTTGAAAGTTTCTATCATACACGTATTTGATGCATTGTTTAAGAAATAGTAAAAATAAATTGTTAATATCAGAAAATATTGAGTAAAAAATTATTTAATACAGCTTTTAAAAAAAAATTTAAGAACAAGAGTTTAAAAACAAATAAATAAAATAAAATACAAAAGGTAGAATATCCTCGATGAAAGGGCCATAAATAGCCACGTAGATAATTTTAACGTCTATTACAATCAAATCACCGGGTATTGACGGCAATGTTTAACGTCGGTTTCGGTTCCTGTGTGCTTTTTCGTCAGAAACTAGCGGTGCCGTGATCCGTGTGGCGGATATTCCGTTGGGAGGTGAGATGATAAATTTTGGAGATTTTGTTCTGGTCAAACCAATTCCAGCCTCTCACTTCCAAAGTAGATTCATTCCTTGGCTCCGAGCCGGATCCATATGGCTCACTGTCTTTCTAATTATAAAAAAATTGTTTGATGTACAAATTACTATAATTTTTCTAAGTAATTACTTATAATTTATACCCACACTTTTCTTTCTTAATACTAAAATTACAAGCTATCCCTTGTCAATCAAATTCATACATATAAATTTTGAGGATTTAGATTTGATACCCAATAAGTAATGCTCTTCACAAGTTGTATATGAGAGTTGGATAAAAGATTAAAAACTATTATATTGTTATATAATAGATTATAACGAAGAATAATATTTCTCAAGTAGAGAGAATAGTATGAAAGAGATGGAGAACTTGGAGATTTTATTTCTTTCTACATCCATACAACATCACATTGCACCATATATATAGGTACATGAAAGTACTTGAAAAGCCTAATAACTAATTACATTCATGAATAAGAATATGGAAGGGTAAAGGTCATTTGACAAGGTTCATGAATGACCTTTCAATGGACATCTATATACATAATACTCCCCCTTGGATGTCCATACAAAAAAATATGCCTCGTTAAAACCTTGCTAGGAAAAACCCAATGGGAGAAAAACCTAGTAAGGAAAAAGAGTACACTATTCTTGTGTTAATACTCCCCCTGTTAATCACATGAGATCTTTATGATGACGTATACCAATGTTATGTCTTAACTTCTCAAATGTCACAGTGGGTAATGCTTTTGTGAGTAGATCCGCTAAGTTATCACTTGATCGAATTTGTTGAACATTGATATCACCATTCACTTGAAGGTCATGTGTGAAGAAAAATTTCGGTGATATGTGCTTGGTTCTATCACCTTTGATATATCCACCCTTAAGTTGAGCTATGCATGCAGCATTATCTTCATATAGTGTTGTTGGAGTCATCTTAGCACTCAAGAGGCTACACTCTTTCTTAATGTGTTGAATCATCGATCTAAGCCACACACATTCCCTACTTGCCTCATGGATTGCGAGAATTTCAGCATGATTCGAAGAGGTAGCTGCTATAGTCTGTTTTGTTGAACGCCATGAGATAGCAGTACCTCCACATGTAAACAAGTACCCGGTTTGAGAACGTCCCTTGTGTGGATCAGATAAATAACCTGCATCTGCATAACCAGTTAATGGGGATATAGATTTACTAGAATAAAATAATCCCATATCAGATGTCCCTCGAAGATAACGAAGTATATGCTTAACTCCATTCCAGTGCCTTCGAGATGGAGAAGAGCTATATCTTGCAAGTAGATTTACTGAAAAAGCAATATCGGGCCTTGTGTTATTAGCAAGATACATCAGTGCACCAATTGCACTAAGATATGGTACTTCAGGACCTAACGGTTATTCGTTATCTTCCAAAGGTCGAAAAGGATCCTTCTTTACATCAAGTGATCTCACAACCATTGGGGTACTCAATGGATGCGCTTTATCCATATAGAATCGTTTAAGGACCTTTTCTGTATAAGCAGATTGATGAATAAAAATTCCATCTGCTAAATGCTCGATCTGCAGGCCGAGGCAAAATTTGGTCCTACCAAGATCTTTCATTTCAAACTCTTTCTTTAAATTGTCCACTGCTTTGGGAACTTCTTCTGGAGTTCCAATTATATTCAAGTCATCAACATATACAGCAATAATGACAAAACCAGAACTCGATTTCCTGATAAAAACACATGGACAAATAGAATCATTTTTATATCCATCTTTCAACAAATAATCACTAAGTCTTTGGTACCACATAAGTCCGGACTGTTTCAACCCATATAAAGACTTTTGCAATTTAACTGAATATATTTCCCGGGAATTTGAATTGCATGCTTCAGGCATTTTAAATCCTTCTGGGATTCTCATATAAATGTTATTATTGAGTGAGCCATATAAATAAGCTGTCACCACATCCATAAGATGCATATCTAGATTTTCACGAACTGTCAGACTGATAAGAAACCTTAACGTTATTGCGTCCACCACAGGAGAATAAGTTTCTTCATAATCAATACCTGGCCTTTGAGTAAATCCTTGTGCAACAAGTCTAGCTTTATATCTTACAACTTCATTTTTCTCGTTTCTTTTGCGTACAAAGACCCACTTGTACCCCACAGGTATGATATCTTTTGGTGTTTGAACTACAGGTCCAAAAACCTCTCGCTTAACAAGCGAGTTCAATTCAGCCTGAATTGCATCTTTCCATTTTAGCCAATCTTTTCTTTTCATGCATTCAACAATTGTTCTTGGTTCAAGATCCTCATTTTCTTGCATAACATCAAGCGCTACTTTATATGCAAAAATGTTGTCGACAATTTTATTTTTTCGGTTCCATTTAGCTCCAGTATTGACATAATTTATTGAGATCTCAATATTTTCGGGTACCTGGACCTCTTCTAGGGGTTTTATTATGTCAATTCTTTCTACTGGATTGTTTGTCTCCTCAATAGGACCATCTTGAATATTAGCTCCTCTCCTCTTTCGAGGGTTTTTGTCTTTGGAACCAACAGGTCTACCACGCTTCTGGCGTGTCATAGACTCATTAGCAATAGAAGGTCCTTCTGGGACCTCAATTCTTATCGGAGCATTTTCAACTGGTATATGTGACTTGGTCACTTTCTTATGGTCAGTAAATGCATCAGGAAGTTGATTGGCTAGACTTTGCAAATGAACTATTCTTTGAACTTCCAGTTCACATTCCTTAGTACGAGGATCAAGATGTAATAGTGAAGATGCATTCCATGTAATTTCATTTTCCAGCTGTTTCTTATCTCCCCCTAAGGCTGGGAACACTGTCTCGTCAAAATGACAGTCAACAAACCTTGCCGTGAAAATGTCACCTGTAAGAGGTTCAAGATATTTAATAATAGAAGGTGACTCATATCCAATATAAATTCCTAGCCTTCTTTGAGGTCCCATCTTAGTGCGTTGTGGTGGATTAATCGGTACATATACCGCACAACCAAAAATTCTTAGATGGGAAATATTAGGCTCCTGACCAAAAGCCAATTGTAGGGGAGAGTACTTATGAAAAGATGTTGGCCTGATGCGTATCAGTACTGCTGCATGCAAAATTGCATGTCCCCAGGCAGATACAGGAGTTTTGTTCTCATCAACAATGGTCTAGCAATTAATTGGAGACGTTTAATAAATGATTCAGCTAGACCATTTTGTGTATGAACATGAGCCACAGGGTGTTCAACAGTTATCCCCATAACCGTACAATAATCATTGAATGCTTGTGATGTAAATTCAGCAGCATTATCAACACGGATTGTTTTTATTGCATATTCTGGAAACTGGGCTCGTAATCGAATTATCTGAGCAAGTAATTTGGCAAAAGCCATGTTACGAGTCGATAACAAAGAAACATGGGACCATCTAGTTGATGCATCAATTAACACCATGAAATATCTAAATGGCCCACATGGAGGATGAATTGGCCCACATATATCTCCATGAATACGTTCCAGAAATGCAGGGGATTCATTATCAACTTTAACTGTTGATGGTCTAATAATTAATTTTCCCTGTGAACATGCAGCACATGAGAATTCTTTTGATAGAAGAATCTTCTGGCTCTTCAATGGATGCCCTCGAGAATTCTCAATAATTCTTCGCATCATAGTTGATCCAGGATGGCCCAACCGGTCATGCCAAACAATGAATGTTCTATCATTAGTAAACTTCTGGTTTACTATTGCATTTGTTTCAACAGCATCAATGTATGTGTAGTACAAGCCAGATGATAAGGCTGTTAATTTTTCGACTACACATTTTTCTCCCGAGACATTAGAAGTAATATGTAAATACTCAACATTTGCCACTTCATCAGTCTCAATATGGTAGCCATTTAGGCGTACATCTTTAAAACTCAACAAATTTCTATTTGATTTGGGAGAAAATAAAGCATTTTTAATCACCAATTTAGTCCCTTGAGGTAATATAATATTGGCTCTTCCGGAGCCTTCAACAAGAGTTGTGGTGCCAGAAATTGTGCTTACATTGGCAACCTTTATAGTCAGATTTAAGAAATATTTTTTATGTCGAAGTATAGAATGCGTTGTGGCACTATCGACCAAGCAAATATCTTCATCATTGAGATTCAGGCCAACAAGGGATGAAAGATCCATGTTTCTTCATTAAAAAGACAAATACTTAATAAGTGTCAAACCATAAAAAAAAATTACATAGCATGAAAATATC
Source organism: Scutellaria baicalensis (assembly GCA_005771605.1). Taxonomy (NCBI): domain Eukaryota; kingdom Viridiplantae; phylum Streptophyta; class Magnoliopsida; order Lamiales; family Lamiaceae; genus Scutellaria; species Scutellaria baicalensis. Next base: position 14,591,832 of record CM016728.1, read on the forward strand.
AGAAAACCAATAATGTTTTAGACAAGTATGATCAATCTAAACAAGATCATTAAAAGAATCATTAACTCCATCAACTTGTGCAAAGAGATCCGCAACATCAAGATGTGCCATGTCAGATTTGCCATGTATGGGGCCATCATCATGATATGCCATATTTGCCTCTATATTTTTGCCTTTTTTCTTCTGAGAGGCTTGATAAAGATCAACAAGATGTTTGGCCGTACGATAGGTCCGAGACCAGTGCCCTTTAATCCCACATCTAAAACATGAATCCTCAATTTCTTCATTACTCTTTTGCAATGGGGCTTTACCCTTTTCAAGCTTTTCATCACTAAGAGTGACATTTTTGTTATTGTGACCACCACGCTGCCAAACATGACTACGACCACGACCGTGTCCTCGTCCTCGACCACGACCACGGCCGCGACCACGACCATGACCACGACCGCGACCTCCAAATGTTACAGCATTCACTTCAGGGAATGGTTTGGAACCAGTCGGGCGTGATTCATGATTTTTCATTAAAAGCTCATTGTTTTGTTCCGCCACAAGAAGACATGTAATCAATTCAGAATACTTTTTAAAACCTCGCTCTCGATATTGCTGCTGCAGGAGCATATTCGAGGCATGAAATGTGGAAAAAGTCTTTTCCAATTTGTCTTCTTCCGTAATTTTTTCTCCACATAATATAAGTTGAGAAGAAATGCGAAACATTGCTGAATTATAGTCACTTACAGACTTAAAATCTTGCAATCGCAAATGCATCCAATCATATCGAGCTTTTGGAAGAATTACAGTTTTGTGGTGATCATATCTTTCTTTCAAACTCTGCCAGAGTTCAAGGGGGTTTTTTACAGTCAAATATTCAGTTTTTAGCCCCTCATGTAAGTGATGGCGAAGAAAAATCATGGCTTTGGCACGATCCTGACTAGATGCTTCATTATTTTCTTTAATGGTGTCTCCAAGACCCATAGCATCTAAGTGAATTTCAGCATCTAATCTCCATGATAGGTAGTTATTCCCAGTAATATCAAGTGCTACAAATTCGAGTTTTGTAATGTTTGCCATGGCTGAAATTCTATCATATGAAATATAAGTGATATTAAAATAGAATACAAAATCATATATATTATGCATAGGCAAGAAAACATGAATTTATACTAACCCATAAATTAATATTGCAATATAGACAAATGCAATGCAATTTATGTAATATTTGCAAGTTGAATGAAAACTACGCATTTCACGTAATAAATTAAACATGTGAGAAGCATAATTTCTTCTGTGGTATGAGAGAAATAGTAAAATGCCATTTTCCTTTTTACAGAATTTCCAATTTCCATTCAGTTAAGTTTTCTTCAATTCCAAAACAAATGAGGGCTGAGGTTTTTAAATAAACTTATCAAGAAATATTTTAAATTTCTTATGAAACTAATTCAGTACAATGACATATACATAATTAAGCAAGAGAGAGAACAATGAAAGAGTTAGTTGAGAAGAAACTGAATAATAATGGATTCTATAGCCTTCTATGCCCCAATAATTATTTTAAAATTTAATTTTGACAACTTGCACACAATAATTTTATCTAAACAAGCATAGTTTTTCCAGAGTGAAGCTAGTATTTATTGATGATTCCCCTTGCTCATTTAGATAAGGTTCTATCTTGCATTTATCAACCAATACATGCATGCAAAGTGCAGATATATAACTCCTCGAAAATGGCAAACCAAAAAGCTAACAAAATTTATAGCCATTTAACTATCAAATGTGAAAAAAATAGTTGCATATATATGAACGACAATCATGCAGATATACACTAATACTGATAACATTATACTAATAACACTAGAATGTAACACAAAACAATTATCACCAAATTATTGATTCTTCAAGAACAGATTGTGAGCATAATAAATGATCGTAATATAACGTCATGCCATATTTTATTATGTGTATATAGAAACTAATTTTAGCATATCAATAGGGGATGTTACCTTACAGAAAAGACACGATTCTTTTCTAGGGCACACACCGTAAATTTTTTTTCGTTCACCGGGAAGGAAGAGCTTCGTGCTGATAACGTGTTATATAATAGATTATAACGAAGAGTAATATTTCTCAAGTAGAGAGAATAGTATGAAAGAGATGGAGAACTTGGAGATTTTATTTCTTTCTACATCCATACAACATCACATTGCACCATATATATAGGTACATGAAAGTACTTGAAAAGCCTAATAACTAATTACATTCATGAATAAGAATATGGAAGGGTAAAGGTCATTTGACAAGGTTCATGAATGACCTTTCAATGGACATCTATATACATAATATTAAAAATATTTTTATTATATTTTCTAAAATAAAAATGAAAATTTAAAGTGGCAGCCCATTAGTGGGTTGAGTTGGGTTGAGATTTTTCCAGCCCGTCAAAATGACGGGTTGGCCCGCCCTGCCCATTTTAAAAATTACTACATATTGAAGTCATATGTAGGTAAATAGTAGTTATACTAGTGTAACTCCCGTGTATCACATGGTATTTTAATATTAATTAAGAAATAATAAATTATTATTTATAAATAAATTTAATTATTATTATTTATCATTAATTTTCAATTTAATGAGTATGTAATTTAAATTTAATTATGTGAATTTTTTAATTATTATTTAATGTAATTGCAAACATCATATTTAATAAAAATGTTTGGCTAAAATTTCATAATTTAAAATTTTATTAGTGATGTGGGTAGAAGATAAGTTCTTCATATAGTAAAACAAAGAATAGTAAAAATAGCCAGAAATAATATAGGAGGTAAAGTTCAACGAGTATGTCAGAATCTTGCGTTGTAGAACATGGCTAAGCAGAACTCAGCAGACGAGGTTGGGATCATCCAGCAGAACATGGCAGAACATGTCTAAGCAGAACTCTGCAGACGAGGACGAAATCATTCAGCAAAACTTGGCAGACGAACAGAAAAGGTGGCCATCACAAAGAGCCACGTGGCGGAAATCCAAGAGATAGAGCGAGGATGAAGCCGTTGCACATAAGACAAAAGAGGATAACCTCCCAACAACCTAAAAAAGAGAACAATCAGAGGAAATGAGGGAAGATTCGAGAAGGTGCCACCTAAGAGAGAGAGGTGGAAAAGGACGGGTGACAGAAGGATAAAAAGACAACATGACCCGGCCTCCTGGGAAAGGGAGAAGGGTATAAATAAGAGAGAAGGGGGATTTTTCTGCCCCTGAGCAACCAGGGAGAGATACTTGATATTCCAGGAAATTCGAGAGAAATTCTGTATCTTTTAGTTTTCACACTGATATGCAAATGCAATTTTCTATTTCATCAATATATGATTTTATCTATTTTTGTTGACTCCTCAACAATGGCGCCGTCTGTGGGAAACGGAGAAGAGTAGGGTGAGCTTCCCCTCTTTTCTCTTTTTTTTTTCTTCTTCTTATTTTTTGTTGCTTTCTGATTCTGTTGGGGGAGGTTTTGGAAAGAGGGGGTAGTGGTGGTTATCGCAGAAGGGGAGAAAGTATCGATGGTAGATCGTATGATTAGGAATCTGGAGAGGGAGTTTCAGGAAGAAGGAGAGATGGAGACAACAGGGATAGGTGGGGGAAATGAACCAGGAGGAAGAAATAAGGTGGGAGAGCGAGATGGGGGAAAAGGGTTTTGAGGGAGATACCTGGTGATGAAAAAATACCCGTTGCCCCTACAATGTGGACTTTCACTCCAGAACAGCTGGGTGGACTGATCCATTCGGCCATACAAAAAGCCTTGGACAGAACGGTCCCCGGAACACTCGATGCAGCTGGCATGAAAAATGGCTAAGAGGCGACGAAAGGAAGAAACCAGGAGCCCCAAGAAGGTACCATGCAAAGGAGGGGAGGAAGAAGGGACCAAAGTCCTGAGAGTCAATCGTACCACTGGAGGTCGGACGAGCTCGAGGAGTTGCATACTCACACATCGCCAAGATAGCAGAAATGCAGAGGGAGATGCGACTGCTCAAGCAAGGAGCGAACACTTCTAGTCAAATCCAGACGTTGATGGGAAGCCCATTCACCAAGGCTGTCAGAACTGATGAACTGTCTTCCAACTTTAAACCACTAACCTTCGAATACGATGGAACCACCGATCCGTACGACCATCTATTGAGATTCGAGAATGTGGCGCTTCTCCACCAATACACTGATGGAGTGAAATGCAGGGTCTTCCTCATTATATTGACGCAAGCCGCGCAGAGGTGATTTGGCCAGTTAGCAGAGGATAGTGTGGGGTCTTTCAGGGATTTTAGCAATGTGTTTCTACACTAATTTGCTAGTGCCAGGAAACAGAGAAAAACATCACAATACCTATTCAGTCTCAAACAGGGACCGGATGAACCTTTGCGATCTTTTGTCAAGAGATTCAGTTTTCCCACGTTAGAAGTCTCTTCTGCTACGGCAGAAGTAAAAATTAGTGCAATCGTTCAAGGGTTACGTGAAGAAGATCTATTCAGATAGCTTGCTAAGAAGCCGGCCACAACATTTGATGAAGTTCTGGCTCAGGCAGATAAATTTATTAATCTAGAAGATTTGAGCAGGGCTAAGCGAGCTGAAAGTAGATCCACCACCTCAGTACGAGAAAGAGAGGGTGGTCGAAGGCTAATAGCAGCACCTCTGCAGGCTAGAAGTGAGCAAAGATCAGACCCTGGACGTGATAACTATAGCCGCTATACTACGCTGAAGGCACCTAGATCTCAGATATTCCAACTAACGGAGAAATCCGTTTTGTTCAGATTTCCACCTAACCGATCCTTGGCACCTACGCGGCTGAAAAGAAGATATTACTGTGTGTTCCATAATGATTACGGGCATGACACTAATGCTTGTAGACATTTGAAGAATGAAATCGAGAGGTTGGTAAGATTGGGAGCTTTGAAGAGGTTCATAGACGATTCCCGGGACAAGGAAGAAAAATCTAGAGCAGAGCAGGAAAAATGAGAAGATGAAGAGATTTTGAGGAACAAACAAGGAAGGGAAGAGGATAGAGAGTTGCCGCCTCCACCTAAAAAGGGGTCAATCAATATGATAGTTAGAGGCCCGTAGGGAGGGGATTCACATCGAGCACGGAAGTCAGCGGCCAGGTATACGCAAAGGTGGCATGAGGCAGAAAGGGGGCCTTACCAAACAAGAAGACCCGCCCGCAGAGAAGTAAAGGAAGGGAGGGAAGAATATTTTGAGGAAGTGATGGAGGTCCAGCGCAGACCTGATATTACGTTCGGAGAAGATGATGAATCTCCCCTCCTGAGACCCCACACAGATTCTTTAGTGGTAGCAGCCGAGATCGTCGGATATGATGTGGCTAGGATCTTCGTGGACACTGGCAGCTCTGCAGATATCATTTTCAAGGAATGCTTTGATAGGATAAACATTAATACAAAAATCCAACCAGTACAGACGACTCTATATGGGTTCATGGGAGGGGCAGTGCATCCTTTAGGGATGGTGACACTACATGTCTTGGTAGGAGTTTGGCCTCGGTATTGGAGAGTGATACTGATTTCCTGTTAGTTGATATACCATCGGCCTACAACATCATTTTTTGTCGTCCCATTTTGAATGAACTAAAAGCAGCTATGTCCACATACTACATGAAAGTGAAATTTCCGACCTCTGTAGGAGTAGGGGAGTGGAGAGCCAAGCAGATCAGTTCACAAAAGTGCTACGTGGAAGCGGTAAGGACCGCTGGCAAGATGGCTCTTCCCCGCAGAGGTGATAATGGTGGGACTGAGGTCGATCAGAAGAGACAAAAAATGGGTGACGAAAGAAATGAAGAGGAGTTGGGAAAGATGGTGGTAGACGAGGAACTTACTATGGTGGAACTCTTCACCAACAAAAAAGGCTTCTGTACTAAAATAGGGACGCAGATGATGGAGGGTGAGAAGGCAGAGCTGATACAGTGTTTAAGAAGAAAAGCGGACCTTTTCGCCTTCCAAGCTACAGATATGACAGGAATTAAGCCAGAAGTGGCGATGCATCGTTTGAATATCTCATCTGCCACTAGGCCAGTGAAACAGAAACTCCACAATTTTGGAATAGAGAAGGACAAGATAATTCAGGCAGAAGTGAAGAAGTTGTTAGAATCAGGACATATCATACTGGTGCAGTTCCCAGAATGGTTATCTAATGTTGTCCTAGTTCCCAAACCAGATAACAAATGGTGCATGTGCATAGACTTCCGAGATTTGAACAAGGCCTGCCCAAAGGACCATTATCCATTACCAAGAATTGATCAGTTGGTGGACTCCACAGCTGGATGTGAAAGGTTAAGCTTAATGGATGCATATCAAGGCTATCACCAAATTAGTCTTGACCCTGCAGATGTTAAAAATGTGTGCTTTGTAACAGCAGGAGGGACTTTTGGGTATGTTCGAATGTCTTTCGGGTTAAAGAATGTTGGGGCTACATATCAGCGGATGATAGATAGGTTGTTCAAACCCATGCTAGGAAGAAACATGGAAGCATATATCGATGATATGTTGGTGAAAAGCCAGAAAGCCGCAGAACATGTAGCAGATTTGGAAGAAGCTTTCCAGACAATCAGAGGAAGTGGTATGAAGCTCAACCCAGAAAAGTGTAGCTTCGGGGTGACATCAGGGAAGTTTCAGGGGTACATGGTCACAAGGCAGGGAATAGAGGTAAACCCGGCTAAGGTCAAGGCGGTCATGGAAATGAGGGCGCCAAAAAGTGTGAAAGACGTGCAGAGACTATTGGGCAGAGTCACAGCCCTGAATCGGTTTGTATCAAAATCAGCAGACAAAAGCTACCCTTTTTTCAAGATACTTAGGAAGGGTTGCAAATTTCAGTGGAACGAGGAATGCGATAGAGCGTTTGATGAACTCAAGAAGTGCTTGGCCAACCTCCCTTTGCTGGCGAAGCCGAAGAAAGAAGAGACCCTCTACATGTATCTCTCAATGGGTGAGATAGCTTAAGTGTTGTTCTGCTACAAGAACATGGAATCAAACAATGGCCTATATATTACGTAAGTCATATGCTGCAGGGTCCCGAGATGCGATACTTAGAGATAGAGAAAGCGGGGTTGGCGATAATTACCACAGTAAGAAGGTTACACCCCTATTTCTTGTCTCATCTGGTGATAATACGAACCAATTATCCGTTGGGACAGGTAATGGAAAAGATAAGCACCTCTGGGTGGATGGTAAGGTGGGCCGTGGAATTAGGAACATATGAGGCGGAATTTGAACCAAGAAAAGCAATTAAAGCCCAGGCCCTAGTTGACTTCATCCAGGAATCCAGTATTGGACAAGATAACTCGACAACAGAAGAATGGAAAATATTTGTCGATGGCTCGGTCACAAAGGATGGATGTGGAGTAGGAATTTTAATGGAAGGCCCCGGAGGTGAAAAATTGCAATACGCTGTTAAGCTCAATTATGTTGTCTCCAACAACGAAGCAGAATATGAAGCAGTGGTTAGGGGATGCAGATGGTGGTCAAAGCTGGAGGATGAAGTTTGGTAGCATTCACTGATTCACAGTTGGTATTTCAGCAGTTCCATGGAGGCTATGAGATTAAGAAGGAATCTTTCGAAAGATATTTGAGGGAAACGGCTAGGCTGAGAAACCAATTGAAAAGTTTTGAATTAAAACAAATCTCCAGAGCTGAAAATGTACAGGCGGACTACTTGGCCCAGTTGGCCAGTGCGTATCCCCTCCTGCAACCCAGAAGAATAACCCTGCTGGTAGCAGAGCAACAAAAGACAGAGGTTGAAGTAGCAGAAGTAGAGAATAAAGAAGATTGGAGAACTTCTATAATAAACTCATTGAAAGAAGCAGAGGTCGCAGATCCGGAAAGAAGATGCTTGAAAAAAGAGGTCTTGAAGTATTGCCTAATAGGAGAACACTTATACAGAAGGTCTTTTACTCAAGCCTACCTTAGGTGTATTGAAAGAATAGAGGGTAAATATGTTCTGCAAGAAATACACGAGGGGTGGATACAAATCCATAGTAAAAAAGGCCTTGAGAGCAGCGTACTTCTGGCCAACAATGGGCGCGGATGCAAAGGAGTTGGTACAGAAATGTAAAAGTTGCCAAATGCATGGGCCGCTCATCCACTTGCCTGCAGAAGAGCTGGGGTCAGATGCACTCACCATGTCCCTTTGCGAAATGGGGAATTGACTTAGTAGGACCATTACCGCTAGCCAGAGGACAGAAGAAATTCTTAGTAGTTGCTATTGATTATTTTACGAAATGGGTGGAAGCCGAAGCTCTGAGTAAGATAGACGAAAATAGTATTATAAGGTTCTTGTGGAAGAAGATATGCTGCCGATATGGAGTTCCTCGAATTCTGGTATCAGATAATGGAACTCAGTTTAATGGGAAGAATATTCAAAGTTGGTGTAAGGATCACCCTCAAACCAACGGCCAGGTAGAGGTCATGAACAGAACAATACTCAATGGTCTGAAGGCTAGGGTTGAAAAGGTAAAGACAAATTGGGTTGATCTAACATTCACTCTAACATAACATGAATGTATAATTAACATTGTTTTTGACCTTCATGTTATGTTAATGTTACTTTCATATTATGTTAGTGTTACCTTCATGTTATATTAGTGTTACCTTCGTGTTATTTTAGTTCAGAGGTTTTAAACAAAGGGTATGAAATCTGGAGATGGGGTCACATTAACATAACACAAAGGTAACCCTAACATAACACGAAGGTAACACTAACATAACGTGAAGGTAACGACCAAAACACGCAAAAAACACGAAGGTAACACTAACATAATGTGAAGGTAACGACCAAAACATGCGACAAAAGTAAAGAGGCGCGGGCTGGACGGGTATCTAAGATCCGTGCAACTGATGCACAGGAGAGTAACTCTTTTTTATATATAGTAAGTTTTGATATATATATATATATATATATTCAATGTTATTTTTTTTTTCTCAAATACAGCTGCAATTAAGATAGATATTGTAACATAACAAATCTAATAGGGGATACTATTTATATTAAGCAAGGTGAATAAGACTGAGTTTTAGATTCAAATTACTCTAATAATATTGATTTAAAATTTGATAGAATATATCTAAATAAATATATATACTTTTAGAAATTATATATAGACTTTTCTCCCAAAATTTGGAAGAAAACTATATGTTGACGAATTCCATATTTGTGTGTGCAAATAAAAAGAAATTGTTCATCTTAAATTTGTATTTTACGATATAAATCATTATTATGGATTTGCATATTATATGAAATAGTTATAATTTATTGTAAGGTACATTATATTAATCGATTATGAGAGATTCCGATAAGATTGAATTCTTCATCTTGTAAACTGTAGAATTGAATTTTTGATCTCGTAAACTTTATAGAATGATTTAAAATCAGAATTGAATTCTTCATCTCGTAGACTTTATAAAATGATTTAAAAGTTGAGGATTTGTTTAGATACATTTGAAATTCGATTTGCCCTCAATTTATTCAAATCATGAGCGAAAATATTGAAACTAAAAATATAGAATATGAATGAATCTTTTTTGAATTTGAGGATTTGTATAAATCATGACCTACAATATATATATATATATATATATATATATATATAAAGAAGACATTCTCTATAAATAGCAAGAAAGGATTTTCCCGCCCAAATTCACCTGCTATTTCTGGAAAGTTCCTTTTGGATATTTTCAAATATTATAATTTTTATTATTTGTCATTATTACAAATTTTTTGTTGGTCATTTGTTTACTTTTCATACTATTTTATTATTTTAATAATAAAATATTATTTTATAAAAAGTTAGAGCTAGAATTAATATAGGGTGGCTAGGGGCAACTTTTTCTAGCAAAAGTAAGAGTGATTTTCAAGAATATGTCTCTTCACATTCTTGAGTTCTAAATTAATTATACTTATTACAAGAAAATGAAAATTAGTAATTGTTGAGAAAAGAAGCAAAAATGTGTTGACAAATAAGTATTTAAATGGTTTATTTCATTTATACATTTTTCTTTAATTTACATTCAAATGTCAAAACTTTTAAAGATTACAAATAGTGAACATCTATTTGTAAAATTGTAAAAATACATTTAGAAATTTCAAATTGAATATATATATATATATATATATATATTAATAAGAATTTGAAAAAAGTTTATAATTTTGAGAACTATAAAAAATCTTAAAAGTAATAAAAAATCTTGAAAATAATAATGTCAAGTGAATGAATCTAAGAATGTAAAATCGAGAAATTAAATGATAATGTAATATATAAATTATGAAGATATATAAATAACATCTAGAAAAAATATTTTGTAATACAAATATTATTAATAAGCAATTTTATAATAGAGTATTAGTTGAAATAATTAGAAAAAATAATTAATCTGATGATCGTTTAAAAGTTTTTAAATTTGTTTAAAACACACACATTTAGAATCTAAAATTTGTTTCAAAATCCTTAAAATAATTTTAAAGCTATATATATTTTTTAAATACATGCTAAATTCTTCAATTAAAAAGTATTATCAATATTAGTCAAATCATATAAAAAAGACAAACGACAAATTTGTAAGTTAACAACTATATATAATAGTCACTTTTTAATCATAAAGTATTTACAAACTACAATATTTCTAACATTATTTCAATAATAGTTATTGTTGTTAGTACAAAATAATTAATTATGATTTGAATGTTATTAATAATAGTATAAAAGTATTAGATATTTCAGATCATGTCATATATTGAATATAAACTTTTCAATTGATGACTTTTATATATATTATGAATATTACTCAATAAATTTATAATATACACTTTTAATATAGAAATATTCTAAATTATAAGTCGTGCAATGCACGGGTGTAATACTAGTTGAATCTAAAAATATAAAATATGAATAAATCTTTTTTAAATTTGAGGATTTGTTTGGATGCATTAAACAATCATTGCATAAAATTATTTTATTAAATTTTATTATATTATCCTAAGAAATAATTGATGTTTTTTTAAATTGAGAATTTGTTTTGATCAATAATTCAAATTCGATAAACACTCAATTTATTCACAATGAAAAACATAGAATATCAATCACTTAAAATTTGAGGATTTGGTTAGTAAAAATATAGAACATGAATGAATGCTTTTTTTTTATATATATATTTGAGGATTTGTTTAGGATTCACTAAACATTCATCACATAAAATTATTTTATTAAAGTTTATTATTATTATCTTAAGAAATTAGAATATAATAATTCTTTTTAAATTTAAGGATTTGTTCAGATCAACCATTCAAATTCGATTCAAACATATAATATCAATGATTAAAATTTGAGAAATTTGAAACAAAAAACATAGAATATCAATGATTTAAAATTTGAGATTTTGTTGAGATCTACATTTCAAATTAGATTCACACTTAATTTATTCACATTATAACTGAAACTATTGAAACTAAAAATATAGAACATGAATGAATTTTTTAAAATTTTTTAAAGTTGAGAATTTGTTTAAGATTTATTAAAGATCCATTAAATAAAATTGTTTTATTAAAAAGACTGCAAAAGTTTTTTTCCTCATCTCCAAGACTCCAATCTCCTAAAATATTATCCACATATCGACTATTTATCTATCGTAGATATCGACAACAGAAAAAGATTTATTAAAGATCCATTAAATAAAATTGTTTTATTAAAAAGACTGCAAAAGTTTTTTCCTCATCTCCAAGACTCCAATCTCCTAAAATATTATCCACATATCGACTATTTATCTATCGTAGATATCGACAACAGAAAAAGATTTATTAAAGATCCATTAAATAAAATTGTTTTATTAAAAAGACTGCAAAAAGTTTTTTCCTCATCTCCAAGACTCCAATCTCCTAAAATATTATCCACATATCGACTATTTAACTATTGTAGATATCGACAACAGAAAAAGATTTATTAAAGATCCATTAAATAAAATTGTTTTATTAAAAAGACTGCAAAAGTTATTTTCCTCATCTCTAAGACTCCAATCTCCTAAAATATTATCCACATATCGACTATTTATCTATCGTAGATATCGACAACAGAAAAAAAGGATAAAAAAAATATTGTAGACACAATTTTCTAATAAGAGGATATATCGAAAAAAAAATATCTAGATAAGAGAAAAAAAATATTGTAGACACAATTCTCGACAACAGAAAAAAAAAATTTAGATAAGAAAAAATAAATATTGTGTTTGTAGACAAAATTCTCTACCGAGAGAATATATCGACAAAAAAAATATATCTAGGAGTTGTTTTCTGTTTTTATATATAGAGTTGTTTTCTGTTTTTATATATAGATAGAAAAAAATGATATAAATAGATACAAAATTAAACAAAGTGTTGTGAGTTTTTTTTATTGTCTTCTCTTTTTATATATAGATAGATATCCCAGAATCAGATGCTTTCATACCTGATTAATACTATAGACTTACAATATATTTTTTTCAAAATAAAAAGGGATCTTTCATACCTGATAAATACTATAGACTTACAACATATTTTTTTCAAAATAAAAAGGGATATTTACGTAAGCTATAACGTATATCCAATAAATAAATTTTTTATTAATTAAATCATCTTATATTCAACATTAATATATTTTTTTCAATCCAATGAAAGTAGTATTTAACATTTTTCAAATTTAGTAAGTTAAATTTTTATTTAAATAAAAAAGACTGTATAAACTATAATTCATTGATCTATATTTCAAACCACCAGGTTAATCCCGCTTGTCAGAAAGGAGATTCAGAATCAAACTTCTTTTTCCTTCCAAAATGAAATTGAGAATCTAAATCCCTTTTCCTTTGAGAATCTAAATCCTTTTTCCTTTCATACTCCCTTTCAAATTGAAAACCAAATTCATTTTCATGAATATTTTTGCTTTTTCATCCTTTGAAATGATCGTTTCTTCTTTTTTGTTTTTACTTTTTTCTGTTGTGTTTGTGCAAACTAGGAATGTTTACAATAATCAAAGAAACTTTTTCTTAGATTGAAAGACAATGCTTTAGAGCCTGTGCCTTAATAGCTTTCCGCGGCTCAAATTCCACGTCATATGCTCCTAGCTCTACCGCCCACTTCACCATCCTTCCAGAAGTGTTTGCTCTGCCCATGGTCTGAGCTAATGGATAATTTGTGCGCGCAATGACCTTATGTGAGAGGAAGTATGGACGGAGTCTCCTAGCCGTGATGATAACAGCCAGTCCTGCCTTCTCAATCTCTGCGTATCGGACTTCTGGGCCCTGCAACATGTGGCTTACATAATACACCGGCATTTGTTGATGTCCCACTTCTTTTATCAAGACCGTACTGACTGCCATCTCTCCTACTGAAATATACATGAACAAAGTTTCACCCTTCTCTGGCTTGGTGAGCTGGGTAAACTGGCCAAATACTCTTTCAATTCTTTGAAGACCAATTGCACTCCTCCGTCCATTGGAACTTACACCCTTTCCTCAAGATTTTGAAGAATGGGTGACTCCTGTCGGCTGATTTGGAGACGAACCTACTCAATGCGGTTATTCTCCCCAGCAGCCTCTGCACTTCCTTCACATTTTTAGGCGGTGTCATATCCATCACGGCCTTTACTTTTTCTGGATTGACTTTTATTCCCTCTTTTTTCTGGGTTCAGCTTCATCCCACTGCTTCGTATGACTGCGAAGGCTTCCTCCAGGTCTGCGATGTGCCGTTCTGCCTCCCTGCTTTTCACAAGCATGTCATCCACGTATACTTCCATGTTCCTTCCCAGCATAGGTTTGAACAACTTATCCACCATCCGCTGGTATGTGGCCCAGCATTTTTCAATCCAAAGGGCATTCGTACATACCCATACGTGCCTGCAACTGTCATGAAACAGACCTTCTTGACGTCTGCCGGATCCAACTGGATCTGATGGTACCCCTGTTAGGCATCCATTAAAGACAAACGTGCGCACCCGGACGTTGAATCCACCAACTGATCGATGCGGGGTAGCGGATAGTGATCTTTAGGGCAGGCTTTATTCAGATCACGAAAATCGATGCACATGCGCCACTTTTTATTGGGTTTTGGCACTAGGACAGCGTTGGATAACCATTCAGGGAATTGGACAGGGACAATATGTCCTGAATCCAACAGCTTTTATACTTCAGCTTGTATAACTTTGTCCTTCTCCGCTCCAAAATTCCGCAATCTCTGCTTGATAGGACGAACGTTTGGGTAGATGTTAAGCCGATGCATCGCCAGCTCTGGATCAATGCCCTTCATGTCCGCTGCTTGAAAGGCGAATAAATCGGCATTTTTCCTAAGACAGTCAATCAGTTCTGACTGCTCTGCGGCCGGAATCCCTGCACCAATCTTTGTACAAAACCCCTCCTTTCCAGGATATAATTCTACTGACAAGAGTTCTCATTCCACTACCATCTTCCCGTGTTCTTCCTCCTCCTCCTCCTCCACCTTCTGTCGTTTCACTCCTGCATCCTCTTCTGCCCCTCTGCTTGTGACTCTTCCTCCTCCTCCTCCTCCACCTTCTGTCGTTTCACTCCTGCATCCTCTTCTGCCCCTCTGCTTGTGACTGGCAAAGCCCACTTGTGTGCCACTCTTATGGACTCAACATAGCATTTTCTGGAGTGGATTTGGTTTGCTTTTAATTCCCCGGTTCCAGCAGAAGTGGGGAACTTAACTTTCATGTAGTAGGTGGAGACCACCGCCTTGAGTTCATTCAGTATTGGGCGTCCAAAGATGACGTTATATGCAGACGGCGCGTCTACTATCAAGAAGTCCATCATCAACCACTTCTGGCGTGGCCACTCTCCCACTAGGACATGCAGGGTCACTACACCCAAGGGGTGAACTGCTCCCCCAGTGAAGCCGTATAATGCGGTGTTCACCGGATGGATCTGAGTCTTGATATCCATTCTTTCAAAGCAATCCTTGTATATGATGTCAGCAGAACTGCCTGTGTCTACGAATACTCTCGCCACATCGTATCCGGCTATTTCTGCTGTTACTACCAAGGAATTATTGTGTGGCTTCAACATCGGAGTCTCATCTGCCGTGCCAAACACGATATCAGGAGAGGGTTGAACCTCTGGCACCTCCATGTGTTGGCCATGCCAGCCTTGCGCATATCTCAGGGCTGACTTCCTGGCCCTATTTGAATCTCCTCCGAGAGGACCACCCGCAATCATATTAATGAAACCCTTCTTTGGCGGTGGAGGCAGATCTCTTTCTTCTTCTTTTCTTTTCTTGCTTTGGGAAGCTTCCTGCTCGTCTGGCCTTTCATTTCTCTTTCCATAATTTCCCGCATAGCTCCCTCTTTTGTCTTCGAAGCCCTTCAGCACTCCTGCTCTAACCAACCGTTCTATCTCATTCTTCAGGTGTCTGCACTCATTCGTATCATGACCGTACTCATTGTGGAACAAGCAGAAGTATCGCCCCTTTTGGCCGCGTTAGGGCCTGGGCCCTGTTTGGGGGAAATCTGAACGGGGCTGTTTTCTCAGAGAGTTGAAACACCCTTGCCAAAGGAGCTTTCAGCGGAGTATACTTGGTATAATCTCCTCTGCCAATATCCTCTTCGCGCCTTCTGCCTTCAGGTCTAGGCTCTATAGGTCTTCTGGCATTAGTGTCTTTAGAAATCGGTCTTTCAGCTCTCTTAGCTCGGCTCACATCTTCTAAGTTGATGAACTTGTCTGCTCGAGCAAGAACTTCCTCGAATGTATTAGCTGGCCTTTTTGCCAGAGAACGAAATAAGTCTCCCTCTCGCAGCCCTTGAACAACGGCACTGATCTTCACCTCTGCCGTGGCGGAAGGAACTTTTAAAGCAGCCGTGCTGAAGCGTTTAATGAATGCCCTCAGAGATTCTTCGGCTCCCTGCTTCAAGTGAATAAAGATTGGGAGGTCCTCCTCTGGCGTCTTGCGCTCGCAAATTGATGGAGAAACGCAGAACTGAAGTCATGAAATGAATGAATGCTATCTTCTGCCAATTACCCAAACCACCTCTGGGCTGCTTGCGTGAGGGTGGTTAAAAACACTCGGCATTTGACTCCATCTGTATATTGATGGAGGAGGGCCACGTTCTCGAAACATAAAAGGTGGTCGTACTGGTCAGTGGTTCCATCATATTCAAAAGTTAAAAGCTTAAAACTCGCTCGCAGTTCATCCATCCGTACTGCCATTGTGAATGGGCTTCCCCCGGCACCTGGATCTGGCTTGCAGCGCCTATCCTTTGTCGTAGCAGCTGTATTTCCCGTTGCATCTCCTCCATTTGTTTCTGCACCTCTCGATCCTGTGTGCGCTGCGTAGAAGTGTCCACAGACGAGGCCCCGGGCGCCTGGTATTTCCATTGTGGTGGATGACTGTCTGCGCTGTGCTCGAGAATTGTCTCCGGCCGACGCGAACGCAATCCTTGAGCGGAGATCTTTGTGTCTCTTACCCCCGCTGTCTCCTGCCTCTCTTCCCCACCTCTTTCTCTATCCTTCTCTGCAGCAGCTTTACCAAGGGCTTTCTGTACAGCCGAGTGAATGAAGCTGTCGAGCTGCTCCGAAGTGAAGGTCCATACCCCGAAACAATCGGTTCCCTTCTTTCCTCCGATCTTCCCCTTACTCTTCCTTCCCCCCAATCTCTTACTTCCCCTGAGTTTCTCCCTTCTAATTCTCCTCTTCGCCCTTCTCCCAGCGTTTCCGGCCTCGCCACCTCCTGAAACTCCTCCCCCAGATCTCGGATTAACCGGTCCTCCATCAACTTCACTAACTCAATCCGATCTTTCCAACTAGTTCCCCCAGAACAGATGTACAAAGTAGGAAGATATTCCCAATGCAATGAACATAAACAATGGAAAACAAGTAGGAAAAGAAGGAGACTCACTTCCTTTACCTAATTTCCCACAGACGGCGCCATTGATGTCACTGTGAATGCAACACCACAAGAGTAAAAGAGCAAAAGGAATGAAATAAGTTTTTACTTGCTAAAAAATAAAGATAGAATGTATTTCCTTGATTGAAAAAATGATGAAGTCCTTTTACAACACATAATTTCTCCTATTTATACTACTCTTTTTACAAAGAGGGGTATTTCTGCCATTTCCCCTTGATCTTTCCTTGTTGCCTAAGCCATCCCAAATATTCCTTTTTCAAGGTACCTCTTTTACTGCTCCAAGTACACCTCCCCTCATCTAGAATCTTCCATTTTCCGTTATATGGGAAGATATTTTCCTTCGTCCTTTGTGGCCACGTCAGCAAAGACCTTAGATAGAATCTTCCATTTTCCGTTATATGGGAAGATATTTTCCTTCGTCCTTTGTGGCCACGTTAGCAAAGACCTTAGAGCATGCTTGTCATCCTTGCTTTTGAGCTATTATCCTCTACTCAGAGTGCACAGAATCCGTTCGTCTGCAACTAAACATCTCAATTTGTCATCCTTGCTTTTGAGCTATTATCCTCTACTCAGAGTGCACAGAATCCGTTCGTTTGCAACTAAACATCTCAATGCGGTTATGCGGGGCTTCTCGTCTGCAGTTCAATATATCTTTGCCACTTCTGCGATTCTGTGGTCATGCGGAGCGATTTTGTTTTATTAGAAGCAAGGTATCCAAATGACGCAGGCCCTTTTATATTCTCCTTCTTCCCACATGAATAATAGTATAAAAGTATTAGATATTTCAGATCATGTCATATATTGAATATAAACTTTTCAATTTATGACTTATATATATATTATGAATATTACTCAATAAATTTATAATATACACTTTTAATATAGAAATATTCTAAATTATAAGTCGTGCAATGCACGGGTGTAATACTAGTTGAATCTAAAAATATAAAATAGGAATAAATCTTTTTTAAATTTGAGGATTTGTTTAGATGCATTAAACAATCATTGCATAAAATTATTTTATTAAATTTTATTATATTATCCTAAGAAATAATTGATGTTTTTTTAAATTGAGAATTTGTTTTGATCAATAATTCAAATTCGATAAACACTCAATTTATTCACAATGAAAAAACATAGAATATCAATCACTTAAAATTTGAGGATTTGGTTAGTAAAAATATAGAACATGAATGAATGCTTTTTTTTTTTAATATATATATTTGAGGATTTGTTTAGGATTCACTAAACATTCATCACATAAAATTATTTTATTAAAGTTTATTATTATTATCTTAAGAAATTAGAATATAATGATTCTTTTTAAATTAAAGGATTTGTTCAGATCAACCATTAAATTTCGATTAAAACATATAATATCAATGATTAAAATTTGAGAAATTTGAAACAAAAAACATAGAATATCAATGATTTAAAATTTGAGATTTTGTTGAGATCTACATTTCAAATTAGATTCACACTTAATTAATTCACATTATAACTGAAACTATTGAAACTAAAAATATAGAACATGAATGAATTTTTTAAAATTTTTTAAAGTTGAGAATTTGTTTAAGATTTATTAAAGATCCATTAAATAAAATTGTTTTATTAAAAATACTGCAAAAGTTTTTTTCCTCATCTCCAAGACTCCAATCTCCTAAAATATTATCCACATATCGACTATTTATCTATCGTAGATATCGACAACAGAAAAAGATTTATTAAAGATCCATTAAATAAAATTGTTTTATTAAAAAGACTGCAAAAGTTTTTTCCTCATCTCCAAGACTCCAATCTCCTAAAATATTATCCATATATCGACTATTTATCTATCGTAGATATTGACAACAGAAAAAAAAATAAAAAAGAATTATCTAGATAAGAGAAAAAAAAATATTGTAGACACAATTCTCGACAACAGAAAAAAAAATTAGATAAGAGAAAATAAATATTGTGTCTGTAAGACTCCAATATCCTAAAATATTATCCACATATCGACTATTTATCTATCGTAGATATCGACAACAGAAAAAGATTTATTAAAGATCCATTAAATAAAATTGTTTTATTAAAAAGACTGCAAACGTTTTTTTCCTCATCTCCAAGACTCCAATCTCTTAAAATATTATCCACATATCGACTATTTATCTATCGTAGATATCGACAACAGAAAAAAAGGATTAAAAAAAATATTGTAGACACAGTTTTCTAATAAGAGGATATATCGAAAAAAAAAAGAATTATATAGATAAGAGAAAAAAAGTATTGTAGACACAATTCTCGACAACAGAAAAAAAAATTTAGATAAGAGAAAATAAATATTGTGTCTGTAAGACTCCAATCTCCTAAAATATTATCCACATATCGACTATTTATCTATCGTAGATATCGACAACAGAAAAAAAGGATAAAAAAAAAATATTGTAGACATAATTTTCTAATAAGAGATTATATCGAAAAAAAAAAAGAAATATCTAGATAAGAGAAAAAAAAATATTGTAGACACAATTCTCGACAACAGAAAAAAAATTTAGATAAGAGAAAATAAATATTGTGTCTGTAGACAAAATTCTCTACTGAGAGAATATATCGACAAAAAAAATATATCTAGGAGTTGTTTTCTGTTTTTATATATAGAGTTGTTTTCTATTTTTATATATAGATAGAAAAAAATGATATGAATAGATACAAAATTAAACAAAGTGTTGTGAGTTTTTTTTATTGTCTTCTCTTTTTATATATAGATAGATATCCCAGAATCGGATGCTTTCATACCTCATAAATACTATAGACTTACAACATATTTTTTTTCAAAATAAAAAGAGATCTTTCATACCTGATAAATACTATAGACTTACAACATATTTTTTTCAAAATAAAAAGGGATATTTACGTAAGTTATAATGTATATCCAATAAATAAATTTTTTATTAATTAAATCATCTTATATTCAACATTAATATATTTTTTTCAATCCAATGAAGTAGTATTTAACATTTTTCAAATTTAGTAAGTTAAAATTTGTATTTAAATAAAAAAAACTGTATAAACTATAATTCATGGATCTATATTTCAAACCACCAGTTAATCCCGCTTGTCAGAAAGGAGATTCAGAATCAAACTTCTATTCATTTTCATGAATATTTTTGCTTTTTCATCCTTTGAAATGATCGTTTGTTCTCTTTTTTTACTTTTTTCTGTTGTGTTTGTGCAAACTAGGAATGTTTACTATAATCATAGAAACTTTTTCTTAGATTGAAAGACAATGCTTTAGATGGTGATCGAAAGCAAGGATATACAATCAGATCTTCGTGCCCTAAGAAAACTGTATGGATTGATAAGGAACAATGGAGAAGAAACAACGAACACAGACTTGGTGTGTTTTGTTTATTTATATAATTTTTCTTACATTGATTTAGATTTCGGTTGTTTAAATTCTTTAATGTATCTTGTTACTGTAGTCTATGAGTAATCTGATCTTTTATTTGCAAAAAAAAAAGTTTGTTTTATTTGCAAAAAAAAAAGTTTGTTCAATGTATCTTGTTACTGTAGTCTATGAGTAATTTGATCTTTTATTTGCAAAAAAAAAAATAGTTGGATGAACAAACACAGGCTTGATATGTTTTGTTTATTTATATATTTGTTCTTAAATTGATTATGATTTCGGATTAATTTTCCTTGTTGAGTTGTTTGAATTCTGTAATGTAGATTGTTGCTATTCTTCAATATAATCTATGAATAATCTGATCTCTTATTTGCAAAACATATATCTTTATAATCTGATCTCTTATTTGCAAAACATAGTTGGATGAACATTCAAGGCTTGTGTTGAAGAATCTGTTAGATGCGGCAACTAAGAAGGTCCTACTGAAGCTACAATCTGAGGTGCATATTCTTCTTCTCGCAAAGTTGTAGTTCTCTTTTCATGTTTTCATGTTCTGAGTTGTAGTTCTCTTTTCATGTTTTCATGTTCTCTGATACGAGAAGTGGTTCGATTCTGCAGAATGAAACATCAGGGACACAGGATCAATCTGCTTCTCGATCAAGCTTATCCGTGGCAGCAGACACAGATGGTTCGGATGCAAGTTTGTTGAAGGAAAAGGGAGAACAATCTTTTCGGATTGTGCCTGCAAGTGGATCTCACAAACTTTGTCAAAGTAAAAATGAATGTGTTGGTTATGATCTTGAGAATAGCAAGTGTAGTTTTGATGTTGATGGCCACTTGAGAGACGGTTCTGAAGCCATTAAACAAATAGATTTGTGTATCTCGGGATTGAATATAGAAAGAGAAGGAGCAGATCATCTGTTTGACAACAATAGTGCTCAACCGTGTCGGTTGCTCTGTCATGTTCCGACTCAAAGGGCTACTGATCCGATGTTCCTGCTGTTTCAACCGGCTAAGGCTGTCATGTTGGGGCGATCAACGTGCAATTGTATTAGAAGTGGGCCGTCTTTTTCGCCTGCTCCAAGAATGGAGAGTTTATATCAAGGCCATACAGCCATAGAGGATGAGCAGAGACATCTACAAACATATAAGCAATCATCTTGTATGAATATGATTAACAGTGAAAACGGGGACCAAGAATCGGATGAGGAAGCAAGCAGAAGTAACAGTGAAGAGTATTCGTCGACAGATGAGAGTAGAGAGGCTGAAAATGTTAATTTGAGTAGGAGCAGTGGAAGTTGGGGTACCCCTAGTGGTTACTCAAGCAACAGTGATGAAGAGGTCTACTCATCATCTAGTAGAGATGAAACTCCTCAGTTAACTTTTAGCAGCAGCAGCAGCAGAACAAGTGAGGGTTACTCGTCGTTTGAAGAGACAACTCATCGTATCCATGGTTATGCAAAGAGATCAGGTCCAAAAGCTGGTGGGGTAAACCATGTGAAACAATCTGGAATATGGAGTAGGCTCAAAGAGAGGCTCTCAGTAATTTTCCACCACCGCCACCATGATCATGGTGATCGGAGAAAGATGATCCGAAGGGCCACTTTAGACAAGCATAAAGAGAAGGTGGTTAATGTTAAGAGACGAGATGAAACACACTGGAAAAAGGCTGTTGAAAAGACAAGGAAACCTCTGGTTCATCAAAAAAGGCAACACAGTCATTTTCATGGGCTAGTGGAAGGTCTTTTGAGGCATGTTCGACAATCAAAACAGGTAAAAACGGGGAAAGGGAATGTCGGGAAGCACAACAGGAAGAAGAATTTGAACTGGTGGAAATTGCTGCAACACCATAGAGGTGCACAGTTGCACCATCACAGAAAGATTGGGTTGGGAAAAGAGAAGGGTCACTAAAAGGGTATCATCTTATAATGTGAAATATTATGATATTGTGATGGAGTTATTTAATCTAGTCGCAATTGGTATCATGTTTTTTATGTTATAGTATATTGATACCATTGAATGTAATCTCTAATGCTATTATCATTATTCAAACAAACAAGCATGGATGTTGTTGCAGTGAGATATAACATAAATTATATGAACAACTTAAAAATAAGTTGAATCGTTTTGAACAAAATGCCAAAAAGTAGATTCATCAATTTTTGACTCCACTCAAATTTTTAAATGCAGAATCTCTATTGAACAAAGCTTATGCATTCGCATCAACATTCATCAATATCTTGATCGAAATTTATGGCTTTTCCTAACTCTACTACAACTTATTGCGAAAGACACGAGAGGAAACATTGTCTTCTAAATTCGTACAACGGGTCACAACCGTTTTGGCTGAGTACCATATTGAACCTAGTTGCCTTACCTGTCATCACATTTCATTAAGGTCTGAAGTAAACACTGCTTCCATTGGTCGATTATTTCACCAACCTCTTTCAAATGATAAAGAAACTAAGAACTAGACTGATCCCGAACAGCTTTAATCTGGACAAGCATTGTCTCCCTGTCCTACATCAGTTTTTGTTTCCTCTTCAGAACTTCCAAGAACATCAACATGATCCAATTCAAAATTAGTCACTGCATCACAAGTTTAACATTTAGAAACAATTTATATCGAATGCACATCTGTTAGTACAAGACACTCCTAACATACATGCTTGGATGACAATTCAAGAGGATATGAAGATGCTCAGCATGTATTTGGATTCAAGAATTTAGAAGAGGGATTTTAGATCCACTATAACATGTATCCGTTGAAGTTGTTTGAGAAGAGTTCATCCTACAACACATTTGAAATATATCAGTCTCGTTTTTAACTATTTTTTGAGTTATTTTTTGGTGAGTTTAAAATCTACTTAATATGGACTGATGTGAATTCTTCCTTCAATACCTCTTTTCAAACTGATTGCTTCAATCCACATGCAACCTAAAAGAATGAAATCTTACCATGTGTTGATAGGATTTCATAAGTATCCCTTATCAAAATATGTCATCATGTGTTCAAAAGATATTTCATATTTCACTTTTACCATGTAATGTCAAAAAACCAAAAGCCTCACCAGCTGGTTTGCAGTACCATTGATGAGAATCGAAGACATACTGGAGCCATCTTGCGAGCACTCGTAAGAGAAACTTCTTTAGCTCAGTCAACATTACACAATTGTATGGATAGTGGCAAAAATTGTCAAGATGTGTGATTAAGGTTGGAAAAATGCACCATTGCCAAATTATATACTCCCTGTGGAACATTTGACCTTCATAAGAATTTTAGGACCTCACCAAGAACTAGTCCCCATTGAGTCCAATGGCTGCCACCCTGTTCATGAAATTTTACAACATAACTGAATGTAGCAAAAATGCATCATATACTCACCCGACAACCGGGGAATAGAACTTAAATTTTTTTAAGACTTACATGTCTGGCTATTCATAAGAAATATTTGAGAAAATGGGAATGCAAACCTGACAATAGACAGCGAATGGCTCCCTCAGAGGTCCATCACATGAAAGTTCACTTGTACTTCCGTCAATAAAAGTTCCATCAGCGAATATCACCTATGGCATGAGTACTTATCTAGTGAATCATAATTTTCTCTTAAGCGTGAAAATACAACTTCTCATGATATGGAGAGATAAAAACACCTACTGATTATATTGTTTGGGTCACTTATTTAGAATCAAACTAAATTTATAGGTAGTATAAAACTAAGAACAACAATTATAGTTTCATTGTCAATGCAATTGTACCGAAACCAGGTTAATAATACCTCAGATGCATAGCCAGGAGTTGCACCTGCAATGGGTTTTGTAAAAGAACTAACTGGAGAACTTCTCTGCACAGCCTCACAGAAGGCAAGCAAGCGCTCACGGCTTCCAAGTTGTACTGCCTGAAAGCAGTATAAAAGCAGTGTCATATCAGTGCACAGGTAAATCTGAATTGCGAATGAAGCCACCCAAGTTAATTGTATCTCCAACAGGCAATTTGTATAATACAATCACCATTATTGACATTTTAAAAGCTTGGCAAGTGTAAAGGTATAAAATTACTCAAATACCTGCACTACATCATGACGAGGTACCCGGCAGTCTGGTTGCACCTTGTATCCTCGACCTGCCATGACTTCAGCAATCAGAAGGCTTCCCTGGTGATAGCTTAAAATGTCATCGCTAGATAGAGATACATGGTATATTATTTGCATTCGTGTGCGTTTTGTGTGTGTGTGTGTGTGTGTGTGTGCGTGCTTGTTTGTGGGGAGATGGGGGGCAAAAGGTCAGGTAGAATAAGACGATTCACCTTTATTGCTTCACCAACCATTTGTGGAGAGAGGAATAAGCCCTGAAACAATAACCTCATAATATCACCTGGAGTTGAACCACAGTCAATTCCTAGACCTGGTGCAGAGAGACGAGCAGCGGCTGCTTCTACCCATTTTTTCTTTCCAGCAACGTACCCACCACTTGGTGCAATCGTTCCGCCAGGATTTTTTATGAAACTTCCAGCAATAAGATCCGCTCCCTGCCGGTCACCAACAAGACCAGAATAAACGTTGATTCTTAAAAACTATATAAAGGAAACAAAATGAAGAAAAGCACCTGTACATACCATCATTGAAGGTTCAATTGTCTCGGTAAATTCACCATAGCAGTTATCCACCATGACTAAACAATTTGGATTCTGCAACTGAATACACATGGTTCAACTAAGGAAATAAATCTTTGGATTAAAAAGGAGGAAAAAAGAGAACAAGTGAAAAGTTTAGTTAAGTGGGTATCATAAGATTTTACTTTGCCTAGCTCTCAGGTCTTCCCTCATCTCCCCTCATCTTGTCAAAGTTGAACAGAGTAACCAACTCTAACACCACTCAAAATGATAAAATTGAACTGATTTTCAGAAGTTACCTTGATTATCTTTATCGCCCTGCCAATATCATCAACACTCAAGCTGCGTCTCCATGAATAACCACACGACCTTTGAATGAGTGCACATTTTGTTTGAGGTTTCAAAGCAATTGTGAGAGCAGCCCAGTCAAGCCCTCCATCATGTGCAAGCTGAAATATGATTAAAAAATTCAGTAAATAGAACTTATGAGTGAGACATACGTCTCAACATATAAACCAGGCTGGGAAAAAGTAAATGAGAAATAACATACTGGCACTTCTCTGTAATCAATTCCAAAATCTTTCAAAGAACCTAAACCATTGGAGTCTCTGATTCCAATAACTTCCTCCAATGTGTCATAAGGAGCTCCAGCAACAGCCAGAAGCTGGCAAATGATCAGTGTAATCATGTTATAGATAAAGCTGAACCACAAGACTATATATGCAAATACATCTTGATCAAGAACTAGAACAACCGGAATGAAACATAAACTTACCTCATCTCCTGGCCTCAGGAAAGCAAACAACGCACAGGTGATTGCATGAGTACCTGAGAAAAACTGGCATCAAGCAAACATTACGCAAGCATATAAAAAAATGTCAAACAGAGAATCAACAATGGAAGATGGCAAACCTGTGCTCGCACAATTGCAGATTCAGCACCAAAAATTTCTGCAAAGGCTTGATCCAGGGCTTCACGCCCACCGGCTTCTTCATGACCATAGCCGGTGCTGCCACCAAAGTGCTGATACAGGCAAGCATATCGCATGGCATTCACAAAACAGTTAATGAAATAAGCAATAAATGATGCACGCTGTGAAGCAATGCAAGAGTGCATTTCCTTATTTGGTGTGGTGTATTGTGTAATGGTGACATGTGCTTTAGAAGTTCTTACATTTATCAACAAACAAAAAGTAAACATCCCAGGTAATGATAGATTACGATTGAACATAGGGCGCGGCTATCCGCACGCCGCATATTCCTAAACACACCCCAAATTCTAAACACACCCCATATTAAATATTTAATACAATTAAATTTCTAAACACACCCCTTAAATTACCAATCTTACCCTTTATTTATCAAAAAATCTAAAAAACCCACACATACTAAACCCACCCCAAAAATAACCCCACCCCACCACCCCACTCAAACTCATCTTCTCCAATCTTTCTCCCTCTCATCCGATCGGGTGCTTCGAAAATTCGACCAACATTGAGGCAAAAAATTCAACCAAAATTCGACCACTTGTTTTCGAGATCGATGGACGGGGAAGAACATGCTCAAAATCAACCAAATCCTCCAAGACAAATATTGTTTGGTAAGTTTCTAATTTTTTTGTTGAGAAATCATAAAATTGTTGACATTTTAGGTTTAAAACTTGAAATTTATGTACATTATAAGTTTAGAAGTGTTTGGGGGTTGTATTTCGTATAGATTTGTGTTGAAATAGGCTGAAATTGGATGGAACGGGACTGGGTTTTCTCGAATTCGAACCTGGTTTTTCGAAACTGAAAACTGAATGTCGACCACAATGTGTCGAAGGTTTGTCGAAATTTCGACCACAAGTTGTCCAAAATTATAATAACTTTCGACCGCAAGTGGTCGAAAAATTGATGAAATTTCGCAAACTAGTGGCCGAAATTTGGAGAAAGTTTCGGCCTGTAGTGGTCGAATTTGGCACTGATTTTCGACTAGTAGTGGTCGGAAGTTGGATTTCAGTTTAACTTGACATTTTTCTAACTTTTACATATTATGTTTTCAATAACTTACTTGAATGTTCTTAACTGATTTGTTGATTATAGGAGGCCAGTACTATACGAGGGTGAGACCGACTGCTTCGAATAGGAGGCGTCGATTCTTGGAGGAGGAGGCAACCACTGAGATGCCGGTTGTAGTTCCACCCCTAGAGTGGAATGTACCATTGGAAGTTGGGCCATCAGCTGCTCCTGAAGTTGAAGAGTCTCCTCAATCATATGCTGAAAACGAGGGTCAGGAGGATGATGAAGAAGAAGCTGATGAAGACGAGGGTCAGGAGGTAGACAACGTATTGACTGGCCCCTGCCCTGGTGGACCCCTAGAGCCACAACTTATCCCAAGCTTTAGGACACATGTGGCCTACAGCATCTGGGAGGGCGAAGAGAGGAATGTGTTGAAGTGTTGGTGTCACATCACCAAGATGGATACGTGGACATTCGATCCTGCTAACCCTCCCGAGTTCAGAACTCTGCTTGGACACGCTGCTGGTATACCGGATTTGAGGTATATTTCTTACAAGACCCTTAATAAAAACCTCATATGTGCGTTTGTTGAGCGATGGCAGCCCGAAACCAATACCTTTCACATGCCGTGGGGGGAGATGACAATTACATTGGACGATGTGTTTTGTCTTACGGGGCTGCCTGTAAGTGGGCTACCGGTTGTCATACCACAGTCACGATTAGCCCCCGAGAGACCTACTCAGTTGTTGAGTAGATTGTTGGGTCTTTCAATTGCGGAGACAAATACAACGATATTTGGAAAGCGAGGCACCTCTGTAAAGCTTGAGTGGCTTCGCAGTCGATTCATGCAGGACGTCCACAGTCCAGATGAGGCAACACGTACATGTGCGGCTCGTGCATACTTATGGTTTGTGCTTGAATGCACAATCTTCGTTGATAAAAGTGGGACACGAGTAGACACCAAAATACTCCGATTATTGGAGAGGGTGGATCGTGTCGGCCAATACGCATGGGGAGCAGCTGCTCTTGCTTACCTGTACCAGCAGCTGGGACTTGCATCCAGGAGTGGGGTGCGTCAGATCTGTGGCTACTTGACATTATTGGAGGTTAGTTCATCCAATTTTCATACTTTACATGCATCACATTTTGCGTATGACTTAAAACTGCATCATACTTTACCTATATATTTTTTTTTTCACATAGGCCTGGAACTATGAATATTTTCCATTTACAAGGCCAACCCATAATGTTAGATATGAGCAAGGTGACCCACTTGCAGTGAGGTGGATCCAAAGAGCTCGAAGTAGAGGAACCACAGATCGGGTCTCAGGCCTTCGTGAGCTCCTAGACAAACTACCAGCACACAACGTAAGTTTAAATTGGTAACTGCCGTTAATTTGAAGAGCCCATAGTTTGCATTTATAATAAGTGGTGTGCATGTATAGGTTAATTGGATGCCATACTCGGAATTACGGAGTGCATATCCCCGGGACGAGGTTGCTTTTTACCACGGTTGTATTCGTCTTGTAGGTACAATCCATCAAGACTACATTCGGAAACGCACTCAACAACTCAACGTCTGTGGGATGAGCATAAAAAAGGTCAGTAACCCTTTCAGTTTGCTTGCATCTCCTGTCCAAGTAGTAGTACTTCTCCAACGTCAACTTCTCCAGCAAGTATTGCATTTTGGTTCGACCACCATGCTCAACAACTCTGTGCTTTTATCGAGCATTGTAGATGGTTTTCATAGTCGACTGATTCCCGACGGAAGAGAGCTTAAGTGTGCTCAAGATGTCTTTTGGCCTTGTGTTATTCATATAAAGATCACGCACAAGTGCATCTTCAGAAGGAGTTAATCTACCTGCAAATGAGTGGTCTACCAAATGGCGACCCATTGGGTGATTGTGCGATCCACACACTACCATCAAGGCCCATTGTCCTTGCTCATTGACTTGCAGTCCTTTCAACATAAAAGGACACTCACACTTCTTAGTGCTTGTACACCGTTCCTTAGTCTTTTTTCCGGATTCAATGGAAGGGACTTGAGCAAGTTTTTTCTTTGTCGGACGATACTTGCCACCTCGTTCACACCCCAAAAATACACGAACTCGGCGGCCACTTTCACCACTGTTCGATCTCCTAACCAACACAACCATATTTAAACGAGTTCCAACTCTATACACCCAATTGACCATGTCTTTCCGAGTATCAAATAACTCATCAGTTCGAAACTCATGAGAAAAGTCTATATACTCGTACATGGGGCTGATGGCATTCGAATTTCCCACCTCGTTGTAAGTGCTCAATTGAGTTTCAAGTGAATTGTCTTCCTATAAAAATAATAGATAAATACAATTAAATTAAATAAATTCAAGCACAAGGAAATAAAAAAGGTACGTTTGTTCGACACTTATAGTCGAAAAAAGACTGTTCAAAAACAACTTTGTGAAAATTCATCCTAAAGTCGACACCTATTAGTCGAAAAAAGGTATGACTTTCGACTACTATTGGCCGAATTCTAGTAAAAATTTCGACCACTAGTGGTCGAAAATACAGTTAAGTTTCGACCACTAGTGGTCGAAATTTAACAAAATTCTCTGTCTGTACTTTCCGATCGTGTTTTCATGATTTTGAAACTGAATTTTTTTTTCTTCACAAGACAGAGAAACGAAACCGTATACTAAGTATAGAAACTTACATTGTCAACCTCTTGTGCTTTATTATACTCCATAATGTCTTTTTTCTACAATTTCAACTTTTTTGAAGATTTTTGAGAAGGTAATGGAGTTATATGGAGAGAAGAAGAGAAGAAGATGATGGGTAGGAAGAGTGAAGAAGATGATGTGTGTGTATATATATATATATATATATGTTGTATGGAATGGGGTGTGTATAGAGCTCGTGTATTTTTGGGGTGTGAACGAGGTGGCAAGCATCGTCCGACAAAGAAAAACTTGCTCAAGTCCCTTCCATTGAATCCGGAAAAAAGACTAAGGAACGGTGTACAAGCACTAAGAAGTGTGAGTGTCCTTTTATGTTGAAAGGACTGCAAGTCAATGAGCAAGGACAATGGGCCTTGATGGTAGTGTGTGGATCGCACAATCACCCAATGGGTCGCCATTTGGTAGACCACTCATTTGCAGATAGATTAACTCCTTCTGAAGATGCACTTGTGCGTGATCTTTCTATGAATAACACAAGGCCAAAAGACATCTTGAGCACACTTAAGCTCTCTTCCGTCGGGAATCAGTCGACTATGAAAACCATCTACAATGCTTGGCAAAAACACAGAGTTGTTGAGCATGGTGGTCGAACCCAAATGCAATACTTGCTGGAGAAGTTGACGTTGGAGAAGTACTACTACTTGGACAGGAGATGCAAGCAAACTGAAAGGGTTACTGACCTTTTTATGCTCATCCCACAAACGTTGAGTTGTTGCGTGCGTTTCCGAATGTAGTCTTGATGGATTGTACCTACAAGACGAATACAACCGTGGTAAAAAGCAACCTCGTCCCGGGGAAATGCACTCCGTAATTCAGAGTATGGCATCCAATTAACCTATACATGCACACCACTTATTATAAATGCAAACTATGAGCTCTTCAAATTAACGGCAGTTACCAATTTAAACTAACGTTGTGTGCTGGTAGTTTGTTTAGGAGCTCACGAAGGCCTGAGACCCGATCTGTGATTCCTCTACTTCGAGCTCTTTGGATCCACCTCAGTGCAAGTGGGTCACCTTGCTCATATCTAACATTATGGGTTGGCCTTGTAAATGGAAAATATTCATAGATTCAGGCCTATGTGAAAAAAAAAAATATAGGTAAAGTATGATGCAGTTTTAAGTCATACGCAAAATGTGATGCATGTAAAGTATGAAAATTGGAAGAACTAACCTCCAATAATGTCAAGTAGCCATAGATCTGACGCACCCCACTCCTGGATGCAAGTCCCAGCTGCCGGTACAGGTAAGCAAGAGCAGCTGCTCCCCATGCGTATTGGCCGACACGATCCACCCTCTCCAATAATCGGAGTATTTTGGTGTCTACTCGTGTCCCACTTTTATCAGCGAAGATTGTGCATCCAAGCACAAACCATAAGTATGCACGAGTCGCACATGTACATGTTGCCTCATCTGGACTGTGGACGTCCTGCATGAATCGACTACGAAGCCACTCAAGCTTTACAGAGGTGCCTCGCTTCCCAAATATCGTTGTATTTGCCTCCGCAATTGAAAGACCCAACAATCTACTCAACAATTGAGTAGGTCTCTCGGGGGCTAATCGTGACTGCGGTATGACAATCGGTAGCTCACTTACAGGCAGTCTCGTAAGACAATACACATCGTCCAATGTGATTGTCATCTCCCCCCACGGCATGTGAAAGGTATTGGTTTCGGGCTGCCATCGCTCAACAAACGCACATATGAGGTTTTTATTAGGGGTCTTGTAAGAAATATACCTCAAATCCGGTATACCAGCAGCGTGTCCAAGCAGAGTTCTGAACTCGGGAGGGTTAGCAGGGTCGAATGTCCACGTATCCATCTTGGTGGTGTGACACCAACACTTCAACACATTCCTCTCTTCGCCCTCCCAGATGCTGTAGGTCATATGTGTCCTAAAGCTTGGGATAAGTTGTGGCTCTAGGGGTCCACCAGGGCAGGGGCCAGTCAATACGTTGTCTACCTCCTGACCCTCGTCTTCATCAGCTTCTTCTTCATCATCCTCCTGACCCTCGTTTTCAGCATATGATTGATAAGACTCTTCAACTTCAGGAGCAGCTGATGGCCCAACTTCCAATGGTACATTCCACTCCAGGGGTGGAACTACAACCGGCATCTCTGTGGTTGCCTCCTCCTCCAAGAATCGACGCCTCCTATTCGAAGCAGTCGGTCTCACCCTCGTATAGTACTGGCCTCCTATAATCAACAAATCAATTAAGAACATTCAAGTAAGTTATTGAAGACATAATATGTAAAAGTTAGAAAAATATCAACTTAAATTGAAATCCAACTTCCGACCACTACTAGTCGAAAATCAGTGTCAAATTCGACCATTACAGGCCGAAACTTTCTCCAAATTTCGGCCACTAGTTTGCGAAATTTCATCAATTTTTCGACCACTTGCGGTCGAAAGTTATTAAAATTTTGGACAACTTGTGGTCGAAATTTCGACAAACCTTCGACACATTGTGGTCGACATTCAGTTTTCAGTTTCGAAAAACCAGGTTCGAATTCGAGAAAACCCAATCCCGTTCCATCCAATTTCAGTCTATTTCAACACAAATCTATACGAAATACAACCCCCAAACACTTCTAAACTTATAATGTACATAAATTTCAAGTTTTAAACCTAAAATACCAACAATTTTATGATTTCTCAACAAAAAAATTAGAAATTTACCAAACAATATTTGTCTTGGAGGATTTGGTTGATTTTGAGCATGTTCTTCCCCGTCCATCGATCTCGAAAACAAGTGGTCGAATTTTGGTTGAACTTTTTGCCTCAATGTTGGTCGAATTTTCGAAGCACCCGATCGGATGAGAGGGAGAAAGATTGGAGAAGATGAGTTTGAGTGGGGTGGTGGGGTGGGGTTATTTTTGGGGTGGGTTTAGTATGTGTGGGTTTTTTAGATTTTTTGATAAATAAAGGATAAGATTGGTAATTTAAGGGGTGTGTTTAGAAATTTAATTGTATTAAATATTTAATATGGGGTGTGTTTAGAATTTGGGGTGTGTTTAGGAATATGCGGGGTGCGGATAGCCGCGCCCTTGAACATAATAATCATGCTCCAATTTATTATCAGAAATAGAATGAATGCTAGTAGGTAATTTAGTTCATGTGAGCTCTAAAGCATGCTCAGATTATCTCAAAATTGATAGCATTTCAAAAGAAGATCAACACACTCAGATTAATGCCCCAACGCATTAATCGAAAGCAAACCAAATAACCAGTGAGACTAGAATCAACGCTTACATGAGATCCAACACGAGCATTCTGAAAAGCTTTGAGCACGCGAGCAGAGTTGCGAGCCACCAAATTATCCACTGCTCGGAACTCCGAGTACAACGAGTCCACCGCTTTCTCAACCTATGATGCAATTGCCATTAATTTTCCAGAAAATTAAGAAAATAACATAATGATGGGATGAGCAATTGACTTCGATGAGTGCAGCGTCGAACCTCAGGGACAAAAGGCTGCTCCTCACATCGGAGAGACAAAGCAACGGCGCGTGACCTTGAGCGTACAGACACGGTGGCTCCGGAAGACGCGACAGCGGCGGGGGAGCGTCTACCGAAAGTGGGCGTTGGATAAGCGGAAGTGGTGGAGGATAAGACGACAACCATTTTCTTCTTTCTGTCAAGCTTTACAATTCCAGGACTTTGACGATGGAAGATGTCATCATATTTGGGCCGGGCCCAATTTTATGGGCTAATATTTATAAACAAAAAAATAAGCCCAATGAAAGTCTGATATTTATACAATTTGATCCAAAAAACTATTAAAAACAGAGATTTTCTATATACATATTTCTTTAGAACTACGACAAGTCGAGAACCACTGAAAGTGAAACAATTGTATTTCTCTTATCCAAAACTGGGATTTCTCACTGTGCAAACTTGAAATCTTTTGTCATTTGGCGCGATTGAAGGAATCCCTGTAAGAAAATCTTTCCCTGGATTCTATTATCTTAACATTTTCGAAGTTCTGTCGATCTGATTTCCTAAGTTCATTTGCTCATTTCATCTTCTGCATTATTGTTTCTTGATGATATATAATACGTGGGAATTGGTGTATTATTTCTGTAGATTGTGTTGATTAATGTTTCAGATGCTAAACTGTTTGATTTGGTCAGTTTTCCGTTTGGTTCAGTGATCATTGAGAAATTTCTTTGTTTTGATAATTGCTATTAATTTCAAGAAAACAGAAAGTTTAGTTTATACAATCTTACATAGTGTGAGTGTGTAGATTGTGAGATTCCGACTTAAGGGGGTTTTAAATGCCTAATGACGGATCAATGTGCTCGTTTCGATACTTTTTAGCTACTGTCCGATTTCAAATTCTGTTCACGTTCTGAAATTATGTTATCTTTCAAGATCATTGCTTGGATTATATTATAAAGTATAGAATCTTAGATAGGAAAAGCGGTTGCTTAATAATTATGCAAGTAGTTGGTTCTATGTCATGATGGATGGAAGTGTCGAAGATGATGAGAAATCAAAACGTGTTTTGTTTGCCATGCACTTAATTGTTAAACACGACGAATATAAAGATTCATCTTGCAATGACAAGATTTGAGGCATCACTTCAAGTTTGATGTTGTCTTCTCCTTTTGTTGTAGATTTTTTCTGCAAGGTTAAGAAGATATGTGAAGAAAAAAGTGGCATTTTAGCTTTCTGAGATGCTTTACATGTTAACTTCTTACTGTATAGTTAAGAGAGTTTTATCGTTCTTGAATGCAGTGAATAGTTCTGAGTTTTTGCTTGCAATGTTGGATTATGTATTTATGCCTACTAATGAACATCTTTTAACATTGATTCGATTATTGTGACAGATGCTAATCTGGATGAAAGTTTAAATTGCTGATATAGTCTTGAAGATGATACAAAGAGTTCCTAATAGAATTGATGTCATACTGTGTCGAATAGTAGTATAACACATTCCAAAATTTTGTACACTATCTGCCTTATTTCATCATGTTAAAGATCGGTATTCTTCATCAGAAAGCCCTCTTCAACTTTATGAGAAAAATCAATGGACAAATCGATTTTCAGAGTCCCAAGGTATTTGCTAAGTTGTTTCATGGTAGAGACACCATAAACTCATGTCAATGGCAGGCACCAGTCATATGCGAAACTAGAAGTTTCATAGTCTCGATGAATCAAAGTCTTGTGCTAAAAGCATCGAAAATCAAGAGTACACTGGATGAAAATGTTGATGAATTATCTGTGGACGAAGATGATGGGGTCTGCCCTGTTGATTGTGTACGAGAGTTCTACACTGATGAGGAATTCTCAAGGATTATAGAAAAGGCTAAAGAAGTGAATGCATTAGTTGTTGTTGATTTTTATCGAACTTCATGTGGTAGCTGCAAATATATAGAACAGGGCTTTGCAAAACTATGCAAGGGATCCGGTGATCAAGGAGATCCAGTTATTTTCTTGAAACACAATGTGAGTAATGATTTTTCAATGATCTGTTAAAATAAAATATAATTTATTAGTCTTATTATCGACTTAACAATCTTGAATCTCTTCTTACTTTGGTGAGCTACTACAGGTGGTTGATGAGTATGATGAACAATCTGAGGTTGCTGAGCGGCTGCGAATTAAGGTAATACATTCTTACAGCTTACTAGCTTTTTTGTGTGAATTTCTTGCTCCATTTCTCTCACCTATACGCTCGTTGGATGCAGAGTGTTCCGCTTTTCCATTTTTACAAAAACGGAGTTCTATTAGAAGCGTTTGCCACCAGAGATAAAGTGCGAATACTTGAAGCCATTCTCAAGTACACAGGTTCTGCTCCTCAAGAAGTTGATTCAATCTCCTGATTTGTATAGTCATTCGCTTTCGTATCATCGTAGGATTAAGTGATCCCATTCATAGTTGATTTCGTCATTGCTGCATTTGTAAACATAGTGCATTTCAAACTTTAAGCAGCAGAAAAATGTTTGTGATGGATATAACATATTTGTGAGTTAATATTGATGATATTCAGTGAAACAGATCCAGTTTTTCTCTAAGCCTGGAAATTTAGTATTTGGAAAACTGGCATATTTTATTTGAACATCACAATTTCTTGCAACTTTTCTGTAAAATCCTTGCTTTTCTTGAATGAATGCTAATAAGCTGTTAAAAATGATACTGCTTTGTACAAGCTTAAACTTTTAGACGAGATGATCTTTAGGTTGTGTTCGAAATGAATCACCATTCGTGTTGAAGATATTAATAAATGTCAAATGATATTAAGTGACCATTCGTTCTATGAAGATGGGCAAGATTTAAGTCGACAGACATAGTCGACGAGCAATATGCAATCAAATATGATATCTTTAAAAACGATGTTGATATTGCTAAAATAAAATATAAAAAAAATGAAATTCTATTAAAATTTTGAAAATGTATCATGAGTTTTTTAGGGAATGTAATTACAAATTTAGTGTATAAAACTAAACCTAAGACTTGAACAAAATATTATGCTTAAGGTAATATATAGATGATAAACGGCGTCCCAAAATAAATGTTGTTTTACATTTTTACACTAAGGAAAGCAAGGGTTTGCTAGACAGACATTATCGAATAGCGCCTTTTGATGAGAGATATGAACAAGAAGCTTCCAGAAAACTAGTGTTTTCTGAATTATATGAAGCCAGTAAGCAAACGGCGAATCCATGGGTATTTGAACCCGAGTATCCAGGAAAAAGTCGAATATTTGATGGAAGGGCGGGGAGTCCTTTTGAACAACCCGTTCTAATAGGAAAGCCTTATATCTTGAAATTAATTCATCAAGTTGATGACAAAATCCATGGACGTTCAAGTGGACATTATGCGCTTGTTACACAACAACCCCTTAGGGGAAGGGCAAAACAAGGGGGACAACGAGTAGGAGAAATAGAGTGATAAAAAGTTCAATCTACCCCTATTTAAATTTAATTGATGATAGATTTTTATCTCTTTAACATATTTAATTTGAGATGAGTAAATAAAGACATTTTTGGTATATTGTTTGTAAATATGCTTTGTAATATGAAAATGATAATTATTTTGGAATAAATTTTAATTGCTAAAACGACATTTATTTTGGGACGGAGATAGTATTATGGAAAAATGGTAGGAAGAGGAGTTGATGTTAAGGGAAGAAAGTAGCACATTATTGTGAGTGCTCTCCATCTGAGTTGGGTTCACCAAATGGACCATACAACCTTTTATTTTTATCACAACAAAGAATTCTTGCACAACACACACCTGCTTCAATCTAAGCCTCTCATCAAAATCATTATTAACTTTTTGTCAGAACATAAATTGTCTTCACACGTGGCATTAATCATATGAATAGCATCTCATCCACCTCAAACATGACCATCTCCTTCAACAATTCCTTCTTTATTTTCCCAACCAAGTCCATTGCTTTTCTTCCCCTCTCAAGTCAACAAAGCATGTGTGATGAATAATTCCCTCTATTATCTAATTCTATCACTACTCTTTTTGTTTAACTAGTTATAAATAGTTTTCATATGGTAATAAAACAAATTAAAGAAGATCTGTCTCTTGTTTGACTTGTGATATACATGGAGTTGATCTGTTCAATTCAAGTTTGAATTGAATGGTTATATATTAATACTTTATAAAATGATCTGACGTGTACCTTTTGTTCAAATTGAAAATTGATATATTCGATTTGTTCTGACTGAGAAATAACAAATAGTAAATCATGTGACAATTCCGAATCCACGAAAATAGGTCAAACTTATTCTTTAAAACTCACGGATGTTGCATTTGAAGTTGAGTTAACCATCATTAAATTCTCAATTGAAATTTCAGTTGTAATATGAACTTTTAAAATTTCTTATTATTGATGAAACAATTTTAAACTTCGTGAATAGTAAAGTTTTGTGGTATAATCAAACGTTGGAGAAATCATTTGGAACTAATCCTAAAAAAACTTAAGGTTCAACTTTTCTAGCAAGGAGTCAAAGTAATAGAAAGTAGAACACTAATTTCATTTGCAACATATCATGTCAGTTCCAGTCCCCAAATGTAAATATATAGTACATACAATTCATGCTAGATATATATAATCTTTCTCATGATTAAATTAAACCTCTTAAAAACCTAATTAGATGAAGAGAAAAGGGGGCTCAATTATCCCCACATTGATGAGAATGAGATGAGATTGGAAACCAAAAAAGAAAAAGAGCAAACAAGAATATATAATGTAATGTAAATGCAATTAAGTCGAAATAAAATGTGACATTCATGTATGAGGTTGCAGTTTGGCCATATCTTGATTCCAAAATCTGGCTGGGAGTCCATGCAATGGCACTGGGAATGGACCATACTCAATCCCACTTTCACATGATGCCACCAATTCATACCTACAACCACAATCATGAGCAACACTATATATGAATGACCTCTCACAAACATCCACCACCACTTACTAAAAAGATCTTCCAATCCTATCATGTACTAGATTCGGCTCGACTCATGCACATGGCCCTCACGAGGCATGTAACACGCGAGATTTTCATTACATCATACTGGTAATATTGTAATAGAAGATGAAACACTGCTCCAGCTGCTGTTGGTGGAACATAACATCCGAGGTTTAATTATGTCATTATTGAACACTTGACCTATGTCATCTAATTATAGATATACCTGAAGTTAGAAGCAAGGTGGTGCACCAAAATGAGCATCTCTAGCTTGGCAAGCTCGTTCCCGGGGCACGCGTGTACTCCACTCCCGAATGGCATAAGCGTGTTAGGTTTCGGAGAAACCTACAAATCATATATAGGTAGATTGCTTTGTCAATTATGTCTTAAAATGTGAGTACACAAGCCAAACAGACATTTCTAAGTGTCTGTTAGTTAAGGTGGAACATCAAAAGATAGAAAAAAAAATATATGTGAGAAAAAAGGAGATTGTTTTGCTGCCCATGAAGTGACATTATTTGTACCATTAAAATTTTCAAGAAATGAGTGGAAAAATATAAAGAAATAGTATATATATAAATTTTCATAAAATAATTACAATGTAACATCGTACGTACCTCAAATCTAGTAGGATCAAACTTTTGTGGGTCGGCAAAGAATTCTGGATTGTGATGAATATTCCTAAACAAAGGCATTACTTTCCATCCTTTTGGTATAAGGCATCCTATATAGCAATTTACCGTGGTCAATATTTTCGGCTATGTTCATATTCCAATCTCGTATTTCAATGCATGTCATGTGCATATATTATTAAGATGAAATACGAGTTTGAAATAATATTCAGACATAGTTTGAAGATGATGTTTTTAAAAGTGTAAATTGTACCTTTATATTCTACATCTGTCACTGCCTCTCTGAATGTGAATGAAATAATGCTCGACATTCTCAAGCTCTCCATGATTACCTGAAATTTTCAAATTAGATTATTAACACAAGGTGAATTTTTTTATGAACTTATAATTGATTCAACATATAGAACTCTTTGTTCCCTAGCATAAACTTTTCAATGCCATGATCTATTTTATTAAACTCATCGAGTTCAATGGTAATTAACTTAGATGTTATCAAACATGAAAATATGTGACATATCTGTCATTCAAACAAACTTTTAACAGATGATATATACCGAATCGATATCGAGTAGTTAATTTGGTTCGATTTTCGGCCATACATACATACTTGAATGACTAGTGCAATTCTTTTTATCTGATTCCACAACAAAAATCAAAGTATATACTCCCTCCGTCCCACATTATTTTGCCTACTTTGACCGGCACGGAACCTAAGAAAAAGTTGTTGACTTTAATTGGATGTGTTATTTTAATGTTTTTTAGTGACAATTTTGTAATTGAAAGGTATAATTTGAGTGCAAATTTTGTAAAATGAAAGAAATGGAGGGATAAGGGAGTAATTTTTTTTTTTTTTTGTCATTTTTGAACTAGCAAAATAAGATAGGACAAACAAAAAAAAAAAATAGGCAAAATAGAGCAGGACGAAGGGAGAACCTTGTAAGTAAAGGGCATTTTTCTTGTGTGATGCCAGGTTAAGTGACCACCTTCTTCTTCACTGCCTTTTGATTGGCAGATGGCCTTCTGTTCAGCCTGCATGCCACGTTTCAAACATTGAACACGACAATCACAATGCTTTCAACAACACTACATGATGAGACTTATATATATATATATATATACCTTAACAGCTTCTAGAAGCTTGGGGTTATCATGGAGGTACTTGATGATCCATGTCATGGCACTGGCTGTCGTGTCCTGGGCAGCAAACAGTACTCCGATTATGTTATCACCAATCTGTTCCTCACTTAGGATCTCACCATTTTCATCTCTCCAATTCAGCAAACAGCTCAACAGATCCTTCTCAGCCACCTTCTTTTCCTTCCTTTCCCGAGTGATGTTTACAAGGATTTCACTCAGCTTCCTCCTCGCCTAATTCAACACGTGGCACCTTTAGTCGAGACACGAACAGTACAGGTTTTTAAGGAGACATATATTCTTTACTTACGTACGTACGTACCTTCAATGCCCTTCTGTATGGGGTGCCCGGCAAATTTGTTGGAAATGAATTATACCCTCTATCCACTACACTATAATTCTTCTTCAGTTCTTCCTTGTATTGAGGCCCCAGATGGCCAAAAACTGCCAGAATACCGACTTCGAAGGACAGCTATACACATTTAATTCGCACGTGGAAAAAAACAGTGTAAGATGAGATCAAAGATTAATGTATGTAGACGTTGAAGATGATTAACGAACCATTTTCATCTCGTTATAAGTGTTGACTATTCTCCCATTAGCACATGAAGTCAATGCAGCGATGGTTAATGCTTCAATGCCTGAAACAAGCTTCCGAAGTGAATCTGGATATAACGAGGCCTGGACGAGCTTCCTTAGACGCATGTGGTACTCGCCCTGGTGGAAGAAGAGGGCCGAGGGCCCGATCAAGATTTCCTTGCTCTTAGGATATGTGGGCTTGAACAAATTGGCCCGACTCACTAAGACGAACCGGGCCGCATCCGGGCTCGCTAGCATGACACATGGGCACCCTAGAATATGAGTCTTGAAGATCTCTCCATACCTGCAAACCAAGTTAAGCAAGCACCACCATTGTCACCTTTTACAACTCATGTGTGTTTATTACACACACTGACACACACTCATGTGAAGATCAAAAGTGAAACCTTGAATATCGAGTTGAGAGAAAGACATTGGGATCTTGAGAGTAGAGACGAAGAGTTTCTCCGATGCAGGGCCAGCCCATTGAACCTGGTGGGAGTTTAGTTTTGGGTTCATCTTGTTTTGATCGCTTGGTATATCGTAGTGAGAATAATGCGTAGGATAGTAATAGTGTGGCCAAGAGAGAGAGGAAGAGAGGAAGGTAGAATAAAGCCATCTCTTTCTCTCTCTTGAATTTGATTGTGTTGTTGATCAATAAGATGCAGTGAAGTAGGAAGAACTCTAAGCCGGAGAGGTTGAAGAGTATAAATAGGCGAGGAGAGACTGGTTGCTGACAAAGATGAGTCAATATAAAGTTTGTTAGTTCGAGTGAGTGGTCACACTTTTTATAAAACGAGTATAAAATATAAAATCGTTATTAATACCTTCAATAATGATCTTTTATATATGAGGATATGTAATCTATATGAAATTAGAGTACTCCTAAGGGAAAATGTTAAAATGATCACCGTTCTTAAGATGCCCACCATTTAGCGTGTAATGATTTAATCCCTAATTATATGAAAAGTGAAATTAATTGATATGTTGAATATTTGACACATCAGCAGTGAATAGATATTAATGTGTCCACGATGAATAGGATAACAGGATTATATAATAGAATCCTACTCATAATAGAATTATATGTGATTTTGTTTAGAATATCTAATGTAAAATTATTGGCAAAAAGATTCGTTCAACCGGGTCGACCCATTCACGCTCCTAAAACGCGCTTCCACGTGTCTCCCATGCGCCTGCACGCGCTCCCACGCGCTGAACACTTGTGCTGAAGCTCACCCAAAATTCGCTCCAATAGACCAATCTTTGTGTATAGTTAGACCAACCATGTGTAGGTAGGTCTAACTATATACAAAGGTATGTCTAACATATATAAATGTATGTTTAACTATATACAAATATATGTTTAACATATATAAAGGTATGTCTAAGTATACATAAAAGTATGTCTAACACAACGTAAATGTATGTCTAACATAACGTAGTGGTATGTGCCAAAATTCAAAAATCAAGCCAAAAAAAGACAAGACATGAAATTTGGGCAGAACTGGTTTGTTTAACATAGCTTAAAGGTATGTCTAACATAACGTAAAGGTATGTCTAACATAACCTATTGGTATGTGATTTTTTTCAAAAATCATGTGCGAACAAAAAAAAGTGCGGTCCCCCCAACCCGGATCCGACCCGGGTGCATGGATCAAAGATTCATGCACCTGATTCACAAGAGACCTACTCAAAATTATTTAAATACCATTATAACCTTAGATATAATCTTTAATAAGGATATATAGAAAATTCATATTTTATACGTAACATCCATACTTTTGTAAATTACTATTATATCCTTATTAAGGATTTATAAGCAATCAATATTTTGTAATAAACATGCATACTTTTATATAGGTAATACTAGATAATATATAAGCCCCTGCTACCCTAGTCAACGTAGACGTATGTATATAACGAGAGGAAGATCATTACACATAAACGATGAGTATATTAAAATCTACCCGTCGTGGACATTCTATCATTTTCCAATAGATATAACTATCAGGGTTTGAATTTATATAAATTTTAATATCTATACTCTCACATCTACTCCCTCTATCTTATTAAAAAAATTATAATATTTATTCTTTCACTCTCACTCCATCTAACTCATAAAAAATATGGAGTGATGCCATCAAAAAATAAATTGTCGAAAAAAATAACAAAGAAAGGTTAGGTTTGAAAAGTCAAAAAAAAAAAAAAATTCTCTATGATTGTTTAATACACTATACATACATGTATATATATGGCTCTATTCATTTAATAAAAATGTTTTTAATATACTATATAAATTGTTTAGGATTATGGAGTATAATATTCGGAGAAAACAAAGTAGGTGGAGGGTTCGGATACGTTGTATATTTATTTATATGTTGACCAAA
Organism: Scutellaria baicalensis; assembly: GCA_005771605.1. Classification (NCBI taxonomy): domain Eukaryota; kingdom Viridiplantae; phylum Streptophyta; class Magnoliopsida; order Lamiales; family Lamiaceae; genus Scutellaria; species Scutellaria baicalensis. Next base: position 14,634,628 of record CM016728.1, read on the forward strand.
AATATCATGTGTAAAGAGAGAATCGATCATGAATTTTAGATTGTTTTACATTCATTAAGTTGACTAAAAGTAAAATTAATGTTATCTTTGTAAAAGGACTAGGTATAGGGGTTACTATAATAAAGAATTGATGATTATAAATTGTTGCACATTCATTAAGTTAAAAAAAAAAATGTATACATTGAAAACACATAACTCTCTTTTTTTTTTCAACGAATAGATTATTATATTTTTATTCACTACTAGAAATTACTCGAATTCAAACGGAACAATTCCGTTGAAATTTTGTGAAATGTCGTTGGAATTTTGCAATTCTATTGGAATACTTCATTCCAACATAAATTCCAATGGAAATGGACCGTCGGAAAAGGGGCGTTGGAATTTAAAATTCCGACGGAAATTCCAACGAAAAAACAATTCAAACGGAACATTCTAACAGTACTTTTCCCGTTAGAATATACAACTACCAATAAAATTTCAATATTATTCCAACGGAATTTCTAATGGCGTTGAATTCCATTGGAAATTCTATTGGAAATTATAAAAATTCAACCGGAATTTCCAACACTATTGAATCTCGTTCTGTTGGAAATTTTAAAAATTTCAACGGTTATTACTTCTGTTGAAATTTTTTGTTGGAGTTTGGTTGTTTTCTTTTAAACCAATCTAGAATATTTCATGATTTATTTATTTTAATCTCATATTTTATTTGTCAAAATTGGTCACTAAAACACCAAATCATATGTGAGAATAACACATACACAAAATTTAGATAAGAAAATGAACTTTCTTATATCAACATCTAGCAATAAACATATTAGAATGTATCTATAATGAATTTGTTGATTTCCATTTATTTGATTATAGTATGTTTGTAAAGAATATTATTCTTTCAAGGGAACAACTATTATTGTATGTTGAATGATTGTGTGATATCATTTTTACATAGATAATGATGATATACAAAACAAGAAAAAATATAATATAATTTTTTTTTAAATCATGCATGTGAATTTATACTTATAATATAATGATTTAATGCACATAGTTATGCACATTACTACTGCATATATAGGATAAATGCAATTTCTTTTATTTTAACTCTCTTTGTTTTGGTTTGGTTTTCTTCTATATGATTTTTTTATATGTCCACTTACAAATATAAGATAATATTATTATGTTTAAACTATACACTTGTTTGTATAAAACAAATGTACTTATTTATATCCTTCCCACAACCACATACGATCCGTCATTTCAATTGCTATTTTATTTAAACTCTAAAATAATCATAATTAGTAAATAACATTATAATGAACATATAATTATATATTAAAACAAGGATGAAAATATCGGTTTCGGTAGATATATCGGTACATTAATTTTACGGAAATATCGATGGATATATCGGTTTCGGTGGAAATATCGGCACATTAATTTTACGGAAATATCGATGGATATATCGGTTTCGGTGGAAATATCGGTACATATATTTTTCTGATTATTACCGATATTTTCCTGATATTTAGCGATATTTACGGATATTTTCTCGATATTTACCTATATTTTCCCGATATTTAGCGATATTTACTGATTTTTCCTGATATTTACCAATATTTTCCAATATTTACCGATATTTTACCGATATTTCCTTTACATTCATGAATTTTCCTATAATTTTTACCTAAAGCCATCGATATCGAAATCGATACCGATATTTAACTAATAATTATTGATATTTCATTTATTTTTTTACAAAGAAATAAAAATATCGAAGATATATTGTTACAACCCGTTTTGTTTCGGTCACGTCAAAAAACGGAAATATCGGAGATATATCGGGATATTTTCATCTATGATTAAAAATAAGGGTTAATTACATAAAAAAACATGAACTTAGGGTCAAGTTTCAATTGTAACATGAACCAAAAAAACTCAACTTAACAATTGTTTCAATTTGGAACATGTTTAGGTTTTTTTGGGCTCCAATTGCTGATATGAAGTCCATATTATATATGTTGATTGTCAACATGTATATTTAAATACAATTATCATCCAAATGTAAATTTATACGTTAATAATTAACTTATATAATTTGAACTCCACGTGAGCAATTTGAGCTCAAAACACCCAAACATGTTAAAAATCAGTCTTCATCCACATGTAAATATATATGTTAATAATTAACTTATACAATTTCAACTTCATGTCAGCAATTGGAGCCCCAAAAAACTCAAACATGTCCTGAATTGAAACAAAAGATAAATTGAGTGTTTTTGATGTTACAATAAAAAAATCATGTTGCAATTGAAATTAAACACTAAATTCATGCTTTTGTACGTAATTAACCCTAAAAATAATGATACGGAAATTGAAATAAAGGATATCCCTAACGCATCACAAGAATGGATTAAATTCCCATGCCCCACCTCACATTGTTCCTCTTATATATGTCTATAATTTAATTTGTAGGCAAAAACTTATATGCCCCTGGGACACATAGATGTATAGATATATGTATTACATACATATTCTTAAAATGTTATATATATACTCTACAGGTGTTACCTTTCTTGATGATTAATTTAGGGGTACCGTGCCCCGGGGCACACAAGTGTTACTCTAATTTGTATTATATATGTAAAACCTATTATTCTTTTATAAAAGAATATCATTAATTTCAGTGCATTCGATTTAATTTTGGTGTTTACTATCTTACAAAAGGCAAAAACTTATATACCCATGGGGCACTGATTTAAGTGTTATATACATGATCTTCAGGTGTTATATATATACTCTATAGGTGTTATGTTTCTTGGTGTTGTAAATATACCCTACAAGTATCATATGTATATAAGAATATTCATGTGATACCTGAAGAGTATATACATGATACCTGTAGAGTATATATTTAACATCATATGATATTAATTTGTTATGTACTCTATAGGTGTTATGTTTCTTGGTGTTGTAAATATACCCTACAAGTATCATATGTATATAAGAATATTCATGTGATACCTGAAGAGTATATACATGATATCTGTAGAGTATATATTTAACATCATATGATATTAATTTGGGGACACCATGTCCCTGGGGCCCACAAATGTCACTCCTTGCAAAATCAAAATTCTTGGATTCTCCAGTGAAAACTAGTGTTAATAGAGAATCATATCAAAAAAGAAGGGGGGGGGGGGTCTATAAAGACCTATCTTGATATAATGATATATTCAATTTGACTTTGAAATTATTGAAATTTCCCCCCCAAAAAAAAAAAAAAAAAGATCGATGTAATTTTAAATACATAACCAGCCCGAGATAGGGTTTACATATATAGTCCCACAAGCCGCGGCATTGTCATGCAGTTTTTGGGTGATTTCACATTTTCTTCGTCAATTATTTTAAACATCTCAAAATAAATGTTTTTCTGGAATTTTCATCATTGATCGAAGAAAATATAAAAGGTGAAGAATTATATTTTAAATTAATCAAGAAATTTAAATCTCAAAATTGAAAAGAAAATCACAGTAATTTCATAACAAGTAACATATTAATCCTTAAATTTCAGCTAAGGAACGTTTATATGAATAGTTTGTGAATAAAATATGTATGAGTCTAAAATGACATTTAATCTGAAATAAAATTCAGCCAAACATTTACTTAAAGTGAGATTTGTCGATGTCCCCAAATTAATTATCATATGGTGGTACATATATACTCTACATGCAAGTATCATGTATATACTCTTTAGGTATCACATGTGTACTTTCACATACATATGATACCTGTAGAATATAATGTAACATCTGTAGAGTATATATATAACACTTGAGAGAATGTATATAACACCTAAATTCGTAAAGTTAGTCTCCTGTGCAACTGGTGCACATACAATTTGGGTCGGGTCCGGGTCGACCCGGATCCGCACACTTTTTTTTTTGAATTTTATTTTTTCGCTTCAAACTGTTACCTTTATGTTATATGGATGTGACATTTATGTTATATAAATGTGACCTTTATGAATAAATGTAATGACCTTTATATACTCTAACTTAGAAAAAATGAAGAATTTTACACTCTGAAAGTCATAATATTTATACATAAAGGTCACAAGAATTGTACATAACGATCACAACAATACAGCATAAAGGTCTCAATCTGAAGCGAAAAAACCTGAAAATCTTCATTTTTTCCTAAGTTACTGAATATAAAGGTCATAATATTTATATATAAAGGTCACACTTATATAACATAAATGTCACATCCTTACAACATAAAGATAACATGTTGAAGCAAAAAAAAAAAAAAAAACCCAGGTGACCCAGATGGGCAGATCCGGGTCGGGTCACCCCAGTTGCACCAATTCAGATTCGTGCACCTGGTGCACAAGAACATTTGTGAAATTCGTATCCATATGTGCTCTTTTTGCCCATCATTTATTATGATATATCTATTGATGTGTGACGTGTTAATCTAAAAAACCCAGCAACAAAAATTTTCAAGACTATTTAGATAGAGAGATCCGTAATACACATCGAATTCATTGATGGATATACTTGGATTTGAATTCCCCACTCACATTTTGAATACTATTTTAAAAATTATGGATGAATTTCAAAACACACTCTAAATTCAATAATCATTCCAAATTTTAAATTTCAACGTGATACACATCTACCATCCTCGATGTTGGGTAGCATAGAATCCCTCCGAGTCCGAGTCACGACTTTGGGATATACATGCTTGTGGGGTGAAGATTCTTATGGCCTTGATTGGTGGGATGTTGTACGGAACAGTGCTGACGTGGAACTCCATAGTGTCTGCATCATGGCCGGCCAATCCCCTACAACGGCGGCCTACGTAATTGGATGCCAACTGGATCGACACCTGTCCTCATTGCTTTGGTCACTCGTCCCTATCTTCCCACTTCTTTTAATATCATATTTTTACTCAAAAAACATTACTTATCCTATTACTTTTTCTTTCGAAGATATCGATAATGGTTGTTTTTATAGTCGCAAATGATCGATGCTACACTCAATCACCCAAATGTTTTATTAAAGTGATGTTTACATATTCATAATTTGATGTGCCAACAAGCTCATTTTTACAAATATTTTTACATATGAAAAAAATTGAATTCTAACTCTACTCATATTAATACATCCATTGGGTACATAAATGATAAATGTGTTGGTATTTGAGTAGAAAACATATTTAAAAATTCAAGATCAAAAAGAAAGTAGCACTAATTTGTTCATAACATGAATAATCTTTGGATATGATTTGTAACTTCATCTTTTATAATGTAAATGTAACCAAAGATGTTTTTAACAAAAATAAAAATTCTACATAGAGTTGGATTGAAGGATATACAGCTTTGTGAGATTTTACTATGTAATAAGTGTGGATTTAATTGATATGTTAGGCGACCAAATAAATTATCAGCATGATGAGTCACATTTCATTATAAGATGATTTGGATGCTATGATATTTTTATTAGTGCTTTTTTATTTTATTGTATAGGTACATGGTACTAAAATGGAAAAAAGATTATGATATATATGTATCATTTAGGAATATTGGTATTGGTGAGTGGGATTTTACCACAATGAAGAATAAAGTGTGAATTAAAAAGAAAATGAGATAAGCAATTCACATGTAGTACTATAAAGTTGTAATGGGGTATGATTAATATGCAAATTAGCTGTGTTTGGGAAAGTGTGTGTGCTCCAATTGGGAATGAAGATATCTCTTTCATGGATTATAATGATTGCAATTATAGGAATACGATAATCTTTGGTTTCATAACGTGTCGAGCTCTACGTTTCATTTGCTTCTTGGCCGACATCAACGCTTCCAAACGTGCCGCAAAATCTCCCAAGATGTCTGGAATTGGTTCAAGGGTTTGAATAAATCCTTAGTGAATCTGTTTCACAAATCGTATGATGTGATATTGGTCAATATATAAATCTATATTCTATGTGAATATGTTTCACGAATCGTATGATGTGATATTGGTCAATACATAAACCTATATTTCACATAGAAGTTATTGGAAATGGAATTTATTTATGAATTAAAAAATCTATCTAATGAAAACTATTCATGGACGGTTTCACGCAAGTCTTTTATTTAAGAACAAAACTTATATGCACCTGTGGCACGGATCCTAGATCCGTGCCACTGACCCGACCTGGCGAGTGGGCAGCACCCAGGCGCGCCCACGAGCCCCCACGCGCACCCCCACCTGATCTGGTGTACGCCCACGCACAACAGATTTCACACTATGTGATTCAGTGATAGGTGTTATATATGTACTCTATAGGTGTTATATATGTACTCTGTAGGTGTTATAGTTATATTATATGATTCAGTGATAGGTGTTATAGTTATACTCTATAGGTGTTAAATATATACTCATTAGGTGTTACATCTATGTTATTGAGGTATTACATATATAGAAGATTTCATATTATGTGATTCAGTGATAGATGTTATATATATACTGTATATGAGTTATATATATACTCTTTATGTGTTATATGTATGTTCTTGAGGTATCACATATAAAGAAGATTTCATATTATGTGATTAAATGATAGGTGTCATATATATACTCTATAAGTGTTATATGTATGTTCTTTAGGTGTTATAATATTTTCATAATACCTGAAGGAATTTTGTGTTTATTATATATCACAGATGCATGTAATTTTATATTACCTATAGAGTATCTTTGTAATACCTTTAATATATTTTCATAACATCTGAATGAATTGTATTATTATATCTTATAGATGCATGTGATCTTATATCACCTATATAGTATATTTGTAATACCTTTAGAATATTTTCATATTATATGTCTGATATGTTTAATATATACTCTATAGGTGTTATATATATACTTTTTAGGTGTTAAATGTCTGTTCTTAAGATTAAGTAATATGTATATATAAATAATAGATTGTGAAATGCGATTTTATCATCTTCTTCCCCAAATTTTCTGCAAATTCATACTACTCGATCATATTTCTACAATTTTATACCTTCATTCAATAACCAACAAAATTGCATATCAAATTACATATATATATATATACACACAATCCTGAATATATAAACCTTAATGAAGATAAAAGAACAATAGAGATGAAACAGAAAATTTGAAATCTGAAAAAATTAGAACACAAAACTAGTGGAAGCATCAATGGTGAGCTAGGGTTAACAGCAAAATATCCTCCCTCATTAATCGGAAAATGAAGATTTGATAGACAAAGATTTGGGTTCTTTCCTCCTTGACCCCATAGATGATTCCCCATATGTATGTATGTATATGTTTTCGGATTGGGTTGAAGAAGAAGAAGAAGAAGGGTTGAAAAAGAAGGAGAAGAAGAAGAAGGAAGCAGATCGGGTTGAAGAAGGAGAAAAGAAGAAGAAGAAGAAGAAGAGGAAGAGGGAGGAAGAGGAAGAAGAAAAAAAAAATGTGCTGCATGAAGAAGAAGAAGAAAAATGTGCTGCAAGAAGAAGAAGAAGAAGAAGAAGAAGAAGAGCAAGAAGAAGAAGAAAAATAAATAAATAAACATTGAATTAATGGGGCGGGTCGGGTTGGGGGCACGGGTCCTGGATCCGTGCCCCCGGGGCACATAAGTCCTACTCTTTATTTAAATTATAATTCTACCATTAACAATAATGTGTATATCAACGGACCAATTCTTAATTTATTTGTGATTCCTCTAATATTTGCTATTTTAAAATGATTATAATTTCAGTAATTAACTAGCGTAAGTCACGTGTATCACACGAGTTTTTTAATGGGATGCACCAGAAATAAGAAAATAAGTAATTGTTAGGTTAGAAGGGTTGCTAATGAAGAGTTGAAAATCTTAAATAGGAACCTACAAAAATTATCATAATAAACAATATGGATGGCACATAGATGAAAAGTGATGGATTTTTGAGGTTGCAGAAATCACTTTTGTACTTTTAGATTCATTAAAATTGCATGTGTTCCTGTAAGCCAGATATATAGATCTATCTTTTGTACTTTTAGATTCATTAAAGATTTGGTTTAAATTTAAGGGCTCAATGTGTTTGTAGCAAATATTATTACAATCACTCCGATATTATTAGCACATCATTCTAATGTGGGATTCACATGCCAACACATTAATTAAAAATATCTACTTTTTTTTAAAACACACCACTATATCAAGTCAACATATATCTATATCAATTTAACACAAATACAATCATTACGTGTGAGTCTCATATTCCACTAATTCTTATTCTATTATTAATATTTATATCAATTCAAATTAATAATTAAATAATTTTGACATTAATAATTTTCAATTCGCATTAATATATAATTAATAATAAATTAATACTTACTCCAAACTTTTGTATTTTTTTGGATTAATTACATGAAAAAGACATATATATATATATATCAATTAATTAAAAATAACAATTGACATACAATTAATTTAAATGAACAATTAATTTTTACAAGTTCACAAATTGTGTCCAAATATGTTAAACTAAATCCGCTCGAAGTTATTGATGTATTTGATTATTACGGATCTCGGAATTCATTTGAAGAAATTTTTGAAATTCAAAGTGATGGTGGTTACTATCTACCATTTTAATCTTTTTGGAATTAGGTGTATCTACAATTTCACTTAAATAGAAATTGTTGGAAACATTTAAGTATGTTTTGATGAGAAAAAACCTTAAAGAAAGTAATCCTCATTCTATACGCATAGCTCGTAAGGTTACTGCAACAAGGTTACTGCAGAAGAAAGATATTTTTGAGAGAAAGTGTCAAAGAAAGGACACTGCAGAGAATGGTGAAAATAATTTGGTAGACTAATTAGGATACTGATGACTGCAGGAAGCTACTGGAAGAGACCTTGCCGAAGCAGATTGCAACGCAGCAAGCTACAGATAGGAAGCTACCTGAGAGACCATGTCGAAGCATACTACAGAGTAGCATGCTATAGAAGCCTCAAGCCACCTGACGGAGCAAGCCAGAGAAGGAAGCACCAGAGTGAGCGCGAGGAGGAAGCTACAAAGCAGGCATGGGAAGAAGTCAAAAGTTACTGGTAGAGAGAAGAGGAATGGAGCCAATCAGATGAAGACATGTTGAAAGTGAAAAGCTGGCGTGTATCAGAAGAAGTGTGGCGCATCTAATGATGGAAATCTACCTACCTTCAACGGGCAGATTTCCTAATCTATAAATAGAAGAAGACTGAAGACTGAGAAATGGGCGAGGAAGAGAGAGCGCACAAATAGAAGAGAGCGCAAGAAGAGTAAGAGGAGAAGCTCACTCCATCAACAAGACCACCCTCCAGAAATGAAGCAAGGAATGAAAGATGATCTACTCTTTAAACCAACTCTCAAGAAAGAAATAACGATGATCAGGTACCTCGTTCTAATTTACTCTTATAATTTCGGTCTCGTTTATTTTTATCCTGTTAAGAAACTCAAGTGATCACATGAGAACCAACGATCAAGAAAGCCAAATGAAAGAATCTTCAGAGGACTGAAGATAACAGGCTTAAAAGACACTGGTCACTTGACTTGAGAATGAGAAGGAAAGCATGTACGTTGACATTCACAAAAAAGATGCTTCACCCACTCATGCAAACGCAAAGTTACCTAGGATAATACTGAAAGTGACCCCTACATCTTTGAAAGAGATAACCATAAAGTAAGGGGGAACTTCTAGTACCAATCAAGGTAATTCAGCAGACAAAGAAGTTAAGTTATTGGAGGAACCCAAAGGATATGGGTATGCTATAAAAAGTTTGCAAACAGCCTGACATTCCCTAAGGAAACCAAACAGAACAACAACTCCAAATGGAAAGAAATATGTCTACCTTACTGATATCATGGTTTATCCTATCTATACCTAAAAGAGTTCATACTCTAAAGAGATACAGTAAGTAAAAACACCTGCACACACCTTCTTTTGTTTACTAACAAAAGTCTTACAGGAATCAAACTATCTCAACAGCAACCATGGACTGTAAGGAAAGTCTAAGTTCCTGAAAGAAACTTAAACCAAAAGGACTCATACTCGTATGAGTACCTAAAAAAGAATGTTCTTTCTGCAGATACCTTCAACAGGAAGTAAAACGCCAATAAGCAACTCATACAACCAAAGCAAGATGTGATTGCCACAGGAATCTGAAAACTCAAGAAAAGGGTCAACTCACCCTCAGACAATAGGCTACTGAATTCAGGGGGAACTTTTGACAATATGACAAAGCTCTCACTACATGACGCTAGACACCAGGTTGCTGGATAATAGGACGCTGAAAATCAGGACGCTAGATACCAGACGGATGGATACTAGGTCGCTGAACATCAGGTCGCTGTACACCAAGACGCTAGACACCAAGCTACTGGATACTAGGTTACTGGACATCAGAGTACTTGTCTACAAGTCACTGGTGGGTTACATCTCACCAAACAACAAGCGGTTACCTAAAAGCAATCGGTAACGTGTGCGCATGAAAAATGGACCACCTTTTTCAGAACCCTTGGATATCAGCCATGTGATCAAGAAAATCTAGGGGCTAAGAATCAAGTGTTAACCAAACACTCATGCAATCACCTCATGCAGAGAAAAAAAGAAATAAAGCTGTGGAAACTGCCAACAACTTTATTGGAAACCGGCGGAGCAGTTAATGAGATCTTTAAAAAGATAAACCTAACCGTAGGATCTCATAGAACACTCAAAATAAGGAGTATCTCAAACTTTATAAATACATGCACTTCTTATTCTTCATCTCCATTCATATATCCTCTCTTTCTCACATCCTTAAAACATAATGACACCAGATTGTTAGAAACCATTTTCTATGTTCCTTCCTCACCACACATTCTCTGCAAATAATCAACCAAGCACACCACAAATCACGAAGAGTCACTCCTTACGCTCAATGCTTGCCAAGCAAATATTTCTCAGAAGACTCGATCTTCTAGCTCACTGCCCTCACCTCAATTCCAAAGGGCTTGCACCCAGGTTCTCCTCCTAAAAGACGGAGATAGAGGGAATGATCTCGCTCCAGCTACCCCAGAGCTTCAGCTCGACGATGATGTCAAAAAGGGGGAAGAAACTGCGAAGGATCATGAAAGATCAAAAGTCTTCCAAAGGTAGAGAAGAGAAGATTACAACCCTTCTATGAGGTGGATTCTCTTCTAAGAGAATGAGAAGGAAGACATTCATAAGAGATAGTGAGGTTATGAGAAGGATGAAAGGCTGCAACAAGCTACTGCGCCTAGCATTCTCTACTACTTCACTTCCCTATGTGTGTAAAAACACTTTTCTCTCTTCAAACCTCTTCACCTTTTTCCTCTTATCTCTAAACAAAGAGGAAAATCTACTGGGAGCAAGAACTTGCACAGAAAGAGGGAAAAGCTAGACTGAAGAAAGAAGCTGACAGCAAGCAATAGGATATTTACATTGTACTTTGTTTACTGCGCTGTATTGTAAATGTTTCATCTATATAAAATGTCTTCTATTCTCTAAAGCTCTCTCCTTGTGACCTTTCTTTTAGACATATATGTGATTTAATGAAAGAAGTATGCTTTAAATTTATATATCATACATACTGTTTTATGTGCTTAAATGATTATGATATTTTGATCTTCTGTAAAGGTTTTGTCATCATCAAAAAGGGGGAAATTGTTGAAAACATTTAAGTTGACATCATTAAAAGAGATCACCTTTTCAGAAATAGACTACATTTTCTAAAACCCTAAAAGAATTCCAGCCGCACGATCAGAAAAATCCAAAGGTGAAGATTCAGCCGCTGACCACAAACGTAATCAAATCAAGAGATAAGATTTAAAGCTATGGAAACTGTCAACATCAGCCTTAGAAACCGTCAAAGCAGTTAATGAGATCTTTAAAGATCCAAACTGTAACAGGGAGTATCTCAACCCTATAAATATATGCACTCTTTTTCTTCATAAAGCATAAAAAGATGTCCTCTCTCTCTCTCTCTCTCTATCTCTCTCTTATCCCTACATATCATGGAACTCAATTGTTGGAAACCCTTCTCTTCATTCCTTCCTAAAGACATATTCTCTGCATATAATCAACCAAGCACACCTCAAAACTCATATTCTCACTCTTCACGTTTGACACTTGCTAAGCAAACCATTCTCAGAAGAGTTGATCTTCTAGCTATCAACTTCCATTTCACCAGCAAAAACTTGCACTCAAGTTCTTCTCGTCAAGAAATGAGGATAGAGCTAAGGACCCCTCTCCAGTGGCCCAAGTGCATCATCTCTATTGATGATGCTAAAAAGGGGGAAGAAACTGCGAAGGGTCTGGAAGATCAAAAGACTTCTAGGAGGTGGGGGATAAAGGAATTCATCTCCTCCATGAAGTGAATTCTCTTTTGAGATGCAAGAGAATCGGAAGGAAAGATAGTTGGAGATATGGGTGGAGATTAAAAGAGAAGGAAAGACGGCAGCAAGCTACTGACGTCTGGACTTCTCTGCTTCTTTACACAGTTTCCTTCAAACGAATTCCCTATCTCTCTCGTCTAACACCTCCCAACAGCTCTCCTCTCCAGCTGACAAGAAAAAATCATTGAGTGCAGGTGACTGCATCAAGTGAGGAGGAAGGAAAGCTGAGAGAAGAAAGAAGCTAGTAGCAAACAAGAAGGGAAAAGAAAGATAGGAAAGAGCAAGAAGAATATAAGAATGAATTTAGATAGGATGCTTATTGTACTTTGCTTACTGCATTGTAATGTATACGTTTTATCTTAATAAAATGTCTTCTGTTCTTCAAAATTGCTCATTCCTTATGCACTTTCTTCTTGATTTATATATGAGATTTTTGTATGAAAGTAGTATGCCCGTTTGTGCCATGCTTTAAATAAGCTTTCCGTGCTTAAGAGGTTATAATCTTTTGATCTTCTGGAAAGGTTTTGTCATCATCAAAAAGGGGGAAATTGTTAGATATATTTGAAGAATGTTTTGATGAGACAAATCCTTAAAGTGACTCTATAGGTGTAACCAATCTTAGGATATGTTACTATAAATAGAGTTACTACAGAAAATTAAAAGAAATAGAGAATATGTCGAAGGAATGATACTGAAGAGAAAGGTTATAAAGAATCGAATAAATTAATAAGGATACTATTGACTAACAGGAAGCTACTGCATGAAAGGACCTTGCCAAAGAAGGATGCAGCAAGCCAGGAAACTACCTGAGAAGTCCATGCCGAAAGCATACTGCAGGGAGCAGCATGCTACAGAAGCCTCGAAGCCACCTGAAAGAGCAAGTCAAAAGAAGGAAGCTCCAAAGTGAAGCTAGAGGAGGAAGCTACAAAGTAGGCACAGGTAGAAAGTCAAAGTTACCGGTTGACACAAGAAGTTACCGGTAGAGAAAAGAAGGAGAGGAGCCAACCGGAAGAGGACATGTGGAAAGCGAAAAGCTGCCGTGTGTCAAGAGTGCGGCGCGTCAATGTCAGAAATCTGTCTAGCTTCAACGGACAAATTTCACCACCTATAAAGAGGAGGACTGAAGACAGAGATGGTGTGAGAGTGTGAGTGAGAGAACACACCCAGTGTGTGAAAGAAGCACCGAGTGTGCCAGAGAGAAAAGAAGTGAGCACATCAGAATATCTAAGCTTACAGAGAGAAGCACAAAAGAAGAGAGAAGAGCTTACAAAGAGAAAAACACAATAAAATGGGGAAGTTAAGAAGAGAAGAGAGTGTTCATACAGAGCATCTGAAAAGAAGAAAAGCTCGAACACTCCACACCCCAAGAAGATGCACACCCAGTCTACCAGTCCAGCAGCACGCTTTAGCAGAATCAGTCGGCATACGAAGGCCAAGCTTGCTGCACCCAGTTGAAGAAGAAGGAGATAAACCTCTCTAAAAGGTTGTCTCGGAGTACTCAGTGCGAGGAGTAATGTCCTGTTGAGTTTACCACTTTCTAAGAGAGAAAGTGAGGACCCTGGGTGGGTAGAGTAGGATCTTGTGTGGGTCAAGGGAAAGTAGGCAAGTATCTGTGTGAAGGCTTGCTACTTTACCTGTTAAGGGTGGGTTGTAATAGATAGGTCTATGTAAATCAAACAGCTTAACAGATGTTCCCTCCTGTGAGGAGCAAGAGAGGACGTAGAAGGATTACTCCACCTTCGAACCTCTATACATGCTTGTGTCTTTATCTGCTTACTACCATTCATACATTCTCTCTAATAAGCTGCACATCTTTTACCAGGCATAGTAAAAGGCTTCCGCATCCACTCTGATCAGTAATCTCTCAAAAGGTTACTGACATAAGAAAAAGCCGATAAATGTAGAAGAAAAATGTGTGATGGTTTAGTAGGCTTATTCACCCCCCTCTAAGCCTACTACCAGTTGCTTTTCGGGACCAACATGTTCTATGTATTTTTAAATAATTAATAAGTAGTTTAAAAGTTATATATATGTATATAAATAAAATTTCAAAAGTATTGCATTAATATACATAAATGGTAAAGGAATACAATGCAAAAAGATACCTTTAACAATTTAGTCTAAACATTGTTATTACACATGTTGCAACCGTCCTAGTGAATGTGGTATTTTTCCTCTCCACTATCACTTTCAATTCTTAGTGGAAAGAATATTTTTGAATTAATAGGCATCTTAATTCAGATTAATATTGTCTGTAAAAAAAATGATAAAAAAATAAATCCATAATACAAACATATTTGGATATGTATATCTAATTTGCACATATGTATTTCAAATAGATTAAATATCTCTTAAAATATTATTAGTTTATAATATTAATATTATCATTTTCTTTTAATTGAAAAAATGAAGAAAAATTCGAACTCATTATTTTTAATCCATCAAACCAGGATACTATAATACATTAAATTATGTAATATACTAAAATAATGTATTAATGATTTTCTTTATAGTAAATAGTCATCTAACAATATAAGTATTGAAATTTTTATTTATGCACAACATATCTCATAATTATAAAAAAATTAATTAATTATTTTAATTAAAAAAATTATAATAAGAATAATTATAAATATTAAGTAATTTTAATTAACAAAAAAAGTTAACCACTTAAAAGATTTTTTTGATCAAATTTTTTAATGGCTTGACATATAATTTAATAAGCTATATTTTTGTAGTTCGTTAAAAGTGACCAACAAATAATATAAGGTTTGAAATATTTATTTATATACAAATTTCTCATAATTACAAAAAAATACTTTAAAATCTGTTTAACTTAAAATTTGATAATAATAATAATTATTATTATAGACATTAAATAATTAAAGTTAACACACAAAAATATTTAAAATTTTGAATTCTTACATTCTATTTGTTTCAATCTTTTGTTGATTTTTTTTTATGACTTGATAAATAATTTAATGATTTTTCAAGTTGAAAGTGACAAATTAACAATATAAATTTTGAAATATTTACTTATATACAACACTTTTCAAAATTACAAAAATATCTTAAATTTCTTTAACTCTAAATTGAGAATGAGAATTAAAATAATTTATACTTAGGTAATTATAGTTATAAAAAAATAAATTAATATTGTTCAACATTGAACAACTTTTGTAAACAATTGAAAGGTTACATTGTATTTGTTTTTGTTATTTGTTGAATTTTTTTTCATAACTTGATTGATAATTTAATAAGTCAATGAGTTTCGAAGTTAGTTAAATGCGACCAATTAAAATTATACGTTTTGAAATATTTATTTATATACAATATTTTTCGTAATTAGAAAAGTACCTTAAAATTTGGTTAACTTTGATAATAAGAATAATGTTAGACATTAAGTAATTAAAGTTAACACGAAAAAGAAATTTAAAAATATGAAAGCTTATATTCTATATGCTTTTATCTTTTGTTGAATTTTTTTCATGTTTCGATAAATAATTTGATAATCTGATGATTTTGAGAGTTGATTAAAAGTGATCAATTGGCAATATAAATTTTGAAATATTTACATATGTACAACTATTTTCTAAATTATAAAAAATATTTAGAAATTCTTTAACTTTAAATCTGAAAATGAGAATAATTATAGCCTTAAGTAATTATAATTAAAAGACATTATTATTCAATATTGAATCACATCCATCAACAACAACATATAATAGCAATAATTAATAATAGAAATTATTATTATTATTATTATTATTATTATTATTATTATTATTATTATTATTATTATTATTATTATTATTATTATTATTATTATTATTATTATTATTATTATTATTATTATTGTTATTATTATTATTATTATTATTATTATTATTATTATTATTATTATTATTATAAATTTAAATATCAATAATATATTACATTGAAAATAGTGCTAAATAATAAGATTAATTTTATTTATTAAATTATACATTTTTTTGATTTTTTTATTACTCATTGATATGATATTTTTAGGAAGAAAACGTCATTACTGTAAATTATTCGAAAGATCTTTCTTTTATATATATATATATATATATATATAGATTTATATAAAATTGTGACACACATATATAACCTTGTGAGATATAATATATATACATAGAGCCTACTATATACAAATACAATATTTTTTTAATTTATTTTTATTTTTTAATTTATAGGTGTTTGTTTGACCCATATTAAATAGGTGAAATAATTTTAACCATGTCCCAAAACACGGTCGACCGTATATAAATATGTCATTTTTAACTAGAGACAGCAATTCGGGCCGCCCGGCCCAGCTCAAGGGGCCAAATGATAAAGTCAGCAAATCCATCCTTTGGTCGGGTCCACGAAATTGCAGTCCAGCCCAACCCCGCTTGGGCCATCGGACCGATAGGCCAAATCCCTAATTATTTTTTAAAATTAAAATAATTTTTAATTAATTAAAATTTTATACCGAGTTAAATAGAAATAGAACTTCATATTAGGTAATTTAAGATATGCGATTTAAACTATAGTATCATATTTATGTAATCGAAATTAATTTATTTCATTTAATTAAACTATTAATGGGGTCAAAATCCGATCATTTTTTACTTTCTTTTAGCATTCAATAATATTTTAACTTGATTATCATAGTTTGCTAGTGGATTCTAATTAGTTAATGATAGTAAAAGATGAGAATAATTAAAAAAAATTAAGAGTATAAATAAAAACATGGTAGAGGGAATTGAGTCACATGTAAAATTTACAAATTGCATAAAAAAAAGTAATAAAAAAACTAATTTATCGGGCCCTCGGGCCGACCCAAGCCCAACGAACCAAATTGGTCCGAGCCCAGCGCATTGGGTCGGGAGCAAAAAGTTCCGGTGTTTTTCGAGCCACTCATTTTAGAGCCCCACTCGACCTCATTTACTGGTCATTTAGGCCTGCCAGTCGGGCCAGACTCAAATTGCTGGCTCTATTTTCAACTATAAGTATGTGTTTTTTTTGTTATAAGTATCTAATTATTTCCTTGCGCCCAGTCGTGCCTTGCTCTGAAAAACAATAGCGGTCAGTGGTACATGATTGTATCCCGAATACAATCGATATAAGTATGTGATTTTTATCTATAAGTATATCTTTTAAAACTATAAATATGTGTTTTTTTTTTTCCTTTGTTCACCATATGGCAGAAACATGACCGTAACCGACAACATCACACATGAAACTGTCTCACAAATACCAACTCCTAGTTTCTTGTCAAACATAATCAATATCCACATTAGAGATATAAGAACATTTTTTTGGTTGTGAATTTAATATGGGAAAAGGAACGTACATGTCATCACAATTATTATTATTATTATTATTATTATTATTATTCACACAGATTTGTATATGTAGCATAAAGTTTTCCACATTTATGGCAAATTACTTCTCTTTTATTTTTAGAAGAAGAGTTTCCTTTATGAAAGGTTTCTTTACGTCTTCTTTTTTCTTTATGACGTCTTTTTTTATATGGTTTTTCTATTTTTTCTCTAAAAGATTTTCTTCTATAGCTTTTCTCAATTTTTTCTTTTCCTTTATTAGGAACTAGTAGTGCACCCGCGCGATGCGCGCCTTATTATATAATCTAATAATTTTTATTGTTAATGATGTAGTGTAATTTATAATGTATCTAAAATGTTAAATCTTTTTTTAATGTTTTTTGTAATCTATATTGTTATAATATTAAATGGTTTTTTATTTTTTTGTAATGCAATTACTTATTAATGGATTTGAATAATCAAGATGACAATCAAATTAGTATTGACAATATCTCGTTATATCTGAAAAAGCTTCCATCTCGATTTTTTTTCTTTGATATTTCTGACCTTCATTTTATGCTAGCTCATTCTCATTAAGTGAGAGTGGATATATATGAATTGCTTATATAGTATAATGATTTTCATATTGATTTTTCTTCTTATTTCCATCACTATTTTTTTCCTCTTTTAATAATTCTAACCTTCAATTGATGCTAGTTCATCCTTATTAAATAAGAGTTATTATATATACATTGCTTGTATACAATAACTTCCATCTCAATTTTTCTTCTTATTTTCATCATCAACTTTTTTTCTTCTTTTAATATTTCTAACCTCCATTTCATCTAGTTAGTTCATTCGCATTAAGTGAGTAGGTATATATATATATATATATATATATATATTTATATACATTGCTTAACTGCGAAAATGATTTTCACCTCAATTTTTCATCTTGTTTTCATCACTAATCTTCTTCTTCTTTTGATATTTCAAGCTCCATTATTTTTCTTTTTGTTTTGATATTTTAAACCTTCATTTCAATAAGTTAGTTCATCCTCATTTAGTGAGATTTCCATCTTCATTCATGCATTGCTTATATAGAGGTAGGACAATGACTTATAGATGAAGTCTAATTTTAGTGGCTTGATATAGAAGCTTGATTCAAAATTATAAAATTAATTTAGAAAATCAAAATGAAATTAATAAATATTACTCAAATTGTCCAATAATTTTTAGGTGCTTGTCCAATAAGATACTCAAAAGTTTTTCGATTTTTTTTAGTTTGTTTTTTTCCCTTTTTTCCTATTGGTTAATAGTTTTGCAATTGAATGAAAATTGGTAATAATCACCGACTATTGTCATTTTAGATATATTATAGAAATGAATTTACATAATTACATTTTTCATATTCTTTTATGTATATTGTAATATTAAAAAACATCGAATGCTTATACTTTCTTCTTACATTACACATTACGTAGTATATACTTCTAACATAAAATACTTTCGTTTAACTTCTAACTTCATAAACTTTTACATATTTATATTATCTTAAACATTTATGTTTAAGTACATGGATTTCAAAATTCTATTAAATATTTTATCACAAAATATATATTAAAATAAAAAAGAAAGTCATGTAATTTAAAATTATTAAATTAATTTAAAATATTAAAATGAAATCTTGAAAAATTAAAAGAAAAAGAAATTATTTTACACATCATCAAATTGATGTGACATTTTTAGGAGGGAAAGTGGCAAATTAGTAATTTTCTCCAACTTGCTTGCTTTTAGTATAATATAGATATAAATATCCATACCAAACTGATCACAGAAATATCCTAATTGTTTTCTTTCAGTTTGACTTTGTAATTTGATTTGTTTACTAAGTTTTAATTCATTACAGAGGGCTAATCCTTCTTGGACACAACTGCTGATTAGACTACCATATGTATATTCCTCATAAGGAATATTAAGATTATCTTTTCTAATATTTTTTTTAATTCTTTCATCAAAAAGATTAGGAAGACCATCAATGAATTTGACTTTCCAATGAGAAGCATTACAATCATGTAATTCAAAGACCCTAGATAAGAAAATATCTTTATACCAACGAAAATCTGTCAGTATTTTGCATCTGAGATTACTAAGAAGAGTTCTTATATTTTCACTATTATCTGTGAATTTACCAGTAAAATGTTCAATTATAGTCATTACTAAAATATAAACAAAATTCTCAGTTTGAACATCATTTTCTATTTTTACGGAACTAAAAATACTATTTTTCTGAGCTTGAGATAAATAATTATTTCACCAGCCTTTTAATTGACCGGTAAAACCTGATATTATCATTTTAGCAATTTACTATCAGTATTATTTGCTGAAGTACAAACAGTACTATACATTAGCATTCTATGAGCTAAATTGTAAATTTGCTTATCAGCACATCCATCAAGATTCCATTCATAAATACATTTACCATTATAGCTCTTTTCTGTAAAGAAATCTTGTTCTTCATGTAAAACATCCATAGGAGTAGGTCTACTATAATAGTATTTTTGTTGTGTAGGCCTATCTGCCCATTTCATTTTATTAATTATTTCTTTTTCATGAATTTCTTGATCAGATAATTCATCTTTTAAAGTAGAGATATTAAATTTTTTAAAATTTTCATTTATATCTATAATAAGATCTTCTATTTTAGAAGATTTTAATTTAAAATCTTTTATTTCTGGTGGAGGTTAGATCGAAGAAGCTGCTACTTTAATTATATCAGTTTCTTTCTTTTGTTCAATATGAACATTTGGTTTTATTTGTTTTATAGCAGAAATTATATCTTCTATTTTACTATGTAGAGAAACCAATTCTTCTCCAACTATATTTAAATATAAATTTGTATAAATTTGTTTTTCCATTAGGATATTAATATGTTTAATCGTAACTTGTAAAGTCTCATTTTCAATTATTTTTGAAACAGCTGTAAAATTCATAATTTTATTATTTTTCTCCATCTGAAAAGGAGTACTTGGCGGATAAGAAGACTTTTGCTCTTGTCCTGTTATTAATTTATATGTTCTTTCTAAAACATCAATATGTTCTATAATATAGGTTTTTATAAACCAATGAACAAAAACATTATTTTATTATGTTTTTCACAAGTTTGATAAAACTCATTTTCAATATATTTTAGATTATCTGAGAAATTCTCAAAAAACCATTTTCTAAAAAGCATCCAATTTGGACTTTTTAAATTCTTTTTGGATACTCTGTCTAGCAGGTGATCCTTTTGAAAAATCAATTTCTTTAATATTCATCATTAAAGACTAAAAGGTGCGTCTGACATATTATCAGAATTTTCTTTGTAAACAAAATCTCTTACAATATTATCTCTGTCTATAAAAACTTCATCTATATGATCTTTATTATAGAATTCTTTTTCTTCTTTAATTTGAGAAGTTGAAGCCCTAGATGTCTGTGTTGGTTTATTAACCCAATAATCTAAAGGAGATATAAAAGATCTAGATGATCTAGTTCTATTCAAAGTATTAACCATAGATCTTGAAGAAGAAGGTAATAATTTTCTTTGTTCATTAGAAAATTGAATCTGGATTTTTCCTTCATCATTTTGGAAAATATTTTTTAAATCATTGCTTATTAAGGGTTCTTTTTGAACTCCTTACTCAATAATCCATTCTTTAGGAAAATCTATTTCTTCCCATTTTATAAATCTTCTAGTAGTAATATTAGATCTATTGAAATTTGTTTCAATTAATATTGTTTCATTTAACATCTTATCAAGAAGTTTACATCTTGGTTCATTGTATATAAACGTTTATAGTAAATTCTATAACATATACAGATTAATTCAGATCCTGGTATATAATCGTACCCATTAGTTTTAACATTTAAAGTTAAAGCACTTAAAATGTTAGGATCAGAAAGAGATAAGCACATATCAGGATAAACATCAAAATAAACTGGCCCATGTGCAAGACTAGATTGAATTATTCCCATTAGAGATTTATTCCAAGTTATATTTCTTCCATCTCTTAAAGCTGCTATAAAGCTTTCAGGTAAACCATTAAGAGTTAAAAGCCTAAATGCAATTTGCACTAATCCTATATGAATATAACTATGTGATTTCATAAAAGGTAAAATATCCTTTTTATCAAGAAGATTAAGAACCATTTCTTGCCTATCAAGAGGTATAGAAGATTCTGTTGTTTTAACCAATTGTTTTAAACCAATTTTTTCAAAGGTACCTATCTGGTAAACCTTTCTGGGTTCAACCCTCGGAATAGTCCACTTATTAAGCAGATCTAGATTTTGAGGAACATCATATTCCTCTGTCAAACTATTTTTAACAATATGTTTTGTTCCAAACAGATTCATTGAATCAGAAAGTTATATGTTAGATCACAGTTTCTTCTTACATGAAGTTAAGAGATTTAAATGGTGCATATATGCAAAAGCCAAAATAGTTATTATGATACATATCATATCTTTCTTGGATCTTCAAACATGCATTTTGGACTATAAATAAATAGAGTGAAAACGTACGTGTCAACTTTATCTTTTTCATAAATTCATCTTTTCCTCATTGGAGTGCATATCCATTCTCACATTTGTTCTCATCCATATTGATTCTATCGAAACTTGCTAATCTCCTATTTATATATTCTCTAACATTGTCCTTTTCTTCTACTATTATTATTTCATAACCACTCCATATCTTTAATACCCAGATCTACTTATATTTAATTTTAAATGATGGTTGAATTTTGTGATTTTCTTGGTTCTTAAAAGCACTTCAATACTTTTATATTATCTTGAGTTTTGAAATATAGCTTTCATTTTAAACTATTCTTTGAATCATACAAGATTCCTAAGATGTCAATGGATTCAATGTTGTAATATTGAGTAAAGTTTAGATAAAGAATTGACCCTCTTACAATATGAAGTTGACGCATTAATATAATGTTGTAACAATAACACGTGTTATGATGAGTAAGAGATAGTTCTCATCGATTTGTGATGTAATGTATCATTGTCTCCTCTCAACATAGCAATTTCAGATGAATTCATGATTCATTCCAACAATAATATAAATTAAGGAGATGAATGAAATTGAAGACAAAAGGTAATTAAGAAATTAAGTGTGAGGACAATTAGTGAGGAGAATGAATATGCAAAGGTCCAATCCCAATAAAGATGTACCCCATATAAGTCAATAATTATAGATAATTTCAAAAGTTTCCCAATTTGGATCACTCCCAACTCTAAGATAACGTATTGTGTCTGCTTGGACAGAACAACATGCATAATTGGCATCCACATTGGGACTATTACATAGAGATTAGGGTGACGATCCCAAACGTTGGTATTTCCATCTCACGTTCTGTATTGTCTCTATGGATATATAGTGATGTAAGAGAAAATCTGACTGTTTGTAAATCATACCGGTTAATCACAAATCAATTCAATGATCGATTATGAATTCAGTCTTCTGGTATTCTTCACTTTATGATTATCGTTTCTTCTCTATTAGAGCTTATCATCGTAGAAATTTAGGATTGAGACTTTCGTGCTGAAACATGTTTATTTGTGATTAAAGTATGTTATTTTAGTGATTTATTTTTAATATTATATTCTTAACTAATCAAGAAATTTAAAATTCAAAATTGTAAAGAGAATCATATTAATTCTATAAAAGATTATAAAGGAAAAAATTATAGCATATGTGGAAAAAAACCTTTAATCAAATTCAAATTGTAGTAGGTTGGAATTGATTAACTTATTCGTACGCTATACAACCAAATAATTAATATTTGACATAGATGAGCTAAATATAATAACATTTTGAATATTGAAATATTTAGGAGCTACCAGGTTTTAGAAACATAAAAATTTTGCTAAATTTGTTTGTATAATTTTAAATTATTATAATTATTTTAGATTTTCTATAAACTTTTTCAATATAATACGAGGAAAATTAGTGCCCAAGTTCTTCCATTATAATATACATGTACTTAATATAAACTATAGTTTCATATTGGATCGTCTATTATAATTGATGTTACATTTTTCATTTTAAAACAACCACCACATGATATGTGCATACATAATATCAATATTTAATACTTCTTATATTAAATGTCATAAAATATGATTAAATGTAACATCAAATGTAATAAATAATCAAATCCGACATTTTTAATATAGAGACAAGAGAGAACTTCAAAAGGTAATCATTTCACTTTATTTTGGTACCTATGATTCAACGTGCGGGAAGGCCATCAAATTACGTAGGTGATGACGCTAGCTAGGAGTGTAATTTTTTATTTTATTTTTTATAAATCTAATATATAAACTACTCAGAGATATATATATATATATATATATATATATATATATTAATTTTGTCTCTTACCTTGAAATTGCTAATAAAAGAAAATAAAAATAATTTCTCATCTCTTGTTAGTTTGGTCCATGGGCCATGACATGCCAGAATAATTAGAACAACACACAATTTCCTATACCTAAATGATACCGTGTTAAAATACAATACGTGTTGGTTTAAAATACGCTAAACGTTAGTCGGACGCTCAACTGATGTCTAAGGACTTAGGAGATCTAGCAAGAGCCTAATGTGCCTATCTAAATTGAATAGACTATTTGTCATTGTAAATATTTTCAACCTTGCATTTGATTCAATACAAGATTTATCATGCGTTAAATTTTTCTTCTGTTTTTATGGAATATTACGGAATCTCTTTTATTATGAAGAATAATGTACATTGTTGGAGATGAATATATCAATTTTAATATGAAAATAATGTAAAAATTGCACTACCTTTTCGTACACTGCTGGAGATGTCCATAAATACTATTTGTTTAGGTTTCATTGTCGACAATAACTTAAGTATTAGCTTTTTTCACTTGTAAACAATTATGATGAGAAATAGCTTTTATTTTTAAAAGACTCTAACGGAAACTTTTATATTTATGTAACAATATATATGGATTGTAGATTGATTCATCTTCTGAATTAAATCCTCAAGATAATATTACAAAATTCTTATTTCATTTATAGATATAGACAAGAAAATTCAATTCAAAATACCTGTTTGAGGTGGATGCACGCATCTCAACTTAAATTTTGAGTTTTTCCTTTTTAACTTTGCGGCCATCTTAAGATAATAGTTGAAATTCAAAAAGCTGAAAGTAAAAAAAGAAGAGAAAATATGAGCAGAAGATAACAAGATAATTTATGGGAAAGATGCTTTAATGTCATAATAGTAAACTGGATTTTGACTCTTGATAATTATATTGATTTTGACGCAACGATCAACGAGATATAAAAAAATATGGCAAAAACTTTTATACATCGGTTGTATGAATTTGGGATCCGTGTAATCGGGTGACACGTTTATGCGCCCCAAAACGTGCTCCCACGCACTTGAGACTCACGCTGAAACTCACCCAAAATTTGTTCAAATAGACCTACCTTTATGTATAGTTAGGCATACATTTGTATTATATTAAACATACCTTATGTAGATAGGTCTAACTATATACAAATGTATGTCTAACATATACAAATGTATGTCTAACTATATACAAAGGTATGTCTAACATATATAAAGGTATGTCTAACTATATCCAAATGTATGTCTAACACAACGTAGTGGTAGGTGCCAAAATTCAAAAATCAAGCGATAAAAGAGAAAGTATGAA